>CM053769.1:596389793-596412438 GCA_028658325.1 Potorous gilbertii | reverse complement strand
GGCCTTGATTCCTATGTCTTTACCTGATGGTAAGCAGTTTTCTTCTTCTTCATCTCCAGAGATGAAGGTTGGAATCATTTTTTCAAGAAAATAACCTTCTATGGTCTTAGTTTTTTTCCCTTTTCTGGGCATTTTCCCAGCCAGTTACTTGACTTCTGAGAGTCCTCTCCACCCCAGGCCTAGGTCTGCCCAGCTAATGCTTGGGGTCTGAGATTCAAATGTTGCTCCCCAGCCTCAGGGCTTTTGGCCGCAGGCCTGACTACTATTCAATGGGAGCTTATCTGCTGGTGCTCAGGTGGGGGCAGGGCCGCCTCTCAGGCTCAGTTCCCTCAGGGGATTTGTGCAGAGATCTTTTGTAATGGAGCTGATTTCGAGCTCCTGCCTGCTCTGGGTGCCTCCAGCCGCAGCTGCCTCTGCCTCTGCCGCAGTGGCTGCCTCCTGAGGGGGTCCGAATCCCGGAGATACCCCACTCCCTTCTCAGCCCGTCTCTCTCACTGACCTGTGAGTCTGTGGGTGGAGGGACCTTCGCGGCCGCCAGAGATTCCTGTCCCTGAAACCTGCTTGGGTCTCCTCGCTCCTCTCAGTGCCGCATGGCCGGGGGAGGGGAGGGCTCCGCTCTGGTCCGGAGCTCGATGGACCCCTGGGGTCGGCTTTTCAGGGCTCTCTGCAACGGAAATCCCCTTCACTGTGTTTCTGCGTGGCTTCCACTGTTCCAGAATTTGTCAGGAGTTATTTTTAGAGGAAATCCATGGGCTGTGAGTTCGGAGCTAGCAAATGTGAGTCTTTCTACTCCGCCACCTTGTCTCCGCCCCCCCAAATTTTTTTTACTGATAGGGAAAGACAATTTAAAAAACGCTGGGGCTTTAATACTATAGTCTATGTCTCCACCTTTTAGGAATTTCTAAGTAAATCCAGGGAGACTTTGCCTCTCTTCCAAGAGAAGACATTTGTATTCAATTCTTCCACAGATTTAACCTAAAACTCAGCATGTAATTCAGGTTCATTTTCAATTTTGCTTATTTATTTGAAAAATATGCTCATTTTACTTATATTTCAGTTCCACACCCCCACCCCTACTCCTCTTCTAGCCATGCTCATTTACACAGAGTTTTTCAGTTTTTCAATTATCATGTATCCGGGGGAAGAGTTTGTAATGTGACTCCAGAACTTGATTTGGCTTTGTTGTCCATGCTGGGTCTGCATTCCTTTCCCATTAGTGCTTCTCTCCTTGCCCTCATTTGCATAGCCCCATGAGGTCCTCTGTATATTCAGCTGTTTAAGTGATCTGGAAAAAAATGGTCCAAAATCTCTGCCCTTTCAAATTGCTTCTAAACTGCTGACACATTCTCTATACTGCAGTCACTCAGTTGTGGCATTACCAACTGCTTTGGCTGGCAGGTCCTATGGTGGGTGTTACAGGAGGCTGAACGTGGCAGGGTGCCAAATGGATTTGCGGAATGACGATCAAATGTGCGTTCTGCCTTTTGAGAGTTTACAATGTCAATGTTATTATAAGTCCAAAGGCTGTTAAAACACTAAGTTAAATTGTATGAAAGCAAATTAGTAAAAGCTTCCTTATTCAATCTATAATTTTGGGACAAGTAAGTAAGCTGTGGTGATGGAGGTCAAGATAAACCTCAACTCTAAGTGACTCTTTCATCTATGTAGTTTGTGAGGGACTTGCTTTGTTTCCAAATATAACTTCTACTTTTCTACCACTTCTCTCTTCAATACCATATAAAATTCATGATTCATTTGGCATGACTGCTTGCTCCACAAGCATAGACAACAATGTCTAGGGACCTAGATAGATAATCTCCATGAGTTACTGTAGCCAAATATATACATCACCTGCTAGCCAAATGTCTTATCATTTAGCCTCATAAAAAAGGTTTATCCTTGGAGGAAGCATACAAAGTCCATTGTTGGGCCAAAAGTTAACTTTGTTCTGGCTTGATGAGACTCTGCAGATATTATTTTCCACAGGCATATCTTTGAAGAATCCAATGTACTCCATTCCATGTGAAGGTGGTAGAGCAGAACCTGTTTGGTAACTGAATGGTACAATGGTTAGGGTATTGCATTTAGAGTCAGTAAGACTCGATTTTGAATCTTGCTTCAGACACTTTCAACTATGATCTTTGGCAATCATTTAACCTCTTGGTTTCCTAATTTGTAAAATGAGGATACTAACAGTTACCTCACAGGTTTGTTATGGGAATCAAATACAAACATGTTTAAATATATGTGTGCATACACATATGTACTTACACAGATGTACATATTGTATAGAGTCAATCCTCAACCTTCACAGGAGTAACATTCTTAGAAATCAGGGCAAAAGTAAAAAAAAAAAGAATATTGATATATTGAACTTATGGAGAAAAGGGGGTTAGCTTCCTATGACCATCAAAACTAATCTTTCTTTGGCGATTACTGAAAATACACTTTTATGCATACAATTCTTTATAACAAAACATTAATTCTGATAACACACACTTTTTATAATACAGTAACTATGACGTAGTCCATTAATGCATGAGAGAGAATAGAAAATGCTGGGCAGGACAGAAGGGACAGGTTCAGTGATATCAGAAGCACACTGAGCTTAAAAAGGGAAAGGGGCAACCTGGCATCTCTTATCTCCCTTTCAGCATCTTGGTTGAACTATTACCTGATGAAAAACACATGCCTTGAGATGAGTCCCAGTGTCTTGGTCCAATCATCAATCTTGTCTGAGGTGCCTTGGAGCTGAAGGGGGAGCGCAGCACTCTTCCAGGGAGCTGCACTAGGATCAGGATGCTTGAGCAGCAGGGGCATCAGGATGCTTGCTTGTCAGGATGGGTATGACCATCATTTTAGTTACCCACAATTTTAGCTGTTTTTCCTTAAGGCATTACTTTAGCTCTTCCTGGAGTTGACTCATGGACATTTTTACAAATACTTTCCTCCTTTTTGTGGATACAGAAAATCATTGACTTGTCAACACCAAAGTCACAGCTGTAGACATTCTGGCACAAAGTTTATCTAACACCTTCATTTTCTCACTAAGTAACATCACCGTATACTCTTGGGCTTAAAGCCCAAAGGACTTGCACTGTGTTTTGGTTATGTAACTGCAACACAAAACTCTAGTTTTAAAGACAACAAAAATATGCAGTGAATACACAGGAGCACTTTACTGTAGTAGTAAGAGAAAGACCGGTGAAGTGCCTAGTAGGATCCCAGCTGTTCCCTGGGTTTGTGTGCATCTTGCCCATCATTTTTTTTTCTGTCATGTATTGTTGGGAATGTAAGTGGCTGCCATCTTGAAAGTGAAAATGAGGTTACTAATAAAATAACAGAAATATTTCAAGTCATGGAAGTTAAATACATGAATGGTGAGGATTGACTGTATAAAACATATATTATATACATACATATATAATTTTATAAGCTTTAAATTGCCATGTAAATTGTAGCTATCATTATCATTCTACTGGATGATGTGGTTCTCATACTGCCTGAAATACCATGTTTAGTAATTCATTGGTTTGATTTATAGGTATGTTATTTCCCTCTCTTAAGAGCTTGTCCCCTTAATCCCTGTCATTTGCTTAATTTCCAATATCTTCTTATTTATGGACTCCTCCCCTGATACCTGGATATATGCCCAGGTTGTTCTCATCCTTAAAAAACAAACAAACAAAAATCTTTTTTTTTAATTTTTATTTTATTTATTTATAAATGTTCTACAATCACTTCCTTAAAATTAAGATTTTATCCCCCCACACCTTTCCCCCACTACCCCCCTCCCTCCCCATGATGGCATACAATTCTGTATAGGTTCAATGTATACTTTTCTATTGAGCATATTTTCACTATAGTGATGCTATGTAGTCTCACTGACAGCATGACTTATCATCCTATATCCTGCCTTCCCTTTAAGCCAAATTTTAGAACGAATTGTTTATACCTACTTATCTCCCCCGATTTATTACGCCTTGTTAACTCTCCAGTTCTTACCACATGAGTGAACTGCTTTCTCCAAGGTCTTCAATGGCTATAGTTAAATCCGTTGACCTTTTCTCAGTCATTATTTTTGGCTTCTGTGTTGATCGCCTTCTCTACATATTGTCTCTTTCCCAGTTTGGATGATCCTCAGTCAGGTTCTACTACCTGCCTGACTGATTCTTTTCAGGTTCCTTAATAGCAGTGTTGTCATTCTCAAATAGAAACAGATCCCTGTGGCTGCATTTTGACTTAGAAAACTATAACCTAGTATTTTCCACGTTGCATTGTATTTTTACTTATTTTATTACATTTTCTTAATTATATTTTAGTCTGTCATTCTGAGGAGTTTTGCCAATATTTGTGGGTCCCAGCCTATATGTGCTTTTCAGTTCAATACTCCGAACCCTAAATATGGGTATACCCCAGGGCTTGGTCTTAGGGCCTCTTCTTTCTCTATATCTCTCTCATTTGGGGTTTCATCAGCTCTGATTAGTTCACTTATCATTCTTATGGAAATGTTTTATAAATCAACTTATCTAGTGTCCTAAAGCAACCATTCCTAATCTCCAATTGCTTTGTGGACATAACTAGTCATTCAATAGACATCCTAATCTAAACTTGTCAAAATAGAACTTGATAATCCAATCTTTCCTTCTGTTTTTTCTCTTGAGAAGAAACCAAAACACATAATTTATTTATGTTACTCAGGTCTGCAACCTCAGGATCCTTCTACATTCTTGCTCTCATATCCCCAATTGGACCTCCAATCAATTGTCAAGTGTAGTAGATTTTTACCTTGGCAACAAATCTGACATTTCTTTCCATTCTATCTCCACACATCAGAAAAACCTTAGTTCAGGGCCTCTTCGTTTAAGTAGCTCTTCTCTCACTTTTTGTGACGTTGCTTTCTACTGGTTCTCCTCCTTGTTTAAATGTTCCTTCTCTCCAATCTTGATTTGATCTTTACCCATTTTATACAAACTTACTGTGAATATCCATCAAAGATATAGCTTGGGCCTTCTCTTTTCCCTCTAAACCATCCTACTTGGTGATTTCATTTTTTCCCATAGGTTCAATTACCATCTGTATACAGTTCATTCTCAGATCTATAAAGGTAGACCTAATCTCTCTCCTGAGTTCAGTCCTGTATCACCAGTTCCCTTTCAGACCACTTATATTGAGATTCCCTTAGGTATCTCTATCACATGTCCAAAACAAAATTTATTAGCTTTCCTACAGAACTCTACCTTCTTTTGCATTTCATGATTAAAATAGAAGGCATTACCAACCCACTAGTTATCCATGTTTGAAATCCCAGTGTCATCTACAACTTCTCATTCATTTCAACTCACATATCACCCAATGGCAACTCATATTTCTAACCTCAACTCTCTCATGGAAGTTCCCTGTTCTATGGCCACATAACCACTCACGTAGTTCAGAACCTGAACACTTCTCACCTAGATCATGGCAATATTTATTTTTTTCATGTAGTAACATTATGACAGTTGCACCCCTTGGTTTCTACTCTATCATCATGTCCCAAAGAATAAAAAAGCTCAACATCAGGAAACTTATCATCCCAGAGATTTCATCAGCTTTGCTACTCATCTTACGGTGTGCTTATCATACTTATTAGTACCGTAAGTTACCTCTGTCCCTCTAATTGAGGGACTGGAGAGAGGAGAAAAGAACTTCTACCAAAGCCCCCACTTAAAGAGGGCTCACAAGTCCAGACAACTCTTTATTTTCCAACCACTTCACTCCTTGAGTTCAACACCACTATCATCATGTCCTTGTACTGGATATCTATCTCCTTCACTGCTCCTTTTCAGATTCCTTTTATCCATTTTCTTTCTCAATTCCATTGTAAATCCCTTAAGGAGAGGGACTGTCCTTCTTTTTCTTATTTGTATTTCTAGCACTTAGTATAATGCCTTATACATAATAGAGACACAATAAATATTTATTGAAATGGACTGAAGTGAAATTTGGTCTTCTTGCCTCTTTTCTCTCCTCCGTGTAATACATCTTCTACTCAACTGCCAAAGAGATTTTCCTAAAGTATAGATACACCTTTGTCACCCTTCCTACTCAATAAAATCTAATGTCTTCCTATTAACTCCAGGAAGAAATATCTATATCTATCTATAGAGATATATACATAGATATAATATAATGTAATATAATATAATATAATATCACATAGCATGATATAATCTAATACAGCAACTGCATGTAATTGTATATATGATACATAATATATACATAATATGACATATTATATATTATATGTATAATTCATATATTACACGTATTATAAATGTATATATATAATATATAAAATATTTTTGGCATTTAAAATCTTCAAACCTAGCTTCTTCTCACATTTAAACCCTTCTTATACTTTATTCTTTTCCATGCACTCTTCAATAAAATTAGAGTCACTTACTAGCTGTTCACATAGGACACTATGCTTTCAAATTATTTATCTTCCATGCCTGGAATATTCTTCTTCCTCACTTCTCCCTGACTTCCTTCAAGAGTCAGCTCAAATATCCATTTCTGCAGCAGGCCTTTCCTGGTCTCTTTCCTACCCATTTTCCATTTACTGTTCATGTATCTATCTTGTCTTCCCCACTTGAATGTGACCTCCTTGGTGGCAGGTTTTTCTATTTTAATATTTATCACAAAATCAAATCAAATCAAATAATATCTACTTGTTGAACATCAAGTTGTGCCTTTATTTGTATGCCCAGTGCATAACACAGTGTCTGATGCATAGTGTGTGATAAATGCTTGCTGACTTACTGGTCTCCAACAATTTATTCTCTCCACTTTACATTCTATCTATTCTCTTTACAACTGTCAAGTTTATATTCCTAAAATCCAAATCTCAACATTTCACTCCCCTTTTAAAGAAGCTTCAGCAGACACTTTTTTTTTCTAGGAAAAGTATGCATTCTTTACTTAGCATTCAAAGGATTTCACAATCTGACTTAAAGCTATCATTCCAGGATATTGGGATATTCCTTCTCCTCATTCACTCAGAATCTCAGTCAAATTGAATTATCTCCCTCATCACCCTTACTTTTTAAAACTTTTCATTCTCTTTAAAGTTCATGGTCAAATACCACCTTCCAAAATAAACTTTTCCTTAATTCCAAAATTATTAGTGTCAGCTGAATTTATTTTCATATTATTTTGTATTTACAAATTCAAACTTGTCTTCCCCCTGCAGATTATATGTATATTCCTTGAGGACTGGAACTATGTATTTCATTTTTTGTCCATGACCATAATACTTAACATAGTCTCTAGTACATACTTAATATCAGAATTATTCCAAGTTTTTTGTTCTGAAATTCTAATGAGACCTCTGAAGTATCACTTGGTACAGCTGGGAAATGTGACAGCTCATGGAAGACTTAGTGAAACAATAAAACAGAGAGACAGGTTTGGGGATATGACAGTTCAATAAAACTGATCCAAGCTCAAAAGCAGGTTTTGGTGAGTTCTCTCTCAGGATCTACTGTTGATGGATAGTCAGAGAATATAAGATTGTAACTGGTAGATGGTTTTTATGAGGAGGAAAAAACCCCACATATTAAAATCTGAAAAGGAGATAAAAGGATAAAATAATTGAACAAGTCTTTTAAATTATTTTAAGCAAAATACTGAGCTAATTCCAATTTTTGGCTCCAACAAATTAAATTGTTATGCATTTAAATGGCATTTGGCAAAGTACTTTATAATAATAATTGTTATTTTACTATGATTGGCATTTGTGAGACTTTTATTATTTTTTCGAGGGCCAACTGAGGACTCTAAAGTTAAAGAGGGATGTCAATAGGCACTTTAAGGACTAGGGGTTCTTCCAAGTCTCAAGGCCATCCAAATCTTTTTTCTTTCCCTTGATTCATTTCCCTGCCTCAGCTGGACAACTTGTTTCATGGCATTCATTATTTCTCCTCTTATTTGTCCTGTTTCCACTCTTAGGAAAACTTGGCTTCGCTCTCCTTCTATTTCCTCATTTCTCCCAAGTCTCTCTGACTCCACTGACTCCTCTCTTCCAAGTCCTAGTGATGATTTCTATTTACCTACTGATTTCCATTTGAATAAAATCATAAAACTGTGTTTTAAGCATTATAACCAGGTAAAAAGGTTTAGTAGACTCAACAGTAGACTTAACCTGACTTAAAAATCTTCTTGTAATGCACTTGTGAGTTGTTTGACCCCTTGCACACTCTAAGCTTTCTTTTCTTCCTATGTGAAATTTAGATAATAATAGCATTAGCTTCATTTGAGGATTAAATAATGATACATAGAAATTATTTGCTAAAGTACTTCACAAAACTGAAAGTAATATATGAGTATTAGAATGATTCCTTATTCTACCGTAAAGTGAGGTGTAACAACAATGACTAGTGAATTTTTGTCATGATATTTCGTTTTTCAGGTGTTCTTTCTCCAGCATTTTTGTATCTCTTTTATCAGACCATTAATTATCTTTTCACTGTTTAGTAGCAGTGGTAATACTAAATAAGTCGTGTGAATACTTTGCTCAATCATTTTTAAAATTTTATTTGTTTTTAGTTTTCTTCCCTGTTACCATAGTAGATTTTTCTTATTAAATTATTTTTTGTTACTGTTTTCTCCCTCTCCCTCCACTTCATCCTCCTCTAGACAATGTTCCAAGTTTCTATGCTATTACACTCTGCTAGTACAAAATAACCATATATAACAGACAGTTTATATTTATGAATATCGGCAGTTTTATGATATTTAAAATAATGGAACTCAAAATCTTATAGACAATAATGTGAGAACCACTATAAAGGAAGCCATAAGGAAAAAAAAAGCTATTTGGCTCCAAGATCAACAAGAATTCCTGGAAGAGTTAAAGAAAGAAATGAGAATGATAAAGAAAAAACTATGCAAAGACATGAGAGTGATGCAAGAAAATATTAGATGGCATGCTATCTTGGGGATGGGAGAGTGGAGGAAGGGGGAGAAAATTTAAACTCCAAATCTTGTAGAAGTGAATGTTGAAAACTAAAAACAAATAAAATTTAAAATATTAATTGAACAAAATATTCCTATGACTTATTTAATATTACCACTGCTATTATATAGTGAATAATCAACTTTGAAAAAAGTAATATTTCTTGTTTTATTTCAGCTTTGCTTCAATCATTTGGGAAAGAAAAGCTTTTCACTACTTGAAGGTCCCAAAGATGCTGAGTTTAGGACAATTGAAATCAGAGCAGTCTTCAACAAACTTTGATTCTTTTCCTAAGTAGATGACTTTGAGACAATGACAAGAAAGGGGAGTTTTTATTCTCAGAGACTTTTTTATTTGACTCACTATATATTCATGTCTTATCGCCCTAAATTCTTGGGGACTGAAACTCTATTATATGTTTCTCTCATTCTGAATTTTTCCCGCCTAGTGGGCATTCAGCTACAAAATTGTTAGTATTACTCTTCATTTACGTTTTTTTGTTCTGTGGTTCTTTGATTGGCTTCATGTTTGACTTCCATAAATGTCTCAAAAAGGGATTGATTTTATCTGTTTTAACCTGACATGTCCCTTTACTTATTTTTCTCATTACTAATCTATAGAAAATCTGGTATTCTTGCTTTAGACTCCTCTCTCATTCAGCCTTATTGGTCTGTTTTACCCTATTCTCTTCTTTACAGAGTTTTCTTCTTCCTTCCTTTCTCCCATGCATCCTAATCCAACCCATTTATTAATGTATTAACTTTACGATATCCTAAAGTTAGTTGTCTTGCAAAATGTGACAACCTTTTGTAAAGTGAATTATGACATCTTGCCACTAACTGTGTTATCCTGAGTATGACATTTCCTTTCTGAGATTCCCTTTTGTCATCTGAAAACTGATGGCTTGGATAGGATGATATATAAGGTCCCTTTTATACTTCTACGATTATATTTGGCCTTTTCTAGAAATCAGAATCTCTGTAACTTAGTTTAAAGCCTCCTACTACAAAGAGTTATTATGAGGATCAAAATGAGATAATATATAAAAGTGCTTTGCAAACCTTATAATCCCATAGAAATGGGATGTTGCATGTGTTTGATGAGGGCTACTGAGTCCTTCTCGGGGTTGGTTTCTCCTTTTGGTGTCCTCCTGATTCACCCAACTCTCATGGTGGTAATGAGGTTAGCTAGGTACAAGCTGTAACCTTACCTCATTAAACCATTTAAGCAGAAATCTTACCAGCTTGAAAGTAAATGAGGGATCTAAAACCTTTTAGTGAATTAGGGGTGGGATGTCTACCCTAAAAATGTTCTTCCAGTGAAATGGGTTAATAAGAGCAATTTTTTTCCCTAACAATCATGAAGGCAGTTGAAGTCATGCATTGTGGAATGCTTAGAGCTTGGTTAGACAATGGAGATTCTAAGATCATTCACTGCATCTGAACCATCACCAGTCCTCTTGAGTGGTCTTGCTATTGGACCTTGATGACTTTGAAAGAGGCCCCTGACTCCATATAACTCAGCCCTGAGATAAACAAGACTGGCAAAGAAAGTCAGCTTAGTAAAGTTAGAGTTGGAAGCACATTTATTTTTAACAGTGAAGCTGGTTTATGTTTTGCAAACAGAACAAATCTAGCCCTCAACCTTGCATGTCTACCAAAAGGAGTGAATGACAGACATATATGACAATGTGATTGTCACTTGCAGGAAAGTTTCATGCCACCATCATCGGTGCCTATGCTCCCAGAACCAGAAGAATCAGAATGCCTTATTATTAATGTGCCAGAAGAGTACAAAACTGATAATTCTGAATGACTTTAATGCCAGAGTAGGCACAGACTAACAGATATGGCAGGAATTCCTTGGTAAGACTAGAGTCAGAAGCAACAACAGCAGTGGTCACTGACTACTGAAGATTTGTGCATCTCATCACTTTCTCTTCACCAGCTCTGTCTTCTATATATTTAAAAACAATGAAACTTTGTGGATACACCCTTTTAGCAAATGTTAGCATTTAGTAGATTGACATTGAAAGGAGAAAAGATAGACATGATATGAAAGGGGTGAAGGTGATATGTAAAGTGCTGGACTGATCATAGACTTATTCTCTCCAAGTGAAATATTTGCTTTTGACAAGAGCAACAGCCCCAAGCTAAGATTTAACTGGAAGATTTAATGTCTATAATTTAGAGTGTTTGTCCCAAGGTGAATAAATAGTTCATTGCTAACTTGGACAAAAAAACTGAGCCAACACAAAGTTGGCAACATTGGAATAAAAAGAAGTGAGAAGCTTTCAGAGATTTGATGTGCATAACTACATGGGAAAGAACACTCACATCAATCTATTTTGACAAAAATGATGAGGAAATTCAGAAGCTGCTAAACAACAACAAAAATGAGGCCACCACAGGATTTATCCTACCAGTAGGCTAGTTATTCCACCTCCAAGAAAGAAGAGTTTAACGCCATCAGCATTAAAGTGCAAATGAAGCTTAGAAAAATGCAGGAAATCTTGGCTCAGTGAGAAGGCAGATGAAATTGTTTTACACTAATAGTAACAATCCAAAGTGTTTCCATGATGCCCTGAACCTATTTGTGGTTCAGACCTATGCTGTATCTCAGCTACTTAGTGTTAATGGAATTACATTAATTAGTGATAAGGACATGATCCTGGATAGATGTGATAAACACTTCCATAGTGTTTTCAACAGACTAGCATCAATCAGTGCTGAAATCATTAACTATATACCTTATGTTGAAGTTAATCCCTCTTTATCCTAACTTCCAACAGAAGAAGAGGTCTTGAATGCCATCAGGCTCCTTTCATATGGCAATTTGCCAGGTGCTGATTCTATTCCAGCAGAGATTTATAAGGCAAGAGATCCACTGCTCATACAAAAGCTGACTAAAATTTTCTGGCAAGAGAAGGTTATCCTCTAGGAGTTCAAAGATGGCTCTTCTTCTGTCTCTAAAATCTTAAAGAGAATAAATGATCCTATGACAATCACAGATCAGTCTCTTTCGTAGTCATTGCTGACAGTATTTTTTGGAGAGTCCTTAATAAGTTGATACTTCACCTGGAAGATGGTCATCTACCTGAGAACCAGTGTGATCTCAGAAAGACTGAAGAATGGTCGATATAATGTTAGCTACCTAACCACTCCCAAAAAAATGCCAGAATCAGAACAAAGGTTTTTACATAACTTTTTTCAATCTGATAAAGGTCTTTGATACTGTTAGTTGTAAGAGCTTGTAGAAACTTGTATCAAAATTTGGTTGTCTGGAGTATGGCTTTTGCCTGCATTCTGGATAATGGGCAATATTCTATATGTTCCTAGTCACCAAGGGAGTGAAATAAGGCTGTGTGTTTGCTCCCATGCCTTTTCAAATGATGTTTTCCACAAAGTTTTGTCAGACATCTTCAACAAGGAAGAAAATGACTTCAAAGTTAGCTACCACACTGATGACAAATTATTTAACTTGAAAATCTTACAAGCTAATATTAAAGTGGAGAGAGAGTTGGTGAATGATATTTTACCCAGATGATTGTGTACTCAATGCAGCCTCTGAGGCCACAATGCAACAAAATATGTATCAATTCTCTGCTGCTTTTAAAATTTTGGCCTTGTAAAATTAATATCAGGAAAATAGAAGCTCTCTACCATTTCACACCACACCATCCATATATGAAACCCTCAGTTTCAGCAAATGGAGAAATTTTTAATTTTGAGGATAAGTTTACTTACCTTGGCAGTATTTCCAAGGACATACACATAGATGATGAGATTGACCCATGCATTGCCAGAGCTTGCTCATGTTCAGGAGGCTTAGAAGGAAAGTGTATATTAGACTGCCTACCAAACTGAAGATCCACAGAATTATTGTACTGACCTCATTGTTGCATGCCTGGGAAACCTGGACAACATATCAGCACCATGCCAGGAAACTGAGTTGTTTCATTTGAATTGTCTTAGGAAGATTCTGAAGATCACCTGGCAAGATAAAAGTATCAGCCACTAAGGTCCTTCTTGATTTAAACTGCCAGGCATTCAACCTTGCTTCACAGATTGCACCTCTGATGTTGCAGTCAAGTTATTTGGAAGTCAAATGTATATTTTCCTAAAAGATTATTTTTATGGAGAACACATACAAGGCAGGCACATAGTGATCAGATGAAACAATACAAAGGCATTCCCAAAGTCTCTCTGAAGAACTTTGACATTGATTATGAGACAAAGGAGACACTGGCAATGGACTACCCAGCATAGTGTGACTGCAACAAAGAAGTAGCTATGCTCTATGAGTAAAGCAGAAATGCAGTAGCTCAGAAGAAATGTGTGATGAAAAATTTAGATACCTTCATTCCAAATGTTAATGTGAACTATTTGTGCCTGACTTGTAGTAGAACCTTCTAAACTGATATTGCTCTGATCAATCACAGTCTGACACACTGTACCTTGCCTCCAATATAGTGATGTTATTTTGATTCTCTTAAAGAATCATATCAACCAACCAATCATATATAAATGCTAGCTATTTTTATAGGGAGGAAGATAGCTCAGCAGGAGTAATTTCAAGAAGACTTGATTTTGTATCTGTCCCAACACTTACTTGCTGTATGATCTTAAGTAATTCAGTTAACTTCTACTTCTTCATTTTTCTGATCTCTACAATGGGGATAACCATAGCACCTATGGCTGTTGCAAAGATAAGAATTAATATTTATCATGTCCTTGGCAAACTGTATAGTGCTATGTAAATACCAGTTATCATTTTTGTTGCATATTTATTCAAAGGCACAATGAAAGACAGCAATGTGTCTCATATTTCTTCAATTGTTTTCTGCTTAATAAGTTGTATTCAGTTTCTTTTTTGAGAAATGATGTGGCTTTTCTTGCAAATCAATGGGAATTGAGTTTGGCAGGAGAAATTGTATTTTGCTTTAAGAACCTCTCCTTTTCCTTCCTACCTTAGCTTTATTTAGGGATTTGTGTTATGGAGCTTTTGGAAAGGGCTAGGGTACAATGTGAGCAATGTTCATTAAAGACATTTCCCCTAACTATTTATATGGAACAATTAATATGGAATTAGATGAACTTTTGCATCACAAAGGCATTGTTTTTACTATCTAATTCACCGTTGTTCTATTACTTTGTGTAATTGGGTAGTCTAACATCAACTTAATTAGAGAATATTTAATACATTTACTGATGGTTTAATATCAATGGAACCCATTTTCCACCCTTTTTGTTTAAAACTTTCCATTCCTTAAAGGTCAGTAACTCAATTAATAAAGAAACCATTTGAAGTAAAGGTAAGCATTTTAAATTCATTGTCTCTTGAAGCCTTATTGGAATTTATTTTCTATTTTGGAACCACTATCTATTAGCAATGTTACCAAAGGGGCTGGAGCAGGAAAGTATTCTTCTTACCTCCCTTGTTCTGGGATGATGGAGTGCTCGAATCCCTTTGGATAAAAGAAAATTATCTCTGTTTCTCCCACTTGTTCTGTATGTCTCTTCTAGTAGCAGAAAATTTCATACTCTGGTGAGATTGGTGACTCTTTATGATGCTTTTGAGAGTTTTCTTGGGAAAGATACTAGAATGGTTGACCATTTTCTTCTCCAACTTATTTTACTTATAAGGAAACTGAGGCAAACAATGTTAAAAGATTTGCCCAGTCTTCGAGGCCAGATTTCAACTCGGGAACACGAGTCTAGATGACATTAGGGCTAGGCACTCTACTGATTGAGTTTATTAGCTGTTCCTGGTGGGTTTAGGAATCTTAATAGATAAATGGAAATTGTTGTGAACTCACAACATTTTATGATGGTTTATAATATCCTGAAAGTGGGAGAAATATGTCTTTTTTTTTTACTCTTTACTTTTTCCACTGTTATTCTTCCTTTAGAAGCCTCTCACTCCTAGATCATTGATCTTAATGCCACTCTCTGACTTTCCAGGGCTTTACCTTGGATTACCCTCTCTGAGTGTCACCACAGTTTTAGAGCTATCAACACTACCTTGCTGTTCATCAAAATTGAGCTATTTTGATTCTTATCCTTTTGGGCCTATTTTACATGAAAATTCTTACATAAACTACTTCATTCTAAGGTGCTAGGTATACTTTAGAATGTGCTAATTGCCACATGTTAGTGCTATCATCATTTTTATTAACCGCTCCTGGAATGTTCCCCTAACCAAACAGAATGATCTTTAAGCACACAGAATTGGCAATGAATGACAGAACTATGGAGGAATCAGGGGTTGAATCAGTATAATTCCTTTAAAAAATAATTTATATTGGTCAGTCATGGGATCATATAATTATAGCTAGAATAGACCTTCAAGGTCAATCTTATCATTTTGCAGACCAGAAAACTAAGATTCAGAGAAGTTAAATAATTGTTCCTGTTCACATTGGCAGCAGGTACAAGAGGGTGACTTTGAACTCAGACCTTGTGACTTTCAGTACATTACTCTTTCCACTGTTTCACTATGTCCCTTTCATACCAATGTTCTTGGAACAATGAAGAGCTGGTGTAGTATATATGAAAGGATGAATACAAGATATTGGTAAAGTTACACATTAGGAGCTAAAAACAATAGCAGCACAGTATTGGGTCCACTCACACTGTTATTACTTAATAATACCTCCTAGTTAATAACAAAACATTTCAGCTATAAATGGATTAAAACACTTAATTTCACTTATTGAGTGATTTCCCTAGATTACATCTTAATTCCTTTCTTCTCAGCAATGTGTAAAGCGGAAGGAGCACTGACCTTAGAATAAGAAGTCCTTAACTCAAGTCCAAGAATTGTAATTTGCTAGCTGGATGACCTTGAACTAGTCACTGAGACTTTCTCAGTTTCCTCATTTCTTAGAGAGAAAACACAGTATTGTGTGAAGGTGATGTGTAATCATTAAAAAAAAAACATGAAAATATATGCTACTATTTCTTTACAATACTGATTTTCACCTAAAAGACTGCAAAAGATAAGTGAACTTTCCAAAGTACTATATTAACACTTCAGAAAAATGCTTAGTTTCATTACATCCTAAGAATGTTTCTGATTGGTCCTGCCATAGATTACAAATTTCTTATTCATCTTGGGTTGGCCAGCCACATTGAGTTCTATTGTATTTGTACATGAGCTATAACGATGCTGTGTCTGAGGCAGAGAAAATTTCCTTTAAAGTGTTCCCAATCATATATTCTAATGTTTGCTTTCCTTTTCTTTTCCTCATAGAGCTCTTGAGTTCTGATTCATTATCTGGAATTTGGGCCTTCAGACCTTTTCTGACCTTTAAAATTTATCTTATGTTGATTTTTATTATTTTCCTTGTATTCTGATACATTGTTGGTTTTATTCTTTAAATTTCACATATTCTTTGCTCTTTACTTTATAAAAATAATAATTCATTTTCCCAATCTTGCTTCCTTTCCTCTTTGGACCAAAAAATGTCCATTGTAACAAACATTCAGTCAAAAAAACCCAGATTCCCAAACTGGTCATGTTCAAAACTGTATCTAATTCTGCGTTTTGAGTCTGTCACTCCTCTCTCAGGATGTATATAGCATGCATCATCAAGGGTTCCTTGGAATCTTTGTCAGACAATTTATACTTATACCCTGGATTATTTATCTGCCCCATGACCTTCTTTAGACTTTTCACACATAGGTACTTCTACCATCTTTCATGCTGCTAAACTTATACTATCTGCTTTATTCTAGGTTTCTGTTCTTATATTCACAGCCAAATTCCAGCATCCTAGATCTATCCTTGGTGCTGATTATCTAGTTTGTCTTCCTAATATATCCCTAACTTGCAATCTTAACTCTGTGCCCCCCATTCATGACCTGCCATTGTTTACTTTTTAGTATTGGTCCATGGAGAATCACGCTTATTCCACTGAAATTCCCTTTCTGATTCTCCATTTGCCCTCTGCAGCAAAGTGTATTTTTTTTTTGCATCCTAGAGTCTAGAAGAGTATTGAGCACCTAGCAGGTGCTCGAGGAATATCAGAGGAATTAAAGAAATGGAACAGAATGCAATTTCCCTTTTAATAGCTCCTTTGTTCTCCCCTCTCATTAAACACTAACAGACAAACAAGCTTCCAGTTGTTGAAATCTATCTGAAAAGATAGTAGAACAAGAAACAGTTGCTATTTTAATTTGAAGGAGAGTTAGCCTCAATCTTTTTTGCAGAGGAGAAAACTTACCTTGGAGAGACCTTTCAGCTTGTATGAACTGGTACCTATGTAGGTAGAACACCTAGCAATTGATCCTTGTCATGTGATAAAGCTATTCCCTCCTCCTGTCCCATCTCATTATTTAAGAGTGACTAGGATTCTAATTCACATTCTTATGATTGTGGATATAGAACTGGGAGGGATCTCAGTAAATCTCACCCATTTTACAGATGAGGAAAGTAAGATCCAGAGATAACATGTGATTTCGCCAAGGACACACAGAAAGTGTCAGAGTAAATATTGAAACCCAGGTCATTTCACTTTAAATTCAGTTGTATTTATAGCACATCATACTGTCATAGTTTTATCCATTTATTTTTTCTATATCACAAGAGAAAATATTTAGGTGGAATTGAAAAAACAGAGGGAAGAGAAGAAGCTACCCAATTTAGAGACATTGGAAGTAATGAGTTAATATGTCCCATAATTTGCTCAACTTTCAAGATGTTTCTATTTTGTATTTATCTCCTGCCAGCAGCTCTGAACAATACACATACTTTTTTTGAGATTGGTTCTATAGTATCTGCAGCTGTCATCAGGATAAATTGTTTAGAAAAAATGATACATGTCTCAGATCTGATTTGAGAAAATTTCTTTATCCTATTGCTTATCAACTAGCAGAAGATATCCAGAAGACTTGTTTGTCTGAGATGTGCTGGTCTTTTTTCTCTTGAGTATACGAGGTTGAAAGATGTTTGGTTTTCTCAAATGAACATTTATCCTCATTGCAGAACGATTCCTTGATCAAGCTCTCTGGGAGTCAGACAACTGACCAAGTCTGAGTGTGGTATACTGGAATGCTTTTTACCCTCCACAGTCAACATTATACAGTTCTTTACAAAACCAAGTATTTACCAAGGACAGAAATTTATTTCAAGCATTATTTTGGTCCTGTTCTTCAAATTGTAGAATCCCTCCCTCTCCCTCCTCTAATTCTAAATAGGGAATTGGACCCTTATTGTGAGTGTTTCTGCCTCAAGTAAAATAAATTTTGATTGCTAAAACCTCTTCAGTTATCTCGGGGTGCACAGGCTAGATTTCTTTTTTTCCCCTGTTTATTTATTCTAAAATCATGCCTTAAATACAAATCACTCTGGCTTTCACAAGTTAGTCAACAACAGGTTCCAAGGACCAAGCTTAACTTGGTCATTGTTTGGGTTTTAATGACTAAGAGTGACTGTAATTAGCAACAGTATCTGTGTGAGGGTCTCTCCCTTCCAGATTGAGGTTTTTTCGACCAGGTAAAAGAGGCACTTTTTTTTTACTTATTTCTTAACCAGCCTTAATCACTGAATGGGTGTTGCTTTGGTCAAAGTAAGACCTGGGAAAGAACTTGAATTTTTGAGCCAACCATCTGAGACCATCTCCAGTCATCCTAATCTATATCTTGCCACTGGACTCGGATGACTTTGGAGAAGAGAGTGAAACTCTTGACTTTGCACAGCCTTGCCTCACTTAAATCCAATCCACTTGCAAGTCAAGACATCATGTTCCCAATTCCATTGGTTCTCTTTGAGAATGAAGTACAAAGCACAGCAACAGTAGTATCTGAATATAGCATTCATTTAGGTTTCCACAAATATAGGAAAATAAATCAGTCTTAGCTCCCATTAAAGCTTTCAAGGTAACAAAAAACCTTTATTTAAACCCAAAGGAAATTCACAAGAATCAAAAGGACACATAGGAGCTTATGAGATGATTTAGACAGAAAATGACCTGCAATCACTAACTGAAATCAACACAATTCTCTTCCCACTCCTGTGGATTTTATTTTCCCCTAGGGATATACATGGACACTTCTAGAACCTCCACCAGACTCACAGTGCCACCCTCTGATTTAGCTTCTCTGTGGGAAGGAACCATATCTGGGGCTACTAGTGGGGCAATCTCCCTCTTATTAAACCCATATTGTCTAAATAATTCATCCTTATCTTTGTTGTTCAGTCATTTTCAATTATGTCTGATCCTTTTTAACCTCATTTTTTTGGGGACAGAAACCAGAGTGTTTTACCATGTTTTTCTCCAGAATTGACTCTTATAGAATACCATCAAATTAAGGTCCCTTAGTTTGCCGAACCTTTCTTTAATCACTTTCTCCTATTTTACCAGCTAAATGGTACATATGTATGACCTTTCTCTAAGAGAAAAGTTGCTCAGGAATCTCCTATTTCATGGATAGAAAACTAGACCTTGAACAGAGAACACATCCACATTCTCAGGATAGAAGTCCAGATACTGCCTAGGCAATTTCCTTCCAATTTTCTTCTATATTTACATATCCACTGACTAGTACAATGCCTGTTTCATAATAGGTATTTAACAAATGTTAGTTGGATTGAATTACATTAATTTTTTAAAAAAAAGAAAACTAGCTATTGATGTTTATTTAACTTTTGTTCAGTCAAAGTTGGAGCTATTGGTTTTTGTTCTTAATGTTTAGTTTATTTATTATTCTTATTGTTGGTTATGGTGAGGGTGATCAACTTCATAGAATATAAAGCATTTGATTTGATAGAACATAACGCAGCAATGAAATTGTCTCCAAGTATATTATATGTGCCATGTGATTGGTGCAAGGAGTAATATGAATGATTATATAAGAACAAACAAGTAGATAAGTAGATTTAAAAGTACCTATTGTTCAGATAGACCATGGTGTATGAACTGATCCATCTCTACATAGATCTTGAATATATTCTACAATTTTCCAGACCCAAATTTGATTATCAATCAAGCAATAAGCATTTATTGAGTGTCTTCTGTGTGTCAGGCACTGTACTAAGCTCTGGGGATACAAAAAGAGAAAAATTTTAGTCTCTGCCCTCAAAGAGAAAACTTACAATCAACAAGATAACACATTTATAAAAATAAAAAGGATGAATTCAGGGAAGGAGCCAAAATGATGGAGTAGAAAGACTCACATATGCAAGTTCCAAACCCACAGCCTGTGGATTTCCTGTGGAAAGAACTCCCAACAAATTCTGGAGCAGTGGAAGCTGTGCAACAATGGAGTGAAGGAGATTTCCATTCTAGAGAACCCTGAAAAACCGATCCCAAAGTCCATCCCACACCGGATAGGAGCGGAGCCCAGCCCTTCCCTGGCCACCGCACCAAGAGGAGAAGATCCGAGTAGGCTTCAGGGATGGAATCTCTGGTGGCTGCGAAGCTCCCTCCACCCACAGGCTCTACAGGTCAGTGAGAGAGACTTCTGGACTGGCTGAGAGGGGAGCAGGGTGTCTCCATAACTCAGGCCGCTTCGGGAGGCAGCGGCAGAAGCAGCGGGTGGCCAAAGGCTCCCAGAGCAGGCAGGAGCTCAGCAGGAGCTCCATTACTGAAGGTCTCCACATAAACCCCCTGAGAGAACTGAGTGTGGGAGGCTGCCCTGCCCTGACCTGAGCACCAGAACTGAACCTCACATTGAATAGCAACCAGGCCCCGCCCCTGAAAACCCTGAGACTGGGGAGCAGCATTTGAATCATAGACCCCAGGCACTAGCTGGGTGGATCTAGGCGGGGGTGGAGAGGAATCACAGAAGTCAAGTAATTGACTGGAAAAATGTCCAGAAAAGGGAAAAAAATAAGACCACAGAAAGTGACTTTCTTGGTGACCAGATGTTTCCCCCTTCCTTTCTGATGAGGACGACCAATGCTTACCATCAGGTAAAGACATAGGAGTCAAGGCCTCTGTATCCCAAACATCTGAAATAGATATCCAATGGTCTCAGGCCATGGAAGAGCTCAAAAAGGATTTTGAAAATCAAGTTAGACAGGTGGAGGAAAAACTGGGAGGAGAAATGAGAGAGATGCAAGAAAAGCATGAAAAATGGGTCAATACCTTGCTAAAAGAGACCCCAAAAAATGCTGAAGAAATTAACACCTTGAAAAATAGGCTAACTCAATTGTCAAAAGAGGTTCAGAAAGCCAATGAGGAGAAGAATGCTTTCAAAAGGAGAATTAGCCAAGTAGAAAAAGAGGTTCAAAAGCTCACTGAAGAAAAGAGGTCTCTCAAAATTAGAATGGAAAAGATGGAGGCTAATGACTTTCTGAGAAACCAAGAAATCACAAAACAAAACCAAAAGAATGAAAAAATGGAAGATAATGTGAACTATCTCATTGGAAAAACAACTGACCTGGAAAATAGATCCAGGAGTGACAATTCAGGGGTAAATTATGGGACTACCTGAAAGCCATGATCAAAAAAAGAGTCTAGACATCATCTTTCATGAAATTATCAAGGAAAACTGCCCTGATATTCTAGAACCAGAGGGCAAAATATGTATTCAAGGAATCCACGGATCACCACCTGAGAGAGATCCAAAATGAGAAACTCCTAGGAACATTGTGGCCAAATTTCAGAGTTCCCTGTTCAAGGAGAAAATATTGCAAGTAACTAGAAAGAAACAATTCTAGTATTGTGGAAATACAATCAGGATAACACAAGATCTTGCAGCTTCTGCATTGAGGGATCAAAGGGTGTGGAATAGGATATTCCAAAAGTCAAACGAACTAGGACTAAAACCAAGAATCACCTACCCAGCAATACTGAGTATAATACTTCAGGGTAAAATATGGTCTTTCAATGAAATAGAGAACTTTCAAACATTCTTGCTGAAAAGACCAGAGCTGAAAAGAAAATTTGACTTTCAAACACAAGAATGAGAAGAAACATGAAAAAGTAAACAGCAAAGAGAAGTCATAAGGGTCTTACCAAAGTTGAACTGTTCACATTCCTACATGGAAAGACAATATTTGTAACTCTTGAAACTTTTCAGTATCTGGGTAGTTGGTGGGATTACACACACACACACACACACACACACACACACACACACATGCGCACATGCACATACACAGAGACAGAAAGCACAGAGTGAATTGAATAGGATGGGATCATATCTTAAAAGAAATCAAGGTAAACGGTGAGAAAGAAATGTAGTGGGAGGAGAGAGGTTGAAATGGAATGGGGTAAATGATTTCTCATAGAAGAGGAAAAAAGGAGACTTTTTAGTGGAGGAAAACGAGTGGAGAGCTAAGAACAAAAACATGAAGTTTACTCTGATCACATTCGACTAAAGGAAGGAATAAAATGCACACTCATTTTGGTATGAAAACCTACCTTACTACACAGGAAAGTGGGGGAGAAGGAGATAAGCAGGGTGGGGGGGATGATGGAAGGGTGGGCAATGGGAGGAGGAAGCAATTTGACGTCAACACTTGGGGAGGGACAGCATCAAAAGAGAGAATAGAAACAATGGGGGGTAGGATAGGATGGAGGGAAATATAGTTAGTCTTACACAACACGACTATTATGGAAGTCATTTGCAAAACTACACAGATATGGCCTATATTGAATTGCCTGCCTTCCCAAAGGGAATGGGTGGGGAGGGAGGG
>CM053769.1:596320011-596389293 GCA_028658325.1 Potorous gilbertii | reverse complement strand
ACAAATGGGGAGAAAATTTTGGAACCCAAAATCTTGTGAAAATGAATGTAAAAAGTTAAATAAATTTATTTAAAAAAAAGAAAATGAATGTAAAAAGTTAAATAAATAAATTTATATTAAAAAAATTTAAAACAATAAAAAGGATGAAAGGACTAGAAGTAAGAGAGAAGACTGAATTTCTTTTGGGAAATTACACACTGCTCTTAGCTTCCCAAGTTATTACTTGAAGGATGGACCAGGTTGTATGATGAGGATCAGTCTACAAGAAAGATAGTATGACCAAGTGGTTAAGGGAGCAGACCCCGGGGTGAAGGAGAACTGGTGTCAAATATCATCTCTTGACATGTACTGATTGAATGACTATGGCATTTCATTTAGCTTTCAGCGTTCTTGGCACATATCTAAGTTCATACTTTGATGAGAAATTGCATTGGTTGAGGGAGAAAAATAGAGGGTGCAAAGCTGTACGTTGGTAAAGGGAGTTTAAAGTTAATGTATTTAATATTTTATTTTTCCTCAATTACACCTAAAAACACATTTTCACATTTTTAAAATTTTGTATTCTCTCATTGAGAAGGTAAGCATTTTGATATAGGTTGTACATGTGCAGTCATACAAAACACATTTCCATAATAGAAAATGTAGATCCACCTGAAGTTAAGAAAAATAAAGAATGAAAAAATTGTACTTCACTCTGCATTCAGATTCCATCAATTCTTTTCTTCATTAATTTCTTTTCAGTTTTCTACAATCAATTCCATATATATCATAGATTTCCCCCTCTCTATCTCTTTCTCACCTTATTCAGCCATTCCCCAGCTGATGGGAATCCCTTTTTTATCTGTTTTGCCATCATATACTATAAATATTTTTGTGCATGGAAGTCCTTTTCCTTTTTTAAAAAAATTGTTTTTGGAATATAGACTTAATAGTGGCATTGTTGGATCAAAGGGTATTAATATTTTTAGAATCATCTGGGCAAAATTCTAAATTGTTCTTTGTAATGATTGAATCAGTTCACAAATCCAACAGTACAATAGTGTCTCAATTTTCCCACATCTTGTTCAATATTTTTCTTTTTCCCTTTTCTATTATATTAGCCAATGTTTTTGTATATATATATATATATATATATATATGTGCTTTAGAACATTTTTTCATATGACTCTACATAGCTTTGATTTCTTTGTCTGTCTATTTATATCTTCTGACAATTAATCAATTGGAGAATGACTTGCATTCCCCTAAATTTTAATCAATTCTCTATTTATTTGAGAAATGAGACGCTGTAAATTTACTTGCTGTAAATTATTTCACGATTGTGATTACTGTGTTCTCTCTCTCTCTCTCTCTCTCTCTCTCTCTCTCTCTCTCTCTCTCTCTCTCTCTCTCTCTTTTCACTCTTTCCATCCTCAGAAGAACTTTGCTTCTGACTACTGCTTTCCCTAATTTGCCCTTCCTCCTATCACCCTCTTCTTCTCTTGCCGTCTTCCCCTCCTACTTTCCTATAGGGTAAGATAGACTTCTATACCCAAATGGGTATGTATGTAATTCCTTATTTGAAACAATTGCAATAAGGGTAAGTTTCATACACTCCCTCTCACATTCCCATATAATCCTCTCCACTCTAAAACTTCTTTCATGCCTCTTTGATGTGAGATAATTTACCACATTCTACTTCTCCCCTTTCTCTTCTCCCACTGAATTCCTCTTTCTTGTTCCTTAATTTTATTTTCTTAAATATGATTATCCCATCATAATAAACTCTACACAATGCCCTCTATCTATTTATGCTCTTTTTTACTGCCCTAATCATGAGAAGATTCTTAGTATTTACAAGTACCTTTCCATATAGGAATGGAAAGGGTTTAACCTTATTGAGGTCCTTATGATTTCTCTTTCCCTTTTACCTTTTTATGCTTCTTTTGAGCCTTGTATTCGAAAATCAATTTTTGTATTCCTTCTGATTTTTCCATCAAAAAGTTTTGAAAGGTCTCTATTTCATTCAATGTTCAGTTTTTTCCAGCAAGGACAATATTCAGTTTTTCTGGGTAGAAGATTCTTGGTTGTAATCCTAATGCATTTACCCTCCAGAATATCATATTTTAAGCCCTCTAAAACTTTCATTTAGAAGCTGTTGAACTTAATATTGTCCTCACTGTGGCTCCATGATATTTGAGTTTGTTTTTTTTCTGGATGCTTGCAGTATTTTCTCATTGACCTCGTGTAACAATAAGCATCCCAACATATACAAGGGGTCTGCTATCACAGGTTCTTTGATCTGCTTCTCTAAAAGGAAAAACAACTTTTGAGGGGTTAACAATCACCTTCATCAAACACATGTGTCATTTCTTTAACCATGCACATATATCATTCACCTAGTTCAGAGGAATCAGCATCCTGAACTTCAAAGAAAATACAGAAAAATCAAAGATCAACAGTCATGGCTTCCTCTGCCTGACTATCACAGAAAGGTCCAACTCTCTGACATAGTTACCAGAAAAGGAAGCACCAACATCTGGGTTTTCAAAGCCAAGAGGCTCAGAGGTCTCTGTTGGCCAAACACTTCCAAAAACAATACTCCCAAATAAAATCTCACCCTCAGAGTCCTTATGCCTTTTTTAGAGCTAGAGAGCTTCCCAACCCTTGAGAATCAGTGCCTCATTAGGAAAAGGTGTGGGCATTCCTACAAATCTTCCCTGTTCAAACTCCCCTTAATGGGCGGGCCCACTAGTGGGTGGGGAGATCTTTAATGACATTAACAATACAAATATAAATACATGTACTGTTTCTAGTTAGAGAAATTCTTGTTTCTGTACTTTACTCTTGGTTGAGAAAGGTAAGATTCAATCAGAGGCATTTGATTATACTAAAACAAAAAGAACAAAAGATCCCACTTGCTTGCTATCACACAAAGGAGTTTTGTAATTTAGCTATGAATTCCTGGAAGTTTTCACTTTGGGATTTCTTTCAGGACATGACCAGTGGATTCTTCTAAATTTTCTTTCACCCTGTGGTTCTAGAATATCAAGGGAGTTTTCCTTGATAATTTTTTTGAAAGATGATGTCTAGATTCTTTTTTTATCATGACTTTTAGGTAGTTCAGTAATTCTTAAATTATCTCTCCTCAAATTATTTTCCAGTTTAGTTTTTTTTAAGAAATATTTCACATTTCTTCTAGTTTTTCATTCTTTTGATTTTGTTTTATTACCACTTGACATATAACACATGGTGTTATTAGCTTCCATTTACTCAATTCTAATATTTAAGGAATCATTTTCTTCAGGGAGATTTTATACTTCCTTTTTCCATTTGGTCAGTTATACTTTTTAATAAGTTCTTTTGTGCATTGAATTTTTGTACATCTTTTCTTTTGTCAACTCTGCTTTTTAAGATATTCTTTGTCCCATTGGAATTTTGTGCCTCTTTTATCATTTATCCTATTTTTTTAAGGTGTTAGTTTCCTCAGTATCTGTGGCTTTTGAATAAAGATTTTGACTCTTTTTTCATGATTTTCTTGCTTCACTATCGTTTCTTTTTCCAATTTTTCCTAACCTCTTTTGTTTGATTTTTTAAAATCCAATTTGACTTCAATAGGAATTCTTTTTGGGCCTGAGACTAATTCATTATACATATCTGTGTGAGTTTGTGTGTGTGTGGTTGTGTGTGTGTATTTGGAGATTTTGGTTTTTACTGCTGTCTTTTTCTGAGTTTATGTTTTGATGTTCCCTGTCACCACAATAACTTTCTATGGTCAGGATCTTTGTTGTTGTTTGCTCATTTTTTTCATTCTATTTCTTGACCTTTAACTTTGTGTTTGTTTCTGAGTAGAAGGCACTGTCCCAAGCTTTAGTTTTTTTTTGTGCAGCTAATTTCAGAGGTAGTTCTAGGAGTCTGTGAATTTTCAGTTCTTTCAAATATGATTTAAGGAGAGATTTGTTGGCTATTCTCCTGATCTATGCTCTGATCTGTAAGTAACTACAAGCACTCTTTTCTGCCTTGGTACTGTTAGCAGAGTCCCTACTCTCTTGTAGTCAGAAGCTCTAGTGTGCTAATTTCCTCCCTTAACCTGGTATTGCAACCTAGATCTGTGACCCAGATCTGTTTATTAGACATGCAGCAGTGTCTTGTAATCATGCCAGCAAAGGGATCCTTGTTATCTACTTCTGAACATGTCTCTGACCTTACTGACTATAAACTGAGAGCTCTGAAAACTTCTGCTTCCACAGCTGATTCAATTGTCCCAAAGGACTACTGGTTTGTAGCCTTTACTGGACTGTACTCTTTTTCCACTCTTTCCTACCAACCTTCTAAGTTGTCTTAGACTTGAAAACTATTTTATCCTGTCTTTTTGTGGATGCTATCATTCCTAAATTTGTCTGGAGGCTTTGTTTAAAATTACTTGGATGAGAATTTGCAAGACCTCAGGTAAGTCTTTGCCTTTTTCCCACCATCTTGGCTTTGCCCCCACCTCTCAGGAAGTTTCTAATACCAATAAATTTATAGATCTGATTTTAAAAATATTAATTTTGTTGATATGTAGCTGTACATCATAGAACATAAAGAATTTCCAATGAATCAAAACTGTGGGTGACAAAAATAATGGATGGATATATGGTGAAGATATGTAGGTTGTACTATATAGCCTTCTATTATTTGACCTCAAGAAGGGGGATAAAAGATATTAACTGAGAAATGTCTAATTAAGGAAAAAATAGAGAGATTACTTAGACATGTTAACAAAGTGGTTCAGTGAAAAAATCTCAGTGGTGATGCCTAGAGGACATTAAAAGACCTAGAGTAAGGCCTGTAACATTTTGAGTGGATCTCTTACAGAGGATTTATAAAGGATGATAATTAGTAACACAAAGGATAATGAAGTGTTGATTGATCTCAATTTATGAAATTGGAAGGAGATCCAACATTAATTTAATTGTGAATTCACTGAACCATTTTATATTTATTAGACTTATATAAACAATAAGCTCCTTGAGAGCAGAGAGTTCATCATTTATATTTGGTCTCCACTATGCCCAATATACTTTACTCCACATAGAAATTACTTAATACATGTTTGGTGGATAAAAGTACATGCAAAAAATTAATCCTTTGGACCTCTTGGGGATGGAAGCATTGTTGCTTCATATATGGATAGTTTTCTAGGTGGAGAATGGGGGTAATAGACCATCAAAGTCCCATCCTTCAGTCTCCATATATTTTTCAGTCAGCTCACAACTGCATTATAAACTCCAAAATGTTTACAAACTCTTCTTCTAGTTACATAAGATTTCTAGTTATGAAAGGATAGACAGTATTCTTAACAAAGACCTCCAACAACTATGCAACATTGATTCATTTTTGATAGCTAAAATATACTACACCTTACCTGCTTTACCAAGTCTTGGGTCCAACAACATTCCTTTAATTTTTGTTCACACTCTTATGTTCAAAAATGCTCACTGTTAAAGAATGTAAGTGAGTCAGTAAAGCACATTCTTCTGATAAAAGAGATAAAATATCAGTTTCTATGGATTAGAAGCCCTTTTCTATGCTCAGTTATGTATTAGTTACTATGAAGTATGTATAAAGATGATACAACTTTTTCAATTGAACTCATAACCAAGTCAGTAACAAAATCTGCTTGTTTAAAAAAGAGGGGCAATATAAGGCAGAGTATGATTAAATACTGAATTATTTGGTTCCAATTGTAATTACTACAGACTATAAAATCATAGGAATGGGTAAGTGTAGATTACAGACAAATGCCAACTGAAGTGGTCATGAAAGGTACTGTAGATGAAGGTGGAACTTTTCAAATAAAATTTGACTAGTGCCAATATTAGCCTTAAGTAGCTTGACTAGTACACATATATGCATACACATTCTTAAAAAACATAGTACAAATAACAGCCCCATGCTACTATCCTATGTTTTCACTGGACATCTATTTTTAAAGCATTCCAAAATTTGTTCCTCATTTAATTCTGTTCTGTGGGCTGTGACTGTCACTCTAATCAATACATTTACTTATTCTTAGAAAACTTGCTATTGCTGTTCTATTCTATATCTTTGGTTCTTTAAAATACTTACAAGCATGATTCATGGTGAACATGACTCACACCTGATTGTCTCCTCCCTTTAATCACATATTGGACTTTTCTTAAAAAAATAAAATTTAAGAACAGATTCTACTTTTAGGAAAATATGTAACCATATATTGGTTGCCTTATTTGGAAGGAAGGAAACTGAAAATTAACTAACCTTGAACTTGCTTCTCCACCTTTTGTGGAAGGATAAACATGCCAAGCTAAGAAGTCGCTGGGGAGGGAACATGCAGGAAAGAAAGATGTAGGAGGAAAAGGAAAAAAGTCTTTGTAGTGCCCAATTATTAATGGATATGATTATATATTGCTATTGTAGTTATGCCATGTGTCATGCCCCCAGTATGTTAATGTTCTTTAACTCCTCACCCAACATCCCCCCCAAGTTAAAATGTTGAAGGTTAAGGGTAAACCATAAAATAGGAGAAGTGGTTGTAGAACAAAAAGGAAATCTAAGTTCCCTTAGTCCCAGAATATATCTATCAATTCAATTCAACCAGTGAATGTGGAGTTGAAAGTAGAGTGAAAAGAGGAAGAAAACACAATTAGAGAACAGGGTAGTTTAAGTAAGAAGGCAATCATTCATTAAACATTTCTTAAGTATCTAAGAAACATTGGGTATAAAAAGAAAGGCAAAAGAATTTCTGCCTTCAAGGAGCTCATTGTCTAATAGAGGAGAAAACATGCAAACAAACAATTGTATACAAGCAAGCTATATGCAGGGTGGATGTGCAGAGGAAAAAATACTGATATTAAAGCAATAGGACACAGAATGGAAGAATGGAATAGGATCTGGATTTGTAGTCAAAGAACTAAAATTTATCTTTACTCTAGTGCTTATACTCTCTCCCTCCACTAAATCA
This sequence comes from Potorous gilbertii, assembly GCA_028658325.1. Taxonomy (NCBI): domain Eukaryota; kingdom Metazoa; phylum Chordata; class Mammalia; order Diprotodontia; family Potoroidae; genus Potorous; species Potorous gilbertii. The sequence goes on along the minus strand of CM053769.1, from coordinate 596,382,329 downwards.
AATGTATATATAAAATATATATACATAATACATATTTTATAAATACATATACATACATATATATTTTATATATGCATTTATATATATAAAAATAGAAAATCAACTTTGTTTTGTACCTGAGGAAACTGATATACAGAGAGATGTGTATTCAAACTTACACAGTTTGCTAGGGGTATAGTCCAGATTTGAATAGCAATGTCCTAATTTTAATTTGGTTCAAACAGATACTTTACTAATCAATACTAAAGATGGTGAATGTGTCCCTAATCCCTTAAGAGAGCTTTTGATATTGCTCCTCTGTGTACTCCCTTGAGACTGGAAATGATACTATTCTTCAAGTGCTTGATACCTTATAAACAAAAGCAATGCTAGTTTTCATGTTCCCACTTCCTTTTGACTGAAAATGCCCCTTTCCACCCTGGAATTATGACCTGAAAGTTGATATAGCCAATGGAGTTGCCTAATGGTGTCTAGTCCTGTGTCCAGTACTAGCACAGGGCTTCTCTTTAATCTGTTTCTGACTAGTTACCAGTGCCCCTTACTCTCTCTGTCTTAAAGACTTCCTGAAGCAGCTACTGCTTCTGTAATAACCTACTGGAAGTAGTCCCACCATTGGTGTTTCATCTACATGAACTCTGGTTAAAATCTCCATCTTCCCTTTCCCCTCGTTACAGAATCTCTCCAACTTTTTAAGTTTTCTTAAACTGGAAGAATGTCTCACTCTGACTTTTTGTTCTCTGTGTTACTCAAGAATTTTATTTGAGGCATTATTTTAAGTTTCTTTGGAGAGGAATGTTGGGAGTGTGTTTCCTCTATTCCACCATCTTGACTTAGCCCCCAAATTTTCCAGTTTTATTGTCTATTACTTCATTCAGTGATCCTGCGTAATAACAAATTATATAGTGTTTTATCTCATTTGATCCTTAAAACAATTGTGTCAAATAATAAGAATATGGATACTATACTCAGTATATAAATCAAACTGCTAAGGGACTGATTGAGACAATTAATGCAATGCAAATAATGAATATTGAATAATGAATGAATGAATGAAAGCTAGATCTTGAACCCAAGGCTTTTGATTCCTAATTCACTGAACTACCTCTCTATGTTTGTACTTAAAAGTTATCTCTGCTGCTTCTATTTCTTCTGTGTATAAATAAACAGACTAAGTGTTATTAGTTTAGGGCCTTTCATGAGCTATAAATTTAATACTGTGCCTCTGACAAACTCCACCTAATTGAAGTTTTTACCCACCTTGTCTAACAGTCTACCTTGAAGAGAATGACTTATGGAAAGATTGCTTTTGGCTTGCAGTCATCCCAAACTGGGAACAGGGTTAATCAACCCTCATATATTATGTATTTTAAAGAGACACTGTGGATCCTTTTAAGATGCAATATTTTCTATTTTATTTATTAGCTGACTTAATTACACCTCTGGAGGAGGCTGGATCATGCCCAAATTGCAACACAGGCTGTCAGCAGAATAACTTATGTCTGCCATATTGAAGGTGTCCTAGGCATTCTACAAAATAAAATAATTGTTTTATTTAATCTCCTTCCTGAGAGTTTATTTTTAAATCCTCTCCCTTCAATTATTGGTCATCCCATATTTGTCACATATTCCAAAGAGGCATTTTACCACATTAGGTAAGACAGTGGAAAGGAAATCCAGGAGGCCTGTCACTAGCTTATTGTGTGACTCTGGGCAAGTTGACTACACACACACACACACACACACACACACACACACACGCGTGCGCGCGCACACATATGCATATATATGTTATATATATGCATATGTGGGTGTATAGACATTTTCATTTGATTAGATTTTTTTGTATTTTTATGAACTTTTTTCTGTCATTTTTATTTTATTCCTGTTTTGCTGGGGTCAGTATTTTATCTTCAGTATTTTTTTTGCATCTTCTTTCATTGACCAACAGACATTCATTTATTCCTAATGAAATTGGGAAGCAAGCAACACTTTTCATTGTTGCTGTCCTCTCTCTCTTTGTACCCCTTTCTCCTACATCCACCCTCCTTCCTGTTCCCTAAAGAATCTAGGACATATCCTCCTCACCACTGTCTTTGCAAAGCCCCTCACTTCAATTTACTGTTTTAAATTTCCTTCTTATGAAATGACAGTTGTGCCAATATTATCTTTCCCTTCTCTCATATCCTAAAATCGCAATACAGTTAATCAAGGTTTTAGAGGAAAGTATTTGGAATAACCTAATGTATAGTAAGATATGAATATATATGAATATATGTATATATATATGTGAATAATACTTCTTAATCTGAATCATTATAATTTTAAAAGACAGGCATAATCACAACCACAACTAGCATTTTTTTTATACTGAGGGCCCATAGTGCACACTCAGAAAACTTTTAAAGAATAAATTCAATTGAGGAGAAGAAAGACTTCAGGACACCTCTCTATGGGGGAGGAGACAGAACTTTGAGAAAACTATCTCCAGGAAGTTGTTCTGGGGAGGGGAACATAATGATGGTAGGGAATTTTGGGGGGAGGTATGGGATGGTCCTCCATCCTGGGCCATCTCCAGTTGTCCTGATGAATATCAGGCCACTGTACCCAGATGGCTCTGGAGGAGAAAATGAGACTGGTGAACTTGAACAGCCCTGCCTCACTCAAATCAAAGGCAACTGCAAGTCACATCATCATCTTGATGCCATGGTCCTCTTTGAGAACAAAGAACAAATACAACAATGGGATGGTCCAGAACTCATTTTGCTGAATGTTGTTGTTTGTCTCTGATTGTCAGAGATGACCAATAACATGAGGGTGATGTGTTGACTTGTGAGTGAGTTGTATTTAGTTGAGACCAAGCTGTGCAAAGTCATCAGCCTCACTCTTTTCTCCAGAGTTATCAGACTCCATTAGCAAGACAAAAGCCAAGATGACTGGGGATGGCCCAGTCATTTTCATTTCGAATGAAGTGCAATCATCTGTTTAGCATTTATAGCACTTCACAATTTATGGGCAACTAGGTGTCCTCATTGCAGTGCATTTTGTTGTTCAATCACTCTTTTTGCTAAATAAATATTAAACTCAGTTGCCTTCATGATACTGATGGCCTGTAAGTGCTGCCGAAATCCTCTAAATTTCAATGACCTCAAACAATGGACACTGAACTCTAACTCTGCTCTCAATTAACTTTTATGACTGTTTACAATGGTAAAGGTTTAGGCAAAGGGGCAAATCTCAAAGTGAACAAAGTCAAGAAATTGTAGGGAAGTACTTTAGGTCAAGTGTCCCTTAAGTCATATATAAACTATACTCAGGTGGCCATATATTCCATTTATACATAGAAGCAGCTCTGCCTCAGGTCCTGCAAGAATCCTGCAAGAAAATCTCCTTTCAGGAGGAATACATTATCACTGTAGTAGTATGTAACCCCCACTGTTAAAAGTCTTTGTCCTTCTGAGAAACAGACAATCCCTTCTCACCAAAGTGATCTGCTGAGGATATAGGGATCTGCAAGACAGAATGAATTCCACTTTCTCCATTGATCCCCTACTAGTGACTACTATCAATAATTCCCCAAGGCATTCCTGAGCCTCATTTGGGGAGCACTCCAGAAGGGAGCTCAGTGATTGTTACACTTCAGCAAAGATGCGGAGAGAGACTCCAGCTCTGAATGCTTTCCTGGGTTTCTGTATTATTTACTGAGCTTCTCAGCATACAAACAATGCCAGTCTTATCAGGAAATGGCAGATCCCTAGAGCCTTTTATCATTCCAGTCATGATTTTGAATATTTTCTCCATAACTTGACAGCATACCAAATGAAGCCAGACTCTTTAAAAGGAAAGGAGGCAATTGGAATGTCAATTTTATTTAGTGATATATTGTAAAAAATAAACAGTATACTTGGTAGATTGACAAAATCCATCCAAATCTTAAAGACAAAACAGAATCACCTCAGGAAATACAGATATGCAGATCTTGTTTTTACCTATAGGCAGAGTTGAAGAAGAAGGGGGAAAAATGTGGGAAATCAGAGGTTGTTTAATGAAATGCTACATCTGTAATTGTCAGACTGATCAGCTCTAGAGAGAAAAAGAGGATGAGTCAGTCAGTCTTAAACTGAAGGGTCATGTCATATTTTCCCTCTTCTTCTTCAGAGAGCCTTTTAATTTTCTCCAAAGACTGTCTTTTCTTTTCAACTTTTTCTCCATCAAAGATGGCATGGATTCTTTCTTGCGGATTTCCCTCACCAAGCCATAAAAAACATCATCAACATAAAAGCGCAGGGCTGCTGAGGTCTCAAAGAATGCACAGGTGTACTCTCGGGCCAGATTCAAACCTTCTTCAGTGGATACCTAAGGCAAAAAAGGGATGAAGTATTGTTATTTATTTTAAGCAACATAGATCTCAATGACTTTTCTTCATGAAGTGTTTAATCCAAACCATGGAATGTTTGAATTTGTATAAAAAGAGGTCAAATATATAGATTTATTGATTGTTTTTGAGGTATCAGAATTTTGCTACTTTGGGCAAATAACTTTACCATTATTGGCCTCAATTTCCTTATCTGTAAAATGGAATTTTTTGGACAGTGATTTTTGTTTGATTCCTAGCTTTAAATCCTATGAACTCAAGACACAGAGCCTTTCAGTGCCTCATTTTATGAATGAGGAAATGTAGCCCCATGAAAATGAACTGATAGGTTCCACATTTCCACAGTTTAGCAAGTGAGTAAATAAAGAACTAGTAATCAAGTCTCCTAACTTCAATCCCAGTATTGGGATTTAAGTGGCTTCTAACATCCAAGTCTTTTGCAGTCACTTATATTATGGTACCTGGTGTGAGTGTCTCCATTCTGCAAACTAATTATTTGTCCAGTCATTCTAGAAGTACCCAAGTTTCCGTTTTTTATTATTACCTGAGACCTTGGAGAAATGTCAACACAGGAGGTGAACAACTCTTTTAGCTCTTCCCTCTTTTTCCCCTTCTTCATATTTGTTGTTTTGTTAATTAGTCATGCTTCATGAAGCCATTTGAGGTTTTCTTGGCAAAAATTTTGGAGTTTGCCATTTCCTTTTCCATCTCATTTTACAGATTATGGAACTGAAACAAACAGGGTTAAGTGACTTGCCCAGGTCAAATAGCAAGCATCTGAGGTAGATTTGAACTCAGATCCTCCTGACTCTAGACCCAGAACTCTATCTACTAAGCCCCGTAGCTTCCCAGCTTCTTCGTCCTAAGTCTATGCTAACACCACAGACTATCCTTTCTGAATTTATCACTCATATTTTACTAGTGACAGTAAGATTGCACAGGTAGAAGTTATTTACAAATTATGTTTGGGGCAGCCAGATGGCATAATAGTGGGCCTGTAGTCAGGAACACCTCAGTTTAAATCAAGCCTCAGATACTTGCTAGCTGTGTGACCCTGGACAAATTATTTAAGCATTTCTTACCTCAGCTTCCTCATCTATAAAATGTGAAGACTAATAGTACCTACCTCTCAGGGTTGTTGTGAAGATCAAATTATTTAATAATTGTAAAGTGCTTAGCATGATGCCTGGCATATATGTAAATGGTAGCTATTGTTGTTGTTACCGTGATTATGAAATTAGTTTGGGTGTAGCTAGTTGGCCCAGTGGACAGACGTCAGGTAGATTTGAGTTCAAATCCAGCCTCAGATGTTTATTACTTGAGTGGTCCCGAGTAAATCACTTGACCTCTGTTTGCCTCAGTTTCCTCAATTATAAAATGGTAAAAATCACATCACCTACATCATAAAGTTGTTGAGGATCAAGTGAAATAATATTAGTAAAGTGCTTTCCACAATGCCAGTCTCTTTCTTCCCTTCCTACCCCCACTTTTCCTTCTCCTCACCACAGCTGAAGAGAATGGATTCTAAGTCCAGCTTTAGTAATTCTTTATTAGAAATTTTCTTATTTGGTACGGAATTCTCCCTTATACTGACATCTCTGACTTTCATTTTCCCAGTATTCTTGTCTAGTTCCTAAAGTTTAATCTTTGTTCCAATGTAAGATTCCTTCCTCCTTTAAAAGATTTTGCATGTGTGTGTGTATGGTGGGGGGGCATACCTAGAGCTCATAGCATATTAATATTGTGGAATGTATAATGAAAATATTAATAGTGCCATTTTAGAAAAAGAGAAACTAAGCTTAGCATGTTTACAATATTTTGCCCAGATCCACACAGCTAGTAACTGGCTAAGTCATATTTCAAGGATAGATCCTCTAAATCCAGATGCCTATTCCCTTGGCCTAATGCCCTCAACCCCTGTTCCCATTGCTCAGGAAGTTAAAAGGTTGACAAGAGCCTTTCTGCCCCAGGAACTTCTGTTTTAGGGAGACATTGTCTCATATCCATTTAATTTCATTATCCAAATCATAGAAAAAGACTTGTCAAAGCAATTAACATGCAAAATGTAATATGATCAGGGATTAGATTCATAGAGTTGGAATATGATTTCAAAATTATTTGGAATAATGTTTCTCTTTTAAAGGTAAAATAAAAATATAGGTTCATGGAATTTAAAAATCTTCCTGCCAGTCATAGAGCTTATGGAAGTATTGTCAACAGCCAGAATTTAAGTATAAGAATGGACTTTAATCTACTTCAAACTGTACATTTTCCAAATGACAAAACTGAAGCCCTTAGAAAGGAGGTAGCTGTCCAAGGTTAAAGTCTGGGTCTGTTGACAGAGATAATTTGAACCTACATATATTAGGTCCAGTATGTTTCAAGCACATTGAAACTTCTTAAAAGACCACTTGAAGTACTCTAAGATAATCACATCAAGATTAATAACGTCATAACTGGAATTTACATAAAGCATACTAGTAGATAATACAAGTATATGGATTCTCGTTGTACAGATAGAGAAATTGAGACTTTAGAGAGTTAAGGTATATTGGAGAAGGAAACATGGTTATTAACTCTCTGAGCTGGGCATACTAACTAACTATAGACACATATATGTTTAATATTTAGAAAGAACTTAGTTCACAACAGTATTCCAAGGTAATGAATATATTTTGATACCTATTTTTGCAGAAAGAGAAGCTGAGGCTTCAACAAGCTAAGGTATTTGCACAGGACAACACAGTTTGCAAATATCTAAGGTGAGACTCAAATACAGCTTCTCTGACTTCCCTCATAAAGCTCTTTCCATTATACAACAAAGATAAAACCCAACCTTATAACCACCCCCCAAATGAAAGAAAAAAAATCCTGATAAGAGATAGGAAAAATTTGATGAACCAAGAGTACCATCTCCTTAATATAAGTGATCTTTCGTGAGGAGGAAAAGCACCATGGTATCTACCAATTACTCCCTGAAATGCCATTACCCATCTGTCAAAGCAGACCTAAGAATAAATTCACAGATGCATGGGGGTAAGGGGACTGCTGGGGTAGAACTGCAAACAGAGGCCATTTCAGCCTGGGCCCCAGCTGCCAGTGGGAACCTTTGAGCATGTCTAGCAATTAAAGCATGGTTCTATACAATTTGCTGACTTTCGAAGTTTCACTATTATTGTGGGGTTTTTTTTAGTTATTAGCTTTTACCTGAATATGATTAATATGATTATATTACATATGCACATGTATGCACATGGACTAACATGCATACACATGTGCACACACAAATAAATACACATACATACACATACCTTTAACGATTTTAAAAAGAATATTTGAAAGGTAGCTGTAGAATGGCAATCGCCTAGTAAGTTTTATCATGCATTGTAACACAAAAGATGGTTATACTTTCAAAACAGCTTATAATTACTAACCTTGGATAAGGAGAGATTCCTAGAAAGATAGGTTTTGTTTTTCATAGGAGGCTGTGCAAGCAAATTTTTCTCTCAGTTGACCCTACTGGGCCCTGTTAAGAAACTTAGTATACCATAAGTGCCCCCTGTGGTACCTCTGGTACTTTTTAGTCTCTCTATTCATGCCACATTTGTTTTCATTAAGGAAGTCTTGCTGTCAATGATGACCACATTGGACCCCATACTGGGCTTGGAGATTTGGGGATCTAAATCTTTTCATTTACTTACATAAGCATCAGAAGACTTGAAATCTTGAGTTCTTAGCTATATTTTTTTAAAAGAAGAATCAGAGTAATTTGATGCCTGGAGTATTAATGATGTGAAGAATTTTACCTTCTCCCTCTACCAGTTCCAGGGAGAGTACTGTGTCTTCATTTATGGGCATATTTGATCAAAAGCATTAAACTTCTAAAAAAGTTAATTTCTCATTTTTATCTAATTGCACAAGAGAATTTCATCTCAATTTAACATTTAATATGCACCTACTTGGTGCTGAGCACTAAGCTGAGGGTACAAGTGGGAGATCAGGTAGTTTACAAAAAATAACCAAGGTCTTGGTTCAGAAGATTTGTCACAAACATAAACTACTGTTCTTGCTTGCTTGAGAAGTTCCAATAAAGTGTTACATGAGGTATGAGGTAGAAGAACAATCAGAAAATGCTTCATGGAAAAGGATCATTTCAACTAGACTTTAAGAGTTGTGTTCAACAGCGAGAGAGTATGCTTGCATGGTGTGTGTTGGCATGTGTTTTGGGTAGAGAGGGATTTAAAATATAAGGGAATTGCATAAAAAAGAAAAAGAGTCGGAAGTATAGAGTGAGTTACATAAAATAAGGCTGCGAAAGTAGGGCAACAACAGATTGTAGTGGTAGACCCTGAATGTCATGGATATAGTCCAATATGGCTTCACTAAACATATTGTTGCGGAGCTTATCTCTGCTTCAAGCTTCAATATCACTGGATAGTATTATCTATTCCTCATGAGACAAGCAGGGACTTTGCTCTTATCTTTTCCTCACATATCCTTTATAGATCTTCATATTTCATAGATAAAACATACATCTTTTTGCTGACTTGGCAGAGAGACTACAAATTAAATCATCTTCTAAACTGACTTAAGACATTTCTAAACTTTCACTTTTTAAATTGCCAAAAAATCAAAGAATCAAACTGCCTTTCTCTCAACCTTTTAATTCTTAAAGCTACCACATTACATAGTTGTCTTTGTGAGACATTCAAATCAAGGAATATGTACATATACACACACACGCGCACGCACGTGCATAAACACAGATACAAACAGACACATAGACATTCTGATGTCCTCACCAGGAAAGCCCTGAAAGTCTTCCATTTTTCTTCCCCCCATCCTTTAGATATCATGAAAGGATGAATAGGATAGATTCCTCCTTCAGAAAATATCTAAAAGTCTGTTCCATTATCTCTTCCTTTCTGTTTGCTCCAGCACCTAGGAAGTTTGTTTCCAAATACAGAGACATCTTTATGTGCATCTTGGTGTTCAAAGACGCACTCTCATTCTCTTTACTTTTACCTTTTGATCTTCCTCCAAGACAACTGATATGGATATGCAAATTTCCCATAGCATTTTAAAAAATATTTCCAATTGCTAGAGGAAAGAATGAGATGAAGGGGAGCAATCTTGCCCTTAAGATGATGATTTGTGTTCTCACATGGAGAGAAAGAGGAACTTGGAGGGGAAAGAGGTTAGGAAAACCTACTATTGCAGAGGGAAAAAGGTAAACATTCAAGATGTTTATTAGATTGGTGACAATTATAAGAGAGGGATGGTACAATGGTATATGAGAGATAGTGTGGAGACATAATTGAAAATATTTGATGACAAATACCAATGATGTAGGAAGTAAAAGAAAGGGAAATATCAAATATAATACCAAAGATAATTTAAATTTACTAATGAAAATAAACTCTGAGGTGCAGAATGTCAGATTCACAAAACTAAGCAAAAAGGAGAATTGAGGCAACAACTTAGGTGACATGCAGAAATGCTTTTGAGCTTGAGTTTGAGCTTTTGAGTTTGAAGTGTACCTGATTCAGAATAAGGAAAACTAGGATTTGAGTTCTAGTTTTGACACATCCTAGCTATATCAATATGTATAAATTATTTAACCTTTCAGGTTAAATAGCTTCTTCATCTATGGTATGGGAATAATATTTGAATCTACCTACATCACTGTGAGGGATGTAATTTCTTAAGTTTGGGGTAATGCAAATGTGTTATTATTTAAAACACTAAAAGATGATTACAAAGCTTTTTTTTTTTTACTTTAAAACCTAATTAATTTTTCTCCTTTGCTTAGCCACTACAAACTAGTCCAATTCCCATCATAGGCATAAATAAACTCTACAATAGTGGTGTCAAGTGATCTTATAGACTCCTCTTAAATAATTTGTGGGCAGATAGGTGGTCAAGAAGACTCATCTTCATGAGTTCAGATCTGATCTCAGATACTTACCAGCTTTCTTGCTGTCAGTGACCCTGGCAAGTCACTTTATCCTGTTTGCCTCAGTTTCCTCATCTACAAAATGAGCTGGAGAAGCAAATGGCAAACCACTCCAGTATCTTGGGCAAGAAAACTCCAGATGGAAACATGAAGAGTCAAATATAACTGAAAAAATGACTGAAAAGTATCAACCAAGAGCTCATATTTCAGCTCCAATAGTTATGCAGTTCCTCTTTATACTGAGCCTGCTTCTTCCCCAAATACAATACTTTGCACCCATTGGTCTATATTCTGCCATTGGGCTTTAAGCAGAAGAGGTATAATCCCTCTTCTATATGGCAGCTCTTCAGTCACTTTAAAACATTGAAAATAATGTCATATTTTCTCTATCCCACTCACCCCCACACACTCCTTCCTTCTCATGACTTTTCTTCTTCAGGCTAAACACTCCGTTTCTTTAACTGATTTTCATGTGGCATGATTTAATGCTCTCTCTTGATATATATCACCAGAGGCATGCTGTTAAATGCTTAACAATTATCTCTATTTAAAGTTAAATATATGTGGGAAAAAATTCTAATCTGCTTTATTAACATTTTCTCTTATCACTTAAATCTAAAATAATCAATCTATGATTTGTAACATTTGCTAATTTGCACTGAAAATTTGATAACTGGCCCTCATGAGCTGGTTAGAGTTGGCTCCAGCACACCCTTCTAGATATCACCCTCCTCTGAGCAAGTTATAACTTGCCCATGTCCTCCTGAGTATGCTTCCAAGCATTCTACATAACATTAACAATAGCAGAGTACATCATTGGTGAACATATCCAACAAAATGGCCCAGAACTGAAGCCCGAGTTGGTCCAAAGGAACATGCTTATCTGGTTGGTACAGATTTTTCAACTGAAATTCATTTTGCCCATGAACCAGCAAATAAGCGAGTATGTGTTTTGGAGCATGAAACACCTCCAAAAGTAACAGTGCTGAAGGTGAGGGATAGTTGAATAAGTTTAATGGACACTAACATGGGAGATGAATATAGGAATTCTTGATTGTATCCTTCTGGGGTGTAGGAGAAAGTAAAATAGTACACAACAGAGAACAAAAGAAAACTTATAAGGAAGCAAAGAAAAATGGAGAGTTCTCAACTCAACATATATTAGTTATCATACAAGCTTTCCTAAAATGAAAATTTATTTTTACATATTTTGAGTCCTCTCTGATGTTCTGATTTGCATGTGACATGCTTTTTTCTTTCTTATTCTGTATTCAAGTTTCAATATTTAAGTTTATAATATGTTGTTGTTTCTTTTCTCTATTCTGTATTTGTGTTTTGGTGTATGAATCTGAAATAATTTTTTAAAAGAAAAGAATATTGAGGATTTGAAAGACTAACTGCTTATGCTAAAATTTTGTCCAAGCCTGACTAAAGATACAACCTATTCCTTCTCTTCCATTTTCTCTCTTCATAATCCAATGACAAGAACTAAGAAGTATTAGTAAACTGTATATAAATTGTATCGTCTTTGACAAATTGACTTGAAAATTATGAGAACTTCAGAGAAAACAATTATGGTTGACATTTATGATTTAAGCTTTGCAAAGTGTTCTATATATACATACATATATATTATATATCTGTTATCTGAGTCTCACCATAATTTGTCAGGTAACAAAATAATCATCATTTTATGTATGAGAATATTGAGTCTCAGAATGTTCTTTTGCTTTGACAATAGGAACATAGATTACCAGTGTCAGAGATGGGATTTGAAACCAGGTCACCCTTGCCCTAGTCTGTGGTCATTTCAGCATACTACAACTTCCTATTTTACATTTATGGAAACTGAAGCTCAGACAACTGTAACGACTTGCACATAGTCAATAAGAGAATAAAAACTTGAACACAGGTCTTCTGAAACTAGACTCAAAAGCCAGTGTTCATTCTACCACACTGAACTCGAACAAGGGCTTCAAAGAGACAATGGGCATCAGAATTAGTAAAAGCAACTACAGTTACCCATCTGATTTGATAACAGGAAAATAGAAAAGGATGTGTAAAGATGTTGAAACAGAAAGTTGAGACCTCATAACAGATGGATGGTTCAGGTCATAATATATACTGATTTCTGGGCCAGGATTTTTATTTTCATTTCAAAAAACATGTCATATTTCTCTAGATCACAAAGAGCTTCTCTATTTACTGCTGATGATGCTGAATAATCTTTAATAAGCTGCTGCTACAATTTGAAGTATATATATATATGTATATATATATATATATATATATTCTTCAGTATATGTATGTGTGTGTGTGTATATATATATATGTATGTATGTATGTATGTATACTGACATGAGACATAGAGCAAAAGTCCAGGTCTGAGATCAAGTGATCAGTATAAGTTCCATGTCTGGCATTAAGTGTATCTGGCAACATGTTCCTTATTGACCTAATGCTTAGATTCTTATCTTTACAACGGAGTGAGTAGTAAGTGACATTCATATCCAAAGGATAGAGTTAAAACACTCAGCTTTATGCAATGAATTTTAGAATGAAACATTTGGTAGAAAGAATTCAATTTATCAGTTAGCAAATATTTAGTGCCTACTATGTAAAAGGCACTAGGCTGTATTTCTTTTGTTTCACATGCTGTTTTGCGGAGATAGTGATTAACAAAGAGGAAAGCAAGAGATAATAAACAGTATGTATATACTTGGACTTTCTGAGCTATGGCAACAGAAATGGCTCTAGGGTAGAGGGTTTAGTATGCTTTGTTCAGTGGAATTTTGGAGTTCCCAAGGTCTTGTGCTTTTCATCTGAGAAACTCTAGTGACTTGGTTGGGGTAGGGAAGAGAGGAGAGAAAGAGAAAAGGGTGAAGGTTGCTATAGCAGCCAATATTTGATACAAAGAAGGAAAAAGAAGGTTAATACTGAAACATTTGCCAGTAGCAAGAAATGTCTGCCATAATTTTTGCTTCTTTTGCCTTAAGAATTCCAAATTTCATCAATATTATTATGCATATATGTATGTATATTTAAATAGTCAAAGAGTAAGATATTGATATAAATTAGTAAAAAAAAATAAGTATGTATTTTAACCATAGAATTTTAAAGGTGGAAAAACCCTTAGAAATTATTAAATAAAATCCCCTCATTTTCAGGAAAGGAAAACAGAACTTCAAAGAAGTTTACATGAGTTTTCCATGTTTACTTAGTTAGTTATTAGTTGGACAAAGAAGAGAACTCAAATTTCTTCATACCTAGATATTTTGTTCTCTGCTATATGGAACTATCATCTCTTTTTTCTACCTGCCTTGCTTAGTTCACCTGTTTGCTCCCTTTCCTTTCCACCTCTTCCTCTCCATTTTTCTCTTCTTTTTTCTCCCTTTTCCCTCTCTATCTTCTCCTTTTCTTCTCTACCCTACTCCTCCTCTTCTCTCTCCTTTTCCTCTTTGTTGAAAACTGTGTATCTGGTTATGATACACTAACCACTCAAGCAAAAAATATTTTAAATAGGTACATAACTAACCAGTGTAACATAGCAATAAATAAGAATTAAGAATGTAAAGGGGGACATAGAAGTCACTTGGAAAAAAGCTGCCTCCTAAATTAATTAACTCTATATCCCAAGAATGTATGCTAAATTAGAAGCACTAGGCCTCAATATAATGGCTATGACATCACAGTAACAGCCCCTCAGTCTATAAGTTGCAGACAAGTTACAGACAAACACAGTAAAACCAGCAAAAAATTAAATTCGGAAAATTTAAGCTCAAATAGCTTTGAGATATTAATATTTTAATAAGTGAATCCCAAAGTCCCACAGGATCAGACTTTCCCTCACCACCAGAACACTGCAAGAATGGGACCTCCAAACCCTGTCCTTCAAGCATTCCTCTACCTGTCTTGGGTCTCCAGTACTCCCAAATCCCATCTACAGTTGCACAAGTATCTCTATGTCCTTCTCTCCCTCCGTATCTCCTACATGGCAGTGGCTTTCTCTTCTATTATAGTTCCCACATCCTAGTGATCTGCCTCTGTACCCACTGTCTGTGCCTTATCAAGTGTGTTCTTTCTCTGGCACTATCCAAAGAATTGGGGCTATTTGCCTTCAAACAACCAGGGAACCCACTGTGGTCCCTTGCCTTTAGACTTAAGCCAAGGATATCCAGATTGGGACTATTTGTTCATAGCAGAACTAAGTAATAGATGTGAGCAGGACTCCTTGAATTCACTTGGAGAAAGCAAAGGTGGACAAAGAATTCTGTGCCTCACCTCTGGGAGGAACCTCCTTTCATAACTGGTTTTCAGTAGAATACTTCCCTTTTCTCTCTCTTCCTCCATTTTCTTTCCCCATACCTTCTCCTCCTCCCTCTCCTCTATTTCCCTCTCTTTTACTCTTCCTCTCCTTCTCTCCCTACCTTCTACTCTGTCCCTCCTTTCTCCCTTTCTCCCACAAAAATATACACATTCAAGAAAATACTGCTCATGTAAATCTTACATATTTAGAGTTTAGTATAGAAAGTAAGAAAACATAGCCTCTGAAAGTGTGAGACATTTCCATAAACAAAACTAATACCGACAGGATTAGAACGAAAGCAGGAAATTATCAAAAAAACTTTTATACCAAGTTTATCTGATAAAGGTCTCATTTCTCAAATATAAAAAATGAATCAAATGTGTTAGAATACAAATCATTTCCCAAATAATAAATGTTCAAAAATGGTCAATTTTCAGAAGAAGAAATCAATGCAATTTGTAGTCGTATAAAAGTGCTCTAAATCACTATTGATTAGATAAACGCAAATTAAAAGAACTCTGAGGTACTACCTCATATTTATCAGATTGGTTAATATGATAAAAAAAGAAATAACAAATGTCTGAAGGATCATGGAAAAATTGGGACACATGCACTCTTGGTAGAGTTTGCACTTAACCATTTTTGCACTCTAACCATTTTGAAGAGTAATTTTGGAACTATGCCCAAAAGGCTATAAAACTGTGCCTACCCATTGTCCCACCAATGTAATTACTATGTCTATATCCCAAAGAGATTGACAGAAAAGGAAAAGGTCTTATACAAAATGTACAAAAATGTTCATAGAAACTTTTCGTAGTAGCAAAGAATTAGAAATTGAAGGGATGTCTATCCTTTGGTGAATGACTGAACAAGCTATGATGTATGATTGTAATGGAACATTGTTGTGCTACAAGAAATGACAAGCAGGGTAGTTTCAGAAAATCTGGGTATTCTTATATGAACTGATACAAAGTGAATTGAGCATAGCCAGATCAGTGTGCACAGTAACAGCAAAATTGTGATGATCAACTGTGAATGATTTAGCTCTTCTCCAAATACAGTGATCCAAGAAAATTCTGAAGGAATTATGAGGAAAAATGTTATATACCTTGAAAGAACTGATGGAGTCTGAATGCAAATCAAAACATACATTTTACTTTCTTTAATTTTTTTTTCCTTTTGATCTTTTCTTTGGCAATATGTTTAATATAGAAATAAGCCTTGTACAACTGCACATGTATAATTTACATCAAAGTGCTTTCATTATACCATGGGGCCCTTGCCCCCTACCTAAAGGCTCTCTTCTGGACCCTCCTAGCTTCAGAGTGATTATCAATAGTAACTATTGCTTTTTCCCTCCCAGCCTGAGGTCTTTCTTTCCTTTGCCTCATTAAAGGGATCATGCCCTGGCTACTTAAACAGGTATATTCAATGGATGGGTATTACCTCACCCTAAGTGAGTACCTATATAGACCTTGGCTTAAAAGAGCCAAGGTCTCCCAGCGCATCCTGAGTCATCTCCAGTCATCCTAAATAATATGAGGTCACTGGATATGAGGTCACAGAGATAACTCTGGAGGAGAAGTGAGGCTGGTGACCTTGCACAGCCTTCCCTCATTCAAAACAAAGTCAAATGTAAGTCATGTCATCATTTCTCTGATGGCATGGTCTTCCCTGGCAATGAAGGATGAACAAAACAACAACTGCCTCTAAGGTGCATAGCTGCTTCTGTGAACTGATCTCCAGATCAGCGCTCATGTAGTGTACTAGACGTCTCCTTCTGACCTAAATTGTCTTGGACTAGGAAAATACCTCACCCTAATATCATATTGGCCGTACTGCTCCAGAATTTGATGTGGCGGGTTATTTTTAAAGTTGTTTGGGGGTAATACTGGGGAGTGAGAATGTCACCAAACAACCATCTGCACTGTTGCATACTTCTATGATACTGTCAAAGTAATGGCATTTCACATAATAGTATATTAGAATGCAAATCCCACTGGGGAACTTCCTTATGATAACGCACTCTGCTAGTTCTATATAAAATGCATATCAGGATATATATTGTAAACAAAGTTATTTGACCTAGATAAAAATTCTGGTTCTACCACTTTCTAGTTATGTGACATTGGCCAATTTGTATTGCCTAATTGATCATATAACCCAGGTGCATTCCTTTGGAATTCTATAGCATGCCCTTACTCCAGGTGCATATTGGTTTCCTCCACTACATTGTAAGTTCCTCAATGGCAGGGCTTAACTTACTTTCTTTCTTTCTTTCTTTCTTTCTTTCTTTCTTTCTTTCTTTCTTTCTTTCTTTCTTTTGTATCTGTGTCCCCAGTACTGAGGATATTCTCTGGTGCTTGAAAAGTACTTAATAAAAATTTATTGACTGACTGACTTCTCTGAATCTTAAGTTATTTTATTTTTGTTTTGCTATGTAAAGGAAGTATAGTAACAAATGTTGTTCTATAACCTTCATAGAGTGGTAAGGAAGGTCAGATAGCATAATGAATGTGATATATGTTGCTTTATTTCTTTTGAAACCACAAAATATCACACAAATTTCACCTAAATAGCTTTTTAGAAAATAGAAAAGAAAATACCTATGACATATATATCATTCTGTGGTCAGAAAGATAGCTGAATGAATAGCCCTAGGCATCTTCCAAAGAATTAAATGGTCACATATGGGGATCAGAAGACTTGGCTGAGCCTGGAACCACTTGATGATATCTTTCTTATCCTAATTGCTATATATGATGCTACTCGGTGGATGAAGAAATTGCCTCATCCCCCTCCCCCCCCAAACAGGGCCTGCCATTTTTAGTATAAGGTTTTAGGCTCTCACCCAACTCCAGTTTCCAGCTCCAGACTGCCAGTGAAAATTATAATTTCTCTGCATATTGACTAGACTTGTGGCTCTCCCATTTTTTGAGAGAAGAAATCTAGGTTCTACTTTGTGTTCTTGTCACTAATAAGGTGATCATGGTCAAAATCAGCTCACATCATATCCTCCATTTTCTCATCTATTAAATGGAAAAAATGATATCAGCCCTACTTACATCATGAAAAGGAAGGGATGTAAAATTTGGGATGACTAGAATGCTCAAAGTTGCCTCTATACTTCAGTTATTTCAAGAAAAGCATTTCTATATACAACAACAGAAAGTTAACATTTCGTTTGTTCATTCATTTGTTTTATAAATATTAAAAATCTATTATTTTCTAAGTCCTTTGTATCTTTGAGATACAGTAGATAGCTACCTATGTAGCATCAAAAGAGGGTCACTGAAGCTCCTTGATTAACATCAAAGAATAAACAAATAGCATTGCTTAACCCTGGGCCTGTCAAAGTTTTTGGAATTTCACTGATACAAACATTTCCATTGTAAAAAATTATTTTGTTTTCAAGAATCTTTTTTCCTAAAATATAAGAATTCTGCAGAGGAATATCTTATGGACCCAATGATTAGGAAAGTCTAATGAAACCCCTGAACCATAAAAAAGACCAATTGAGGTCAATATACATTTAGAAAAAGAATCTCAACTAGTTTTGGGAAATATTTCAGAGAAAAAATATAAAATGTTCCTTCTATTCATTTACTTTCAAAATTAGACATAAAAAACACAAGTCTACTAATTGAATGGAATATCAATAACTGATAATGAAGATGATGAAGATAAAGATAATTCAGTTATATGTCAAATCCAACTGAGTGAGAGAGGCAGAAAAGAGAGAACAAAACAGAAGGGAACTAAAGAGTAAGAGACTGATGGTGAAAAGAAAAAAGAAAAAAACATAGAAGAGACAGAGAGACAGTGCATACAGAGAAACTGTGCACAACCTACATAGCAATATGTACAAGAAAAGTCGGTGAGACAACAAACAGACCAGTTTTATGCAATAACATTCTCTGTGCTGTCCTTCTAATATAGTGTCATTAAGTACTTTTAAAGCCTTTTTAAAATTTCCAACTATAAATATATTGGTACTGTACTTCCTAGCCATTAATATTAGCACAAAATTAGTATATTGACCAAGATACTGTCATGAAAGTATAGATGATAGAATTTCAGTGATAGAAGATATTTTGCAGGTCATCTTGTCAACATGTGAAGGTGGGGGAAAGTAATGATTGGAGAGGCAGAAGAACTAGGTAGTTAAAGATACAAAAAAAAGAACTTTGGTCTCCTGACAGTTCATATGTCTTTCCTCTGCTTTTGCATCAAAAAAAGACTTTGGAGATCAACCACTCAAACTCCATTTTACAGAGGAAGAAACTGAGTCTAAATGAAGTAAAATGACTTGCTCAATCTCATATAAAGTACAGTGCTTAGCACATAGTAGGTGTTCAGTAGGGGTAGCTAGTTGCTGCAATGGATAGAGGACTGGTATTGGAGTCAGGAAAGTAAGGGTTCAAATCTGGAATCACACTAGCTGTGTGACTCTAGGCAAGTCACTAAACTCTGTTTGTCTCAGTTTCTTCATCTGTAAAGTAAGCTGGAGAAGGAAATGGCAAACTTCTTCGGTTTTTGCCAAGAAAACCCTAAAAGAGGTCATGAAGAATCAGACTCAATTGAAAAGAATGAACCATAACAAGGTGCTTAATTAATGATTAATAAATGATTATTGACTGATTGAACTGACTTCTGCAGTTACATTGGGGTAACCTTTTGGGAGACTCACTGACGGGTCTTTCTATAGAAAATAACTCCACACATTGTTTTCCCTTTAAACTTAAAACAATATTGTATTAAGATCCAAGTGACTGCACAGATGACAGGGTGTTTTTTTTAACTTACAGGAAAGAGGAGGTTAAAAAAAAAACATGTTCAGGGCTTTGCTAACCTCTTCTACCTTTCATTTTTCAAACCCAAGACATCTTGTCCTTCCCAAAGTGAGTATTTGGCCCTGCATACTTGCTTTGGGGCCCTGTTGTGCTTCTGTGAGCAGGGGAACTTTGACAAGTCTGTTAAAAAGTGGCAGCCTCTGTGCCCTGCTCCTCCATTTCAGCAACACCTGTTTTCTCCTCAAGTTTCTGGTCATGTCAGAGCATGCTGAAAAATGATACCATCATTGCTACTGACTTGTCAGTTTGCTGACAGTAGATCCTCCTGTAAGGTGCCTGGAAACAAATTCAGCAGCAGGTCCAGTGATGATATTTAAGCAGGACTAATTCTGTCTCATAGATTATAAATCCTATGTCCATTTACCTAATAAAGAACTTGAAGGACTGTGTTAATTTCTTCCCTTGTTACCTATCACTTCTTGTAGGATTGGTTGAGAGCTTTGTTTCTACCAGATTCTCCTCTATATCATGCCTAACTTGACAATTGCCTTGTTGACTCGTTCCACTGATAATTCTCCTGAGTTAATATGCTGTTTGCCATAAAAATGGGCTATGGAATCAGAAAATTATAGACTTAGAACCATAAAATCTTTGACGTGGTCTAGTCAAATCTCCTCTCTCATGACAAAAAACACTATGATGGCATATCTGGCTTCTAGCCTCTGCTTATAAGGATTAGATTTTTTCCTATTTCATGAGGAAGTCCAGTCAGTTTTGGGACAGTTTGAATTATTCATAAGATCATTCTGATACTGAATTAAAATGTGCCTTCCTCTGATTTCCACTATTGGTCCTAATCCCTCCCCTAATCCCTATAGAAAAATAGAGACACAGCTTAGTATTTCTTCCAAAATTTCTTCCTTAATGTCTCTACAACAATCATATTTCTAAATAAGACCTTCTTGACTAATTGCACATAAGATTTTAGCCTGTTCATGATAACAAATATCTCCTATTAAAAAATAAAAAAAATAATAAACCAGCCCTCATTCTGTAGGATTCTATGAAGGTGAAAAAAATGACCCAGAGAGAAGAAACAGAAGCAGATGGTCATTGTCTGCTTTTTTCTTACAAACTATACACGGTCAAAAACCTCTCTTGACTGAGGGAGCATTTACTTTTCCAATAAGCAAGGCTATACAACTAGAAGAATTCAAATCCTCATTCTGTCATTTAGAAAGCATGTGAGCTTTGACAGATGATGTCCCTCAATCTTGATTTCTTCATCTACTTTTCTCATAGGGTCATTCTTAGAAAAGTGTTTTCTAAACCTAGCTTAGAACTTAGTCCCTAGTAATTGATTGATAGATGCTAGCTGATTGATTGTTGTAATATACATACATACATACATACATATATATATATACATATATATGCGTGTGTGTGTGTGTGTGTGTAATTATAGGGAATTATTGAATGGTACTGTTTTAGGCGGGAAATTGCTGACAGGCATACCTGATTTACCCTTTTCCTCTTGTGTAAGGGATTTGCTTTTGTCACCTTATAAACATGTCTATTGTTGGCAAACACCAAGGTATTTAATTTGGGCAACCATGGTTGGTGTCAATGGAAAAATACAGTTAAGATTTCCACAAATGATTTTGCTTTGCTAAAGTTCTTTCCATGCTTCATTCTGGAAGAAGTTAATTTGGAAATTGCTTACCAACATACCGACCCATTTGATATATATCTGTTTTCTCATCTGTAAAAACAAAGTGGCAAAACTACAACCATAGACTCCTACTTTGAAAGGGAGCTTGGAAGCTGTCCTTCATATCTACCTGAAGAAGGGAACACTTCTCTACCTTCCCTGACAAGTTTCTGCTTGAATGGAGAAGTCAATACTTTAAGAAACAATGCAATCCGCATTTGGATAGCTCTTATTGTGAGACAATTTTTCTAGATCAAGTTCAAAAGCTCTCTGTAGCTTTTGTCCATTATTCCTAATTCTTCTCCCTAAGGCCAAGGTGAAGAAATCCTATATTTATTTAATGTAAGATAGCTCTTCAAATATTTGAAGACAGTTGTCCTGCCCTTGCTAAGTCTTTTTTTTTTATTTCTCCATCACCAGTTCCTTCAACTGTCTTTTGTACATGATATTTTTCTAGTTCCTTCAGTGTTCTAGCCCCAAGCAGAGTATTCTCTTAATGTGATCCAGCTTGTCAAACCTATCCTAAAATATAAGCATTCATCTGGATGGGTATTACACAAATGGTATGGGTAGGGCAGAGTATACCAGAATTACCATCTATCTTGTCCTTGTATCAATGCCTCAAAGGAATGATTCCATTTGGTTCATTTCAGCTCATACTTTCTATAGCCCTTTGATCTTTCCCCCTGATATTACCTGGAGCAAGCCAGAGAATTTAGATGATTAGGCCAGCTTATCTCCATGTACATTTGTTATTTTCATAGTGTCATTGGTCTTACCTTCTCCTCTGCTGAAGCTAGAAGGAGATTTTTGCGTTAACCTTCCTGGTTCACAAAATATCTGTTATCTCTGTGAATACTATGAAGTATTAGCATAAATAATTAAAGCAAGAGCTCACTTACTAAACTAATTTGTGATTCAGCCTTGTTTAGTTTATAGTGTTTACTTGCTAACTGATTTCAGAAACTCAAGCGTCCATCTATCTAGATATCTAGGAAAGTCATTATTGCCGTAATATTTAGGGGCATTCAGTCTCTCCTCTATCAGTGAGCTTCCTTGGACTTCTATTTGCCTCTCAATGGGAAACTGAAATATCCATTAATTCTGTCATTAGTTTCTGGGGATGGTGTTTGAAATATATAATGAATACATTTGCAAATTAGTGAGGTGAATATTTTGCAATTATGAAACCAATTAATATTTTGGCTGTGTCAGAAGGGGAAAAACTTTCAAGAACCAAGCATCTGCTAATATGAAATGCATATTTATGCCCCTGTGGTACCTCTGTATTGAGAAAATCATTTCCTTAGATCAATGCAAATGACTGGATTTAGGGGATATTTCAATAAAATAAAGTTCAACTAGCAAAATGTCTCTGTCTTCTAAGGGACCAGTTGATCTTTAGTCTGACCTCATGAAAAAGGAAATATTTACTATCTTAGATGGTTTTTTACAACATTAAAATTCTGTTTGTGGCTTTTGTAAACCTCCCCTGGAAAATTACAAGTAAGATTAAATGGAAGGCACACAGCCTGTGGAGGCAGTGATAGATGATCTGCCATATTGAAGACAGCTGACTCCCTGCTAAGGTCAACCCTCAGGCACCAAAAGGACAAAAGGAAAACACAGTGACATAGGGGAATGAGGAAGCTGAGAACACAAAGTGTTATAGATAATGCTAACGATCCCCAGACCACACGTGAGGTGGGAGATGGAAGTATATACACTCTTACACTTGGCTACGGAAGGTGCAAAATCCATAAAATATTTATGTCTTTGACTTGCCATTGTGAGCAACAAAATAAAACAAAAGCAACTCTACCCCTTTTATAGTCCATCTAGATGAGTTACCACATTTACCTTTTCGTCTAACTTATCAGGACAATATTGGAATCAGACTTAGATAGATTTTGGTGGGGAGTTGACATTAGCAAAAATCATCTAAATCAGGTTGGCAGACCTGAGCGCTGGTCTTGGAGCAGACTAGCAATGAATTGAACTCTGGGTGCCTGAGCTGGCCAACCACCAGCCATTATAAGTTCAAGGTTTCCATGGATACCTCATCTTAAGAGTGGAATGATAACTGTTCATTTGGAAACTTTGCAAAAACACTGCCGTTGAGTTTGATATGGGCTGGCCTAATTACTAAAAGGAAGTAAGTTTCTAAGAAATATTTCCAAACATTTTCTTGGTGCCTTAATTGTGGGGTAAAAGCACACTTGGAATTGTAACTGTCAGGTGAGGGGTGCTGATTTTGTAATAAATAAGCCTAGGGCATTTTGACAACTTTAACCCCAATAAAGGGGGAAAATAATCACTGAGCAAGTTGAAATTTTTCATTCCTTCATTCCCTAGAGAAAGTGTTCTTTATATCTGTCAGTAAAGAAAATGCGATAATGGTGTTCGGGGTTATGGGCAATTTGCTTACCTCTCTGTCTCTGTCTCTGTCTCTGTCTCTCTCTCTGTCTCTCTCTCTCTCTCCTCCTCCCTCTCTATTTGTGTGTGTGTGTGTGTTTTTCCCCTTGTTATATAAGTTTTATGTTGGTGAAAAGTTCTGCATTGACCTACTCACTGAGACAAGACATGGATATATTAGTAAATTCCCTTTCACATGTTGCTTTCTGATGGGTCTCAGTTAAACTGGTGACTTACTGGCTTGATGTATGTTTGTACCAGGTCAGAAAGTCATGAGATTCTGTAGGGATTTGTGAGCCCTAAGGACCAGTTTGTGAAGGCTGTTTATAGAATGACTGTGCTAAAAGAGATTTTAGGAATTCTCCATTACAATGCCTGACACATGAGAGTGGAAACTTGTCATTTAATTAAATGAAACTGTGAGCTTGATGTGGAATTTACCTGATATCTCAATAAACCAGGCTGTTTAATGACTTGTAGAGGATGAGAATCTTAATTTTAGAACTAAAGAAGATCAGAAACCTTGCTTACCTCCTTCATTTTATAGATAAGAAAGATGGATACAGAAAGGTTAAAGTGATTTGAGCTAGAGGCAGAGTTAGGATTTTGGGTTCTATTAATAGTTCTTTATAAAACCCTATATCCCTATCATTATGCATCTGTCCTTGTGGTTTTGAGAGATTACTCCTTGTTCTTCCACTATAAGATATTTATAATACTAATGATAAGATTCTTCTTCAATAATCTATCAGACAGAGAATATTGATTTGCCTAGAAAATTATTGGTCCCTGAATCCGGGAAACCTTGTTTTCACCCCCTCTAATTCTTTCTCCCAACCTACTCTAATTCTCAGGGTTTCTTTTAAGATTTCCCCATTAAGGAAACATTGATAGGTCTAAGCAATGTCGATCTTTTCCCTTTCTTGACCACTCGTATTATTTATTTTCTAGACCGTGCATTTTGACGTTTGGAATATATCAATTTAGTAATTGACTATGATCCATCTTCTATGTGTTTTTTTAAATTTTTTCAAGTTCTTAAGTATTGTTTTTTCATCTATATTACAAGATCATCAAAGTTGAAGATTGTTGTATATTTCCTTAGACATATATAAACTACGTTATATATTTATTTTTGGATATGCAGTAGAATTTCAATAAATATTTTTGGAATTAGATTGAATATCTATGAGGCAAGATCATAGATGAATAAATAAATAAATAAATAAATAAATGAATAAATAATTTCTTTGTCTCCATGAAGAATTTCAAAAAGTTACCTACAACAAATCATAGTAAAATTTTCATTTTTAAGATAATTTCCTATTCTCTTTGCTCTGTGTTTTTCCCATGATAAAGTTGTCAAAGACAGAACCCAAGATGGTGGTTTTTAGAAATCTACAAAACCAAAATGAAAGACTTATTTGAAATTATCCAATCAAACAAGAATTACAAGGCAAAGAAATTCTTTATGTGCTTCTGACTTGACCCAAATTCAAAATCAGAATTGAGTTATCCAAATTTGATAGTCTATTTCTTTGAAACGTGTCTCTTATCCAGAAATCCTCACCCATATTTTTTTTTTACATTTGACAGTATAAAATTCCATGACTACTCCTACAGAAGTGGATGGAAAAAAAAATCAGTGAGTTCTATGAGGTTTCACTTTCCTGGGATTCCTCAGTGGTCTTTAAGCAACCGCCTTTTTAAAAAATATCCCAGCTATTATCACCAGAATCTTTCTAGGAAATATTTTTAAAACACCAAAAATTGTAGTTTACCTATCTATGATAAAGTGTGTGGGCAATGTAGAGGACATAGATAGTAATTTTTTCCACTGTATAATCTTCATAGTGCAATGATACAGTTACATTAGAACAGTGGTATGTACATGGCTATACCTGGTAAATTTGTTATAATTTAGACAGGCAATCTGGAACGCTGAGGAAAGAATATATTGCTGTAAACCTGAGTATTGTTTTTTTTCATTCTGAGGTGAACTCATCAGGCATGAAACACCTGTGTTCCCACTAACAATCCACTAAACAATTGCCATTGTCAATCATAGCATTCTGGTCCCAGTATTTGAAATAATATGTCTTTAATGGCCCATAAACAACCATCAATCCAAAGAAAGGTACAATTGTTCTTTTTCCTCCTTCTGTGCAATGCAAAGACTACTGTCAATGTTTACTTAATAGATATTTATGTGGATGCAAATAAAACAAAAATCTCTAAAAAATATCCTAATATTTATGGACTGCTCATAAAGTTCCAGTTGCAACTGACATTTTTGCCTCTCTTAGAATACCAGATTGAAAGAAAATCAATTGAAACTGAAAACCATGGGAAGGGAAGGAGAGTGGGGAGAGTTTCTCTGTATGAACATTAGATGAATGACAGAAGAATAGTATTAGTCCTTAAAAGCAATGGAAGAGGGGAGAGGGGATATGTATAACACTAATATGATTCGCTTTGTGGCCAAAATTCTCTTTTGGAGTTTTTAATATTAAGGAAAGTCAGAGAGTTAGTAACAGGGGTATCTTGAATAAATAATGACTTACAAAGTGAGTATAAATCTCATTTCATTATCTAAACATACCTAAATATAAAATATGGAATGAACCAAGATTTTATGATAACCCCTAAAGATTATTTTTTAGGGCACTTTCTATTTTTTTTCCCCACCCAACTTCACATACCCCTTCCCAGAAAAAAAAATAACTTCATAGGTGCCAAACTGACTACAAATTTGGAATTCTTATCACTAAATTAAGCAATACACAAGCAGATTGTATCTTGGGTTACTTAGATTGATTAATAATTGTTATCACATCTTATAAAGCTCAGAAAGTCCTGCCTGTCTGAAATAATGGGAACTCTAAGTTTTTGAAGACCTAGTTCTAAGTTCGTGAATATAAGTCCTGGGAGGTCTCATTGAGCTGTAAGGTTGTGAGTATATAGGCCTCTTGGTGGTTTTAGAAAGAATAGTTTATCTAAATGCAGAGAAAGTAATGCCAGAAGGCTGACAACCAGATCTTATCTTTGTGTGATCTTATTTGCCATAAGCATTAGTTTAAGCATCTAAACAGGTATAGAGGATACGAAATATACATGGATACAGTGATAATGTCACCCACATCAATGAAACCAAGGATTGTTCTGGCTTAAATACTAAAGCACTATGAGCTTCCCTCTACAGAGAGTAGAAAGGGACTGCATGGCCTAATGAGAAAGTACTGAAATAGAATATAATAATGGATTCTGGTTTCCCCCCTCTCTCTAACTCACTGTATGACCTGAACAAGTCACCACATGTCATGTTCCTTATTTGACAAGTGAAAATTCTCATTTTTGCCCTGACCTTGTCCACCTCACAGGGATATTGTGAAAAATATACATTTCTATCTTATCACTGGCTCCAAATCAATAATAATTAGAGAAAAACAAATCAAAGCTACTCTGAATTTCCTTCTCATACCCAACAAATTGACAAAGATGACAAAGAAGGAAAATGGCAAATATTTCAGTAGTTATAGGAAAGCAGGCACACCAACATACTATTGGAAGAGTGTGAATTAGAATAGTCATTCTGGAAAGCAATCTATAATTATGCACAGTGAGCAAACTATGCATATCCCTTGATATACAGCCTTTTAAAAAAGTTCTTTAGATGAAATTTGTGTAGTAGTTTATGTTTTTTTAAAGCTCTCACATTCAGTATACCATCTAATCCTCCTTATTACTCTATGAAGTAGATAGAAGTTATTGTTATTATATTTCTTTTGTACAGAAAAATGAAAACAAAACACCCTGAAGTTCAGGGAAGTCAGTCAGTCAATAAACATTTATTAAGTACTTTTCAAGCACCAGAGACTATGCTAAGTGATGGGAGCACACATACACATAGATACACATACATACACAGAGGTGCACACACAGACAGGCATGCACACACATACACACACACACATGCACACTCACACACAAAGAAAGCTAGTCCCTGCCCTTGAATGGCTTCCAGTGGAAGAGATCAATACGCACCTGGTGTGGGGGTATGATAGAGAAGGTCAAAGAAATTCAGTTGAGTAGTAATTAGGTAATAGGACTAATTGAGTAATATAACTTGGCCAGTGTTACACAGCTATGAAGTGGCAGAAGCAGAATTCTTATCTAGATTTAATAATTTTAATTACAATATATACCCAGATATGCATTTTCTGCTAGAACTACCACAGTGGCTTATCATAAAGAAGCTTCCTAGTAGGATTAGGAATGGGCTATTCATGACTTTACAGATAAGAAACAGCATAGCCCTTAATAGGAAAATCTGTAATTTTAGACAAATACTGTCTAAAATTAATAAGTATGATTTTTGATCTTTAATCTAATATTACATAAAATACCATTATTTCTATAATATCATAGAAGTATACAAAGACAAAAAAGGGAAGAAATTCTGTTCTTGGGAAGCTTACTTTTTGGTGGAGAAATTGTATTTATATAGTTAAGTAAATTCATGTAAATAATGAATAATTATGATGCAGTGCCCGAGCCACTTCGGGGAATCAGGATAGAAGTTTGTCAAAGACTAAACTTTATCTGAAACATCTCGGTATTTGAAGAGGTGAAGATAAAGGAGCCTATTTCAGGTTTGAGACTGGAGAAATGAAAAATGGAATGTGTCTCCAGAGAGCAGAAAGTAGGTCAGTTTGGCTATCTTGTCCACATGGTGAGAGGAGTAAGGTGTAGGAAACCTGGAATATGAGCCAGGGCCTAGATCTGGTGATTTTACCAAAGAGAAAAGTTTGAATTTCATTGTAAAGGCAATGGGAAGCCACTGATGCTTCCTAAGAAAGGGCCTGGGGAGATAATATCTGACTTGTGCTTTAGGAGTATACTTTTGGTAATTATACAGAAAGGAATTTGAAAGAGAAGATATTTGATGTAGGGTGTTGTACTAGGAGGTTATTCCAATAATGTGAGTGATAGAGCTTGAATTAGATTAGTTGCCATCTAATTAGTAGAGAGAAGAGAAAAGTCTGCAGATATGCTTTGGAGGTTAAATTAACATTGTTTGGCAACTGACTGGGTATGAGGGAAAGAGAAGAATGAAAAATGACTGAGACTGGGAAACTGAGTACTTGAAAGGAGAGTGGGTGACTTCTCCTTACACATGTCATGCTTAGAGAGGATCACAAAATGGTTTAAGTTACAGGTCCTGTATTTTGGCTGCTGAAAATTGAATCCCTATCAGCCATTCTTTCAGGGAGTGAAGGGTTTAAAAAAATTCCTAACCTATGGAAAAATGTTAAGGACTCCAATATGGAAAAACTTGAGCTCCCTCAAATTGTTTACCCTGAAGAGCTAGAAAAAAAGGATTGTTTAAGTCATAATTTTAGCATGTTGAGATCTTTTAATATAGTTTAACATCCTTATTTTTCAGATATTAAAATTTGCCCAAGATTACACAGCTAGTAAATGGACTCAAACTATATTTTCTTAATTCCAAAACTGTGATTCTTTCCAATTCACACACTGCTTCCTATATGATAAAACAATAACACCAAAGAACAGTTTTACCCTTTGTAGACTGTACAAGTTCAATCCAGGTTAAAGTTATGTATTCCAAGTCATCTGTAAAGCTTTTCTGAACTCAGTTCCTTTCTGACATCTGAGTAAAAGGGATTCTAATCTCCCCTAAATAAATGTTTTCCAGGAGCCACAGAAAAGGTACATTTGGATCATTTGTCCTAAGGTGCAAAGTGAAGAAAGTCAGACGGATAAAAATGGATTTAGTCTGTGAATTCAATCACCAGTGGTTCACTTCCTTTCCTTCAAACAATTAGAAAATTTTCAGCATTTTTCCCATATTTATTCTCATAGGTGGAATTGGAAGGGCCCTTTGCTACTACCTAGTCTATTCTCTTCCTCCTCCTTTTCCTCCTCCTCCATCTTACAGATAAAGGAAAAAGATCCAAGGGAGGCAATAACTTGTCCAAGGCCAGACAGGGGATAGGTGTTAAAAACTGTTTATCTGATTCCAAATCCAAGCCTCTTTTTTACTATACCATACTCTCCATGATACTATTTTACATCTAGTTCTTAGGATTTGCTACCCAGAGTTGTCATGTGCATGTTGTACTCTAACTAGGTATGATTATATTTTTAACCTTATTCCAAAAGAGCTCACTGAAAACAGCCTTTGGAGAAGGGCTAGGAAAAGACTCAAGCAGGCGCTCAGATTTCCTTGACCCTAGCCTGTGTTCTTGCTTTCTGTTGCTTTGCCTATATCCTCTCCATAGTCTATGTGGTTTCTGAACCTCTGTGCCTCAGACTTTGTGTTGTTATTTTTTTCCATTTCTAGCACATAGAATGCTAGGCCTACAGAAAAATTGGAAACGAGCTCTTCCACCAAGTCCTTTTTAAAGATGAGGAATTTGAGGTTCTGAGGTCAGATGATTGGCTCAGAATCCACAACCAGTTAGTGTCAGAAGCAAGCCTAGAACTACTCCCTCTGGTCTGCCTATTGACCTTCGTTTCTTTGTTTGTTTGCAGTCTGATACATTGTTACCTGTTTGTTGGCTCCTTCATTACTTGACTCTTTGATAGGTGTAGATGCTTTATTGATGATTGGTTCCATTGTCCCTTGGCACTAATCAGACTTCCTTAGTCTTAGCTCTTTTCCCTAGTTAGGGAGCTTTGCTTGATTATACTTTGTTATTGACACTAATCCATATGAAATTCCAAAGACATAATGCTCAACCAGGGGTAAATTAAATCAGCATGTATGTGTGTGTGTGTGTGTGTGTGTGTGTGTGTGTGTGTGTGTGTGTGTTATGTGGCAGAGGGGCGCCAGTAGTGTGGAGATAGAGGGAATTATTAAAGGAATTACTATATAACAATGGTCAAAAAAGAACCAAATGGAAGATAACAAAAAGAAAGCACTGTTTGAAAGTCGAATGGGTACAAATAAAAGAAGATAGTTTAGGCTCTATGAGTCTCATATACTTAAAAAAAAGAACAGATATCATCACTTCTCCATTCCCTGTTCTTCCCCTTCCATCTCATGTCCACGCAGCTCTTCTTTTGCCTTTCATGTTCCAGCACCTATAACAATATCTGAGACCTAGTAGGTGCATACTAAATCATTGCTGGTTGATTATATCAGTAGATATAATATTTGTCATCACTTTTAAATGAGGTTAACAGGTTTAACCCTCGAGGTTGATTATTCTCCTTCTACTCCTACTGTACTTCAATGCTTATCTTTTGAGAGGGATGCTCTAGTCATATCATCTATGGGATATAAATTCTGTTTTATCTTAGGCCTGAATTAAAAGTGACCTTTCCATTTAACATTTTTAAAACAATAAAAGTGACACCAAAAAGGCAAAATTATTTCTTATTCATAATCTTTAATTTAGCAATAGTAGTAAATACTTCATATATTGGAAAAAAGCTGTCTAAAGTACATGTTATTATTTCCCTAGTTTCTCAAAAATTATCCATCATACATTAATTTTACCTAACACAGTCTTATTTTAATTTTTAAAGCATGTCCTTTCTAAGTCACCATTTCTCATCATGTGGTTGATATTATTAAAAGTTGACCATACCTAGCATTTCTTCAGTTCTTTTAACATAGTGGTATAAGATTTCTGTGTATTGTACAAGCCTGCTAACCTCTCTCATTCATTGACTTCGAAATATATTTTTCAATTCTTTTTTACAACCTTTGTCTATTCTCACCTTTGAATTCATAAAGTATTAAATTCTTTATGTTTTAATTTGGAGAGTTTTAGTGAGTTCTTGAGATTTTTCTACCTTGTCATCGTCTACAAAAACAGTCATTATAAACTACAATTATTTTATTGTAATCTCTTTACAAATACTACACCAGATGATCAGATTTCTCATGAAATGATTCTAATTGATTTTTGATGCAAAATAAACCTAACTCTATAAAGTCCTTTATTTCACTTTTCAGCAAGAAACTGTTTACCCTCTTCCAAAATAGTTGAGACTTCTTTCTGACTTTTGTCTTAGTTATAATGACAACTGCCTTTGTAACTCCAGAAGTAGAAGGGCTCCAGATAACGACCCTCATTTTATATTTTATTTGATTTCTTGTTTGCGACATCTACAGGGTTACTCACCAAGCAGCCAGTACAAAAGCTGCAGTGTTTTGTTTTGTTCTGTGTCTGCACTACTAGGATATTGGTCCTTTGAAAGTAGAGACAGTCTGTTGCTGGGACTCTTTTGAAAGAAGTCTTAATCTTGTTGAACAAACAAGAACTTGGGCTATATTGCTTTGGATATTTAGGTGGCGAAGTGGTTTTAACCATGTGCTTGTAATTCAGAGGGCATAGACTCAAAGCTGGCTTCAGACTCACTCCCTGTACGACCCTGGACAAGGCACATAAACCATGAATCTCTGTTTTTCTTTGTTATCTGCAAAAGTGACAACAATAAAAGCTCCTGCCTCAGGATTGCTTTTAAGGTCATATGAGATAATACATGTAAAGTGCCTTGTAAACCTTAAGGCAATACATCAATATTAATAGTTATTACAGTATTTGAGAATGTAGGGTCATTTCCCTTCAAGAGTGAGGCATCTGCCTAGGACCCCGAAGTATGATGATTTTATCAATCGAGCAGTTCCATTAGAAATGAATTTAGCCTTCACACAATACTAGATGCTAATACTATCTTTTGCAAATATCCCCAAACTTCTCTTATTTAGAGTATTTTAAAACAGAAACACAAACAGGCTCTTTGAACATAGATATGAAATATTTTTCATTAGATTTACTGAGTATACATAGATTCTGTTGAAAGCAGACAATTTTCTTTCATCTCAGCATGAGCTTTACTTCTTTGCCAGCGCAGCAAAAGTCATTTTGCACATTTATGAAAGCACATTCTTTAGTTCCTGCTAGTTCTGCATTGACACTGCGTCTACTTTTTGTGTTTGTTTGAGGCTTTTGCCTTTGAAAGACCCTAGGACTACTTGTCTTTCCATTAACCCTCAAGGTCACTTTTCCATTAGCTTCAACAAACAAACAAAGTAAAACTAGATGAGTGTAACTGCCAGTTTTTCCTTGGAAAAATACAAAAGATCTCTCCCAAAGGAAGGAGAAAAGTCTATGCCTATCAACCATGCCGAAGGATAATCAGCAGAGGTTTTTCAGGCTAAATATTGAAAGAGGCAGCATAATAGGCAAGTACTAGTACTGTGTGTGTGTGTGTGTGTGTGTGTGTGTGTGTGTGTGTGTGTCTGTGTGTTCTTCCTTCGTTGCCAAAGAAGACCATACCATCAGAGAAATGATGACATGACTTGCACTTGACTTTGTTTTGAGTGAGGGAGGGCTGTGCAGGTCACCAACCTCACTTCTCCTCCAGAGCCATCTGAATCCAGTGACCAGATATTCATCAGGATGACTGGAGATGAGCCAGGATGAGGTAATTGGGGGCAGCTGGGTGGTGCAGTGGATACAGCAGCAGTGCAGGAGTCAGGAGGACCTGAGTTCAAATCTTACCTCAGACACTTGACACTCACTAGCTGTGTGTGATCTTGGGTACCAGTTCTAGATTTGGAGACAAGATTTAGTTACCTTTAGCTTTGAAAATATGGGCTAATACTGATGATTTAAAGTGCTAAAGAAATATACTATTATTACTGTGTGATTACTCTAATGGGTCAGAATTAAATAGGCCAAACTTCAGGAAGCTGGGGGAAGAAATAACACACAATGGCTTTGATTAGTTGCCTAGCACAGTTCAGAAGAGGAGACAGTAATTACCCTAGAAATGATTCTGTAAATACCATCCGAAGTTCAGCTAAGTATTCCTGAGGTCAGCTTTCCAGATATGAAAGGTGCTCTTGGATTTTCAGTTACCCATACCTTTTTTAAATGTAATGACAAAAATGGATAACATTGTGGTCAGCTGTGGTAGTTGTTAGCCTAAAGAATACAACAGCTCAAATAAATGAAACAGTTGCTTTGTCAATCATTCAACTAGATCATATTAAGTCCAGGAAAAACAAACTAAGTTAAGCCTACAAGTATGTTTGAATAGAAGTCCAACATTCCTCTAGGTACCATATGGGAAACAGAAGAAATAGAAGAAACTGATGAATGCATCCACAAGTCCATCAAACAACTGTTGATTTTCTCAAATTGATTGTTTGCTGGCCATTGCGTAGATATGCATAAAGCAATAATTTTGGAACAGAAATAGTCTCACGACATTTGTATCCCTAGAACTCGCAAGTTACTTAATTTGCAATTCTATTTTGTCCTTCACGTCTTTCAAAGAGTAGGAAAACAGAAAAAATGCCATCTCATTTCATATTTCTCAGTAGTACAGTTACTTTGGAAACTATGGGGCAAAGCATAAATAGGATGTTATTGGAATTTATAGTTTCGAAAACAGTGTGAAACAGAAATAAAGAGAATCACTAAGAAAGATCATTAATGCCATTTTCCCATGTTAAAAAAATAAAGGATTCTTCTATATATGTGAAAATTAGGAACAAGAAATTATTTTAGATCATTTGAAAAAACCCCTTCTTTACACTAGACCTCATAATCAAGACTAATATTTATGTCAGTTTTTCGGTGAAAGAAAAAAATTGTCAATAACTTCAATTTTGTATGTCTCCCTAATGTTGTTCTTTCACTCTGCTAGAAATATTCATTTATGTAATCCTACTGATTCATGGCTATCAAACGTATCTGACCATTGTCCCATTCAGTAGGGTGATATATGACAGAATAGCAGAAACTTTGGAAAGTGCTAGGCTTTCTTATCTCTTCCTCAAAGGATGGATGCTCTGGCAAGTGCCATTCACACATATGTGTGGCACTACACTCAGTTCAGAACCTTACTCATGCATGAGATGCTGAGTCAAGATCAGTGTAGTCCATTATCAACAAACATCTTGGAAACCAAGAATATGACTTCATTCTCATTGCTTTAATTTTCATCTATATGATACAAAAAGAAATGACCAATTGAGTTTGCTTCAGATGAACAGAATACAAAAAAAGAGGAAGAAACAAAAGTTCTAAAACAGGAAAGGAGGATCAGAGGATAATGGATCCAGTTTAAAGGTTTATAACCTGAAGTTCTCCATATTTATAATGTCTATCTCTAATTCTACTTCTATTTATATCTCCATTGTAATCACTATGTCTACCTCTTTATATCATATTTATCTGTATAATCTACATGTATACACCTAAATTTGCATTAATTGATATCTATATAGATAAATATAAACATATCTATCTAACTACCAGATAGAGATAGATATTCATATATATAATGGTAGATAGAAATAAATATCTATACCTATGTGACAAGGATAGATAGACATAAATAGAAAGATAGATGGATACATTGATTGATAGATAAAGTATTGGTGTTTCAATAAAATTTTCTCTATATAATTCTATGAATTTTAGTGTATTTTAATATATTATTTTGAAATAGGGTTATTAGGCTTCAACAGAATGCCAAAGTCCATCTCTTTCTCTCTCTCTCTCACACACACATACACACACACAAACTCTCTCTCTCTCTCCTAAGTACAATAGATCCAATCCTAGAAAAAACCTTCAAGCTCATCTAGTTCAAACTTCTCATTTTGTATTTATAGAAACTGAGTTCCAGTGCCCTATTATCAATAAAAACTATGTACCAGTTTAAATTTTTCAAAGCGCTTTATACATATAATCATATATCATCTGCACAATAATCCTTTGAGGCAAACACTATTATATTTCCCATTTTACAGGTGGAAAAACAGAGGTCAACGTGTTTAAATGATCTAAGGTTACACACCTAGTTAATGTCAGAGGCAATATTTAAAGTCAAGAATTCCCAACTTGAAAACTACCACTCTATTCTAACAGGTAGTAAAGTGTTGGAGGTGAAAGTTGAACTCAGGTTCTTTGAATCCAGAGCAGGGCAAGAAGTTCAAATCTCTGTGAGTGACTTTTAGTGGTCATGTTTGGGAAAGTATTTCTTTTCATTTGGAAAGTCCTATATTTAGCAAAAGACAAAGGCTGAAATTTGATGGGCCCATAAACATTAATCCTGAGGATGAAGGAGGTAACTTCAATAGTCTTATAGCTTTCAATCAAAGGAAAGAACTCATGAAGGTTTGAAGAAAAGAAGAGACTGTTGAAATTATTAGATTTCACGTGTAGCATTTAGATTGGTCAAAATTGATTCTATAACACAACTATATCAGTCTGTATCTACCTGAAAAAGAACTTAGAGGTATAGCGGGGAGGCATCTTAGATAGGACCTTGTCCAATTCTCTCATAGAATTATGATTTGTGTAAGACTTTTGACTTTAAATCTAGTTCTCTTGCCACTGCAACAAATTGCCCACCTTAACCAGAAATAGAATCTTATAAGGGCAAAAAATGATTGGGCAGAAAACAAAATCTGGAAGGGATTTGGTTAGGGAAGAGATGATGGCAGGCAGAGGATGATAAGGGTTAGCTTCCTGAATATTTTTATACTTCATTAGCTCACTTGTTCACCCTTTAAAAACTCAACTGTAAAGAGGGAAATACATTGGGAAATTACAGTAAAGGTGTGATTTTTAAAAAACAGAAATCATATACCAACCCCATAAAAAGTACTGATCTATAAAACTGAATGCTTAGCTTTAGATTTCATAGGTCAACTACACAGCCTGACTCCTATAGTACTAGAGACCATAGGGCTTGACTTACTGACTCCCCCTACTGATGTCTTCTTGCTTTCACTCTGTCTTTTGACCTTCCTTATTTCCTTCCACTCTTTTCTCCCTTTGCCTATGGAAATAGATAAAGGGATAAGCTTCTTACTCTGTCTGCTGCTCTAAAGCAGAATCAGTTTGCTGATTCAGAGGATTGCTCTGACTTCTGTTAGCTGGTAAAACATTTGCTAATTACCAAGCAAGGGCAGGTAAGTGAGAGAGTGCAGTCATAGTTTGATAAAGGTTGAAATGTTAACCTAAATCATGTCACCAATTTTCAGAAACCTCGAAAGATATTACAGTGTGGTAAAAAGCACCATGCAATTTGTCATGAAAGTTTCCAAATATGACAAAATAGGGACGATCTCTTCCTTAGCAGGTGTAAATGAGAAGGAGAATTCGACAGTAGCTAAAAAGTGTGAACTATGTTGCTTGACAGTGTGCCACCCTGCCACTACCCCTTATGTAAATGTCTTGGGGAAATATATTTTAAAGCTTTTGGTTGTCTGGCAAAATTGATTCTTATTTGAGAGAGTGGAGGAAGAATATTATAGAGGAAATGCCATAGAAAAATTACCTGAAGCTAAAGAATCTGACTTCATATTAGGACAATAGAGGGTGGAAGACTCTAACAAGGAGTAAGAATGAAAAAGGACCACTGAATATTTGAAGTGACTTAATATAGACCGTCTTAAGGGGAACTTCTATGTTAAGAGGTAATAACAAGGACACATGAGCACCATCAGTAGATACATTATGCAGTGATGTCCACAGAAATAAGGGGTTGGTAGTAGTGGTTGGTTTCTCTCTGTTGAGATGTGCTAAACTTTCTATTTGACATCCAAAATAAAGAGATGTTTTGCCTTCCCTGACAAATATCTGAGGCACAGTATATTGTATTGAGAAACCTCTTATCATCAACCACTATTCATAAATAATGTGTGAATAAATGTATCACTAGAAAGAAGCCTAGAAAACATTCTAAGTATTGTCAAGTCCTACGCAAAGTGAAAACCTGTAGTAACTAGTAGTCATTCTAGTCGAATTTTATGAAGCATACTGATAAACTGGAAAGTGATCAGAGAATGGGAGAAAAGGTCCAAGTTTGTGCAAATTGTGACTACACTGAAGTAACCTGTAATGTTTTGCCTAGAGGAGCGAATTACAGTGGACATATGTGATAAAGTTCTCTCATATGTGATGTGATTGGTTTTATTCTAACCTCAAAATAAGAATAAAAGGTAGAAGCTACAAAGAGGAAATTTAAGACTTGATAAAAGGGGGGAGAAACAAACAAACACACATCTTCCTATTAATTGAGGTAAACTAAAAGTAGAATGGACTGCATTATAGGATATTAGATTCTTTTTTCTGGAAGTCTTCAGGAGGGTGGGAGTAGGAAACTTACAGGCATTTGGATAATTGATAATATGCTGTACAGTATTTTTTTTTCAGGTACAAATTGGACTAAATGTTAATAAGGGTGCTTTATACCTCTTAGATGCTATGATTTTCAGGTCCCATCATGTGTATTTGGAGGCTTATCCTTTAGAAAAGCAAAGAAAGTTGATACATTAGAAGGAATTCTGGACCTGAATTTAGAAAGACCTGAGTTCAAATCCAGCCTCATATTCTTATCAAGACTGTGGACAAGTCACCACAACTCTGTTTTCTTTAGTTTCCTAATCTATAAAATAGGGTTAATAATAGCAACTACTTCCTAGGGTTCTTTTGACAATAAAATGAGATATTTGTTTTAGTTTTAGTTTGATGTTTTATTAATCTTTTTTAAATTTAATTTTGTTTTCAGTTCCAAATTATCTCTCTCCTTCCATCCTTTGCACACCCATTGAGAAAGCAAGAAATACGACACCCATTATACTATAAAATCATGTAAAATGTAGTTTCATATTATCCCTGTTCTAGAAAAAAAAGCAAGAAAAATATAGAGAAGGAAAATGTGTGTTTAACTCTGCACTCTGAATTCATCAGTTATCTGAAAATGGATAGGATTTTACTTGAGATAATCTTTGTAAAGCACTTTACAAACAAAACACTATATAAATGCTGTTATTATTAGCATTATCTCTTTATGAAAGGATATATTTTCCTTTTTATGCACTTATTTTTATATTTCAATGTATACACAATTTTCACACCATAGTTCCTTTGTCCAACAGCATAGATCACAAACCTGCCATTGTATACCACTTTGTGCGACTGTGGTTCAAGTGTTATTTTCCCCCTGTATCCTCCACAGAACAGTTGCACAATTTATTAGATGTCTCCTTCCGTCTAGTGTCTTACGAATGCCAATGCATCACCTATTCTGTCCATCTGTTGCTTCCTATTCTTACTACGTTGGTGGGCCACATTCCATTTCCAAGCAATCTAATCTTGACTAATTTCTCTTAATGTCATTTCTCATGTACATCACCACTTGTAACATACTGCAGGTAGTTCACATTTTGCTGTTGCTATTGTTGCTTTGGGAGTTAACTGTAATTTTAATTCATCTGAAAGTTGTTTCGTAATTTGTATCCATCTAGCATCACATTGATGTGTAAGAGATGAGCTTTTTGCATCAATAATCAATGTACAATCCCAAATGTGATCTCACTTGGTCTCCTCCAATACATTTTTTTTTGCCCAAGATGTTCTATACCTGTCACACTTACTTTAAATATGTATGTAGATGTATTATTTCAATTTTCTGGTTATTTATATCATAATCTGAAAGAAGCACATTTTTCTATCCACTTTCATATACACAAATATGTGTGTTATATATTTGCTGAAGATGAATTCTTTTTCTTGTTGCAAATTTCATTAAGTAGATTTTGTGTCACAGGTTCCAATGCAGTTAGTATAATTCCATTTGGGAGATCTTTTTGATCAACACACACACAAAAATCTTTCTTTTGTTTTGACTTTACATATTTTATTTGTTGCCACTAGAAAACATCTTTGGCAGCCTAGTTGTCTTTGTGAAGTACTTTGCTTTTATGGCCATAATCAGCAAATGGTTAACTATGTCTAACTCTCTAATTGCATTTACTACAGAATGTGATAGGATGTAGATACATTCAAGAAAAGGACACTGTATTCCCATGATTGTCAGACATATAATAAACCTAGAGTCACTGTTGAGGAGTAGACTTTCTCAGGCATATGATTATTATTAAAACTATCTCTAGAGAGAAAAGGAGCATAAGGAAGTGGTGGTGTGAACAGAGTCTGATAATCAAGATCCAGAAGGAGTGAACAGGTACTGGTACCAAAGGAAGAGATAAAGAGAATGTCATCATAGTGATATAGTGACACACAGAAGATCTGATGAAGGCTGGAGGAAAGAATAGATTTCCCAACAAACAAATGAGGTAGATGCTATTTTTATCCTAATTTTGCAAAGGAGGAATCTGTGCTTGAGGTTTGAAGAGGACTCAGTTTCTTCTCTATAAAATGGGGGTCATAATGTCTACCTCACGCAGTTGTTAGGAGAATTAAATGAGAATGCATGTGTAAAGTGCCTTGTAAATTTTAAAGCAAAACATAAATGCTAGGTACTACAATTAGAAGGAATCAAAAATGGCTAGATGGTTGAACTCAAAGAGTAGCTGTTACTATAGAAGAAGTTGCTATTGTTCAATGGCAGCTAATTAGGTCTCCCATGAAGCACCTCAAGTGCTTGCACTCTATTGTTTAGAATTCATAAAAATTATTTAGGTAATGGCATAAAATTATTTAAATTAAAGTAAATTTTAATATGATGCAATTTAATAAGCATAAGTACAGTCATTTTAAATATTAAAATTCAGCCTCAAGATCACAGCACGGGAGGGAGGTGTTTATGATTAGATAGAAGTTTGTCCGAGAAGAAGAAAAAAAGAGGAGGAGAATGAGTAGGGAAAGAGATGATGTTAATAAGTTTGATGATCTAGGAATCTTAATGGACCACAAACTCAATATGGGTAAGCAATGTATTATGGGAGATAAAAAAAAACTAATAGAATCTTGGCTACATTAAGGGAGATCCAGCTTCCACCACTAGTGCGCTAGCAAGGGGAGAATCTACTGTTAAATTTTCAGTGTGAATATGCTTTGGGAATCAGCAAATGGCTTGCTTTATTGTTTTATTGATTGTTTAGACACAAGAAAGTGATGGAGAAAATGTTAATAATGCTGATTTAATTTAAAAGTGTGCCCTCATTACATTTCTTTATTTCAGAGAGTCACTTTCTGCTAGCATATAGTATCTTGGCTTTCAAAAACAAGGGAGTGATAATTCTATTGTACTCTGTCTTTGTGCAACTTTTTCCAGAATATTATGCTCAGTTCTGGCTAAAAGAGATGAGGTAAAATATTCATAAACTAAAGATTGTCCAAAGGAAGTCTACCTCTACGAAAACAGAGATCAATGAGTGCATAAATACATAAGGAACAGTTAAAGAAATTAAGAATGTTTGAAGAATAGGAAAAGAGAGCATTCTTTAGAATATTTCTCTAGACAAAGAGAATATTTAGAGTTCTAGAATTTGGGGATACTAAGACATAAATAATATTCCTTTGTCTTTATGTAACATCCCAAATAAAGGAGTGGTACACCCTTGTCTGATCAAAATAGAGAATCATGGAGTTCTGAGTCATAATTTAGTAAA
This sequence comes from Potorous gilbertii, assembly GCA_028658325.1. Classification (NCBI taxonomy): domain Eukaryota; kingdom Metazoa; phylum Chordata; class Mammalia; order Diprotodontia; family Potoroidae; genus Potorous; species Potorous gilbertii. The sequence continues at coordinate 596,341,354 of CM053769.1, read as the reverse complement.
AATGATGTAGGATAAACTGTAATATGGATAAGGGAGGATATTTGTGGCAGTGAATGAATTATTTATGAAGACAAATTGAAACTAGGGAAGCGGGTGGAAGGGGTATTAAACCAAAAGAACTGGGAATATAGAAGAAACATGAGAGATATTTCTGAATATTTGAAGGATTATCAAGTAGACAGAAGAGTAGACTTGATTTTCTTGTCCCTAGAGGGAAACTATAGAGACAGACTCTATGGACTCTTTAAGCGAGAACTTCACAACACAACCATTTAAAAATAGATTGGACTACTTGACTAAGTAATGAGTTACCTATAATGAGAGGTATTCAGACTAGAGATCAATTGAGTACTTAGGATGTTATAGAAGGTATTTGTTCATCATGTGGAAGGTTAGACTATAAGACCTCTAAGACTTCAATACTGAACTTTTAATCTCTGTGATTAAGAAGTAGCTGAATAGCAATGGAAAATACTTTGGGGAAACTCTATGGGCCTTTTATGTAATATACAATATACAATATATACTTAGTGGAGGGAACGACAATAATGTCAATAGACTTAATTTATCTTTTTGGACAAATAACCCATAAATATCTCTCTTCCATTCACTAGGTTCTTTGGGATTTGTGCAGAATATATATCTCATTCACTTCAATCCAATGAACATTTATTAAGTGCCTACAATATGCCAGGCACTGTGCTAAGCACTAAGGATATAGGTTTTACAAAGAAAGGAAGCCTCTACTCTCAAGGAGCTTATGATCCAAAGGGAAAGACAAGACAAAAAGGAGGTAGGAAGTGGAGGGTATAGTTACTAAGCGGTACACGGCAGGAATCTTGTTCTGTGGAGTTTAAACAAGGAAGTGTAACAGAAAATGAAATGATTTGAGAATCTATTTTCCTCCCTCTATAAAGAAAAGAACTGGCTCTTCTAGGATTGTATCCCAAGACATCATAGCAATAGGAAAAAAGGTCCCACATGTACAAAAATATTTATGACAGCTCTTTTTTGTGGTGGCCAAGAACTGAAAATCAAGGGAATGTCCATCAATTGGGGAATGGCTGAACAAGTTATGGTATATGAATGCAATGGAATACTATTGTGCTATAAGAAATGATGAACAGGAAGACTTCAAAGAAGCCTGGAAAGACTTATGTGAACTGATCCTGAGTGAAAGGAACAGAACCATGAGAACATTATGCACAGCAACATCCACAGTGTGTGAGTACTGTTTTTGGTAGACTTAGCCCTTCGCAGCAATGTAAGGACCTAAAATATTCCTTAAGGACTTGATGCAAAATGACATCCACATCCAGACCAAAAATATGGAATTGAAAAACAATGAAGCAGAATGTTTTCTCTTGTATTATGTTTTGTTTTGTTTTTTCTCATGGTTTCTCCCATTCATTTTAATTCTTCTATGCAACATGACTAATATGAAAGTGTATTCAATAAGGATGTATGTGTAGAATCCATATAAAATTGCATGCCATCTCATGTAGAGAGGGCACTTATGGAAGTGATTATTTACAATTGCTGAAAAATGAAAACAAATAAATTCATCAAAAATACTTTATAAAGAAAGAATGTCATTGGGAGAATTTGATATTCCACTCTTTAGCCCTCAGAACAGAGGGGAGAGGAGGCTGAAGGAAACAAAGTCAATTAAGGTTTGAATTAACAGCATGGTGATGAGTTTATGAGCTTATTATCCTGGGAGGGTCATCTTGTTCAATGGAGTTGAAACTAGACAGGGAAACAGATACAAAGGAGAATGCATGCATGTATATGTTTATGTGTGTGTGTATATACAAATATTTATACACACATACACACATATAGGTTTGTATGTATGTACATATGTATTCATATATATATATACAAATATTTAATTGAAATATACACATATTTTTATAAATGCATACATTTATACAAATTTAAATGATCTCTGACCTAAAGGAGCTTAAAATCTAATCAGATCATATGACAAATATGTAATTATTCAATAAGCACAGTCGTGTCTGTCACGCTGCTTAGCACACTACAAATGTGGTAAAATTTCATAAGAGGAGGGGTTAATGACAACTGGAGTGTCTGTTAGATAATCTTTCTTACAGAAAATAGACAGGTCTTGTAAAAGCCTCAAAAATGGGTGGAATGGGAAAAGAAAAAGAATGAAACACAGTTGCCTCCCTCTCTCCTTTCCCTTTTGGAGAAGGTAAATTCCTTGAAGTTAAGCATCATTGAATTTTTTATTTTTCTCTTTTCAGCTTGTAGCACAGGCCCTCCATGACTGAATTCTTGCAAAGTTCAATGGAATGAGGCAGTGAGAAGAGTAATCTATTACTATTGGGGAGCAATGAGAAATCAGATTGGAATGCCCTGATAGGAGAAGGATTTTACCTGAGTATTTCAGTTATCCTTACTACACAAGTCCTCATTTCTGATTCCAGGGATTTATGAGGGCATATTCTCAGAGGGATAGAGCAATGATTATGATGATTTTTTTTTTTACAAAATTTGCTAGTCAATTCAGTCCAACAATTTAAAAAATGATTTGACCTATCTTTATACCTCTTCTTTCTCCCTCACTCCAAATGTTGTTCTTTTTTTTCAGTCTGTTCCACATTGTCTCAGACTTAATATGTTTATTAATTCACAACCTCATAATAACAGGAAACACTATGTGGATCCATGTAGGACAGTTTTTGAGGTCAGCAATTTGGTAGATTAAGTAGAAAAGAAAATCTTCCATATCTCATTTTGGCTTAGGTTTTCCCTAAGGTCATCCATGTGATGCAGAGTAATCTGTCAGAGCAAGTCCTGAAACCATAAGCATAAAGTTTATTCATTCATGAACATTTGGTGGCCAGAGACACAAGAGCTTGTTTACAACTTTAGCAGCCCAAAGTGAAGGGCAATATATACCCACTCTAATACAGAAAGTTGTTTATTATTCCCACATGGGTGATATATTATGTATATTTGTTTCTTATGCCTTTAGTCAAACACCATAACTCAGAATCTGTGTGTCTAAGGAATATATGTCTGCCTGCAGCTCAATGAAAGACAACTCCAATGAAATAACAAAAAGCAACTCTTTTTTTTATTCTCTTCACCAATTAACATGAGCTAGGTTAAATAAACAATGGCAAAGCAAAGCTGAAAATTATGTCAATTATATGAATAATTCTAGGAAGAGGAAAACAATAAAGAAAAGAGTGGCCTTGGTTCAGGACAAATATATTTTTGAGGAACAAGTGAAATATTCGTTTCATTTTTTTCTTCCTGAAATTCATTGCAATCTCTTTCTTGTCAATTTGTTTTTCAAGACCTAATTCAAGTCTTACCTCTTTTATAAATCATCCCTCAACATTTCTGTCTATGATTATTTGAACATCTATTACTCTCATCTAAACCATTTAGTTTTAACATGTGATTCTTTAGTATATTATTCTGTTTCTTGTGAACAGGATTTTTGCTACTAAAACTAGATTATCAGTTTCTTTCAGGCAAGTGCCTATGTTTTATACTTTTCTAGTTTCCCCCATGGTGCTTTAAACATTGTACATCTGTTTCCTGGTTGATGGATTGAGTCAGTAGTGTAGGCATTAGTTTCCTAAAAAAAGAACCTGAATGCATCCTATAAATATTTCATTATTCCTTCTAAAAGACTTTTCTGGTCAAAATGGCCAATGAACAATCAATCAAGAGAATTTTGCCTTACATCTGCTTCTTCACTGGTAGATTATGGGTAGCAAAGAGGCATCTTCTTACCCTTCTTTTTTCTGACTCTTCCTCTTTTCTTTTCCACCCCAACTAGGCTGATTTTTCTCATGCATACTTCCTAACTTACAAACTCCTGGCCCTTTGTGCTGACTTTTCAAATTGTACCAGTTTTTCCCTTTTCTTATCCAACAACACCATTTCTCTGAACTCTACTTAAAGGACTCTAAAACATATTTATGCCCTCATTCTCTGAATAGCAATTATAGACTCTTATCATTAATTATCTATATACCGGATTATCTGATACACTTGCATAATTGTAATGAATATATATGTATATACATATATATGTATGTGTATAGATACATATATAGATATATATATGTGCTGTTCAGATACATTCTCATCAGTCAAGTTGAATAAACATTCACTAACTGTCAGCTTTTGCAAGATAGGGACCATGCTTTACATGTGCTTTTATTTTATTTTGTTTTGTTTTGTTTCCCTTCCTCCCTTTAGTACCACTGAGGCACAAGGACAGTAACAATTCATATTTAAGTACATGTGGTTTGTGAGAGGCAGAGATATAGAATCAGTTTGGGAGTTTGCCTATTTGGTCATGAAATGATAAGATGATAGAGATCACCAGCCCATTACTCCTAGATTACTTTGGACCTACTTGTTGACCATTGTTGACAATTTCATATATTACACAACAGACATTAATTCAATTCATTTCAACCAGAAATGGGCAGAGAAAATAAGTCTTCCTTTTATTCCCTCACATATGATAACACACAACCCTATGCTCTGAGACCATGAAATAATTCCTGCGTTCAAAGAACTTACTTTCTATTGCGGGGAAATGTACTGATAGATACAAAATATATATAAATAGAGACAAATGCATTGTGTGTGTGTATGTGTTAAGAAAGACAGAGAGAAAAACAGAGAGAGAGAAAGACAAAGACAGAGAAAGAGAGAGAGAGACAGGGGTGCATGGGGAGGTTTCAGATTCCAGGCACTCAAATGTCCAAAGCTTAAATGATTCCAAAATTATGTTTCCCAACATATTGGAATAGTTTCCTTGATTGTAGTTGATGGGAGGCTAAAAATTACTAGGTAATTTATTTTAATAATCAATTCTATGATTAATTTTAAAAGATGAGCCCCATTGAGGGAAGTGGTTATTCCCTTAGGGGGAAATGTATCAAGTCCTGAGACCAAAGAGGGACATTTGTAAAGCTCTTAGTATATGCTTTTCAATTCATTATTGAACATTTAATAATAGGCTCTTCAATATCAAAAGTATTCCTAGGGAAGGTTTCTTGTGATTGATGCAACAATAGCCCCTTCTATCTTTTGGAGGATATATATCTCCAAATATATCTCTATATCCATATCTATATATCTGTATATATGTCTGTCTGTCTAGTCAAAGAAGAACTTATGGGTTTATTCTGTCATGGATAGAATTTGACTATGATTTCACAAACTCAAGAAAATAAAGGGGCTCCTCCACTGTGCTTTCACTTTTTCTGGGTCAGAAACAACAACTGCAGTCCTATTATAGCAACAGGGGCTGACTGAGGTAGGGGTAATGGCTCCTGCCATTCTCATCCTTGAGAAATCAGGCCTGATTCAGCATATTTGGGGAGGGAAAAAAATAATTGCTAGAAACTTCAGCTGACATTGTACATTACTGTCTTTGGAACTTTGTTAAACTTTGGTATCCCAGAATTCAAGAAGGCCCGGCATTCAGGATTAAATAGTCAATATAGAATGATGGTGGGTACAATGGGACCATATGACATCATTTTGAATGAATTGTTATATGTTGAAATTTTAATTGTCTTGAGATAAGGTAGCAATAGTTGAGCATTATTTACAAAGGAAGTCAAATTTGGAAATGGTGTATTCTGTGACATTTACAATTATAATGGTCAGCAATAAAGTCCAAGTCTTAAGGAATGCTAGAATTTGCCCTTTCTGGGAGTTGGCATGGCATGTGCTATATATTATCTGTCTATTTTCAAGCAGTGTGCTCTCATTCTCTTCCTTGGGGGCTTTCAGGTAAGAAGGATTGCTGTATAATGTCATTTGATTATCAGGAGGGAATCTAGTCACTTTTTCCCAATAGGTTGATGCCACTTCTATTTCTTTTGTATTTATTTTTTCCTGATCTTAAAAGAATGCTTACCCAGAGATTAGTGAGCTAGGTAAAGCAGTGAAACCTAGAAGTAATCTGAAGCGGTAGCAAGAGGCAAGTATAGTGGGGAAACAGTGTAGCAGCTGAATGACTTGGCTAACAAATTCCAGCAAAGGATAGGTCAATAAGCCCAGAGACTAATACTTGAAAAAGTCCACCTTTGTTGATTAAAGGAGGACCTCACCTATCGCCAGCACAGTGCCCTGAAATCAACTGAGGAGTGACTCAATTGGAGAAAAGGACTTCTACCTAGAGGCAGCAGTTGTGAAGCACTCCTTCCTTGCTTCAAGAATTCCCTATATACATGCCTCACTACATTTTCTCCAATGACTTGTTTGTGTGCAAGGGCATAGTATGCAAGAATGTAGCGGGTAACTCCTTTTGTAACTACCCTTAATGCTATAACATTTTCATAAATATAAACTTGTGAAAAGGTAATTGATACTGAGGAGAACATTAAGTTGGGACTTATGAGTGACAGATAATACATCCTTATCAGGGTTACTTTCCTCGAATCCTTAAAGGAAAAGTAGTATTTTTCCTTCAGAAATCTAAACTCTTTGTCCAATGAGACTTAGGGAGAGGAAGACCAAAAGGAATACTATCTAACCTTTAGATCACCAGTGTAATCAGTCAATACACAATTTGAAATTGACTCAACACCAGATTGTAAGGTTAATGGGATATTAGATCTTACAGCCTATTAACAGGCCTCACATGGAGCCCTGGCACAAATCCAGTTAGGCTCTGGGCCACAGGGATTCCCACACCTTCCCAATTAAGTGCTGATTTCAAAGCTTCTGGGCACTAAGTCAATCAAGTGCTGAGTCTTTCATTGGAAACAGTATATATTGTATTGCTACGAGGGAAAAGTATGAGTTGAGAAACAGGATGAGAAAGAAACAGGCTGAGAGAGAGAAATAGGAGATGGAAAAAACTTGCCCAGGAGAAATTATTTACCATGTCAGAGCTCCCTGGATTGATGATGAGTTCTTTACTAAGTTTTGCCTTCTGGTATCCTAATAGCAATGTTCCAAATAAATATTTTGGTTTTGTCTTGGAGGAGAGTTTATTATATTCTGTGAACAAATTGTATGTATATTCATAGCAGCTGCTATAGGTATTGCATTTGTGTAACAATTGGTGATGAAGATAGCATTGCAAATATAAAACCTTCATCTGGAAACAGGAATACTTTAGGGAAAGGAAATAAGTATCCTGGGATGGGAAGATTTATTGTATTTCTCCCTGAGGAGAGAATGGGCTAAAAGCACAAGACTATGTGAAACCTGGGAGCCAAAGCTGCAGAAGGGAGAAGCCATAGGCTTAGAAGAATGTTTACAAGGAATATCGATAGAACCGGGAAAGAAATGGCAGGGGTATGTAGAAGAGGATGGCATTATTGCTGTTGTATTATATGTAAAGTCATTGTATTATGTGTAAAAGTAGAGACACATTGCTAGAGGAAAAGCTTCAGGTAGAAAAGGAGTTAGCTGATTTGCATGAGAAGTTTTCTCTGTTAAAGCCCCAGAACTCTCCTTCAGAAGAGCAAACTAGAAAAGGCAGCTGTTAGAGTGGCTCAGAAAAGGAAAGAAAAAAGTAACAAAAAGGTGTATGCAGCCCTTGCATCAGTGGGGCCTGATTAAGACCTAGAGATGTGGGAGGAAAACATAGGGGAAGAAGATGAAGAAAATTTAGATGAGGACTCTAAGAATGTGCATGCATGCCCAATGATACAAAGGAAGCAGGAGAACCAGGAGGTCCACCAAGTGTCTAAGAAAGTAATTGAGGATTTTATACAGTAGGAAGTTACAAATGTATTAAGTCAATTCGCCCCCAGAATTGGAGAATTGCTAGTATCTTGGATGATGAGAATCAGTGATGAGGGTCTGGAGAAGTATAGGTAGATAAAACATTGAAATTTAAAGGTATTAGTCAAAATCCCTTTGTACAACAAGCTTTTAGGCGAGGGGTTACCATATTCAAGGAGGCAACAGTGGGGAGTAATTTGTTAGTTTTGACTGCTAAGGGATGCAATAAACAGTATTCCACTGACTCTATGTGGTCAAGTGGAGAAAGACCTTGGTATTCCCTTCAGGACTGTATGAGAAAGTTACAGGAAGAGGTAATGGCAACTGCAATAATGGTAGGATATGCAGACACATATCACAGCTCTCCCTTAATGGTCCTTCATAGAAATACAAATAGTAAAAATTGTTCCTTCTGCTTATAAACACATAATTCTGACTTTACTAACTGGGGAAATAGGGCACCCACTTTCAGAGGTGCTAGATAAGATTTCAAGGTTAGGTAACCAAGAGCAATGGGGAAAAGATATGTTTTCTCAAGAGAGAAGAGAAAACAGCAGATTTAAAGCCAGAATAAATTAACAAGGAGAGAATTGTTCACTGCCTTATTGAAAGCAGGAATAGATGATGGAAAAATAGATGGTATTCCAACTAATGAACTATATAAGATGTACTGGGAAAAGGAATTTTATATTAGACAGAATAGGGAAGTACAAACTGCCCCTATTGCTCCTCCTGAATTACTTGTCCCAAGTTCGTCACACCTGAAGAGAGAATAGGAAATTAGTCAAACTCCAAATCAGATTTTAAAAAGTACACAGATGGGATTCATAAATAAGGTTATGATAAGTGGTTTCATGTACTCTGCAAACACGGATGATGCAAATAAATGCCTCAAACAACTCAGAGAGAATATGATCCTCCTGGCTTAGTTTCTCCATTGTGTTCTTCTGGAAAGATACATTTCCCACCTGACTATTCCTGAGTTTGGCTATGAGGTTGAATTGATACTGCATAGTTGCAGTCTCAATCAAATTTGAAATGGCCCTATCTGAAAGATACCAGCCTATATTTATCCTGCTTCTGGTTATTGTCTCCCTATTCTTTTTGGCCTTTATTGAACCTTTTTGTTAGATTTGTCTCCTCCAAGTTTAGCACCCTCCATTTATAAATGACTGAATACTTGGTTTGAACACCACCCTCTGTCTGAGACCATGATACATCACCCCTGGCCTTGACCAAGTTCTGGATTCCAGGTAAGGAACTGACCCTTTGAATGGAACCTCTAAAGGCAGGGACAGCCCTATATCCAATCTCAGTAGGAAGTAGTTTTAGAAGCTGAGAACTTACTTCCTTGCCTGAAAGGATTTTGGGTCCCATTTGTTTGAGGAAAGGATGATGAGGTACTTGTGCTCAAGCCCCTGCCCTAAGATCATACATTGCTCATTGTTTTATCATTCTTTAATTGATACTTACTGTATATACCTTATGATGTATTTATTTTGTGGTATCCCTTTTACATTGTCATGGGAATTATGTTGGTAAAAATCACCTAAAATCCCATTGACCTGTGTAATAGAAATGAAAGATCTTGGGACTGAATGTCATGTTAATGGGATACAAGATCTTCCCAGCCCATTCATAGGCCTCAAATAGAGCTCTGGCACAGAGCCAATTAGGCTCTGGCCAACAAGGATTCCCACACCTTCCCAATTAAGTGTTGATTTCAAAGGTTCTAGGCACTAAGCCAATCAAGTGCTAATTCTTTCATTGGAAACATTATACATTGTATTACTTGGAGCAAAAGATGTGGGCAGAGAGAGAAGCAGGCTAAGAGAGAAACGGGGAAGAAAGAACTTGCCTCAAGGAATTTGCTTGCAATGTTGGTGCTCCTTGGATTGATGATGAGTGCCTTACTAAATCTTGCCTTCTGGTATCCTAATCAAAATGTTCCAAATAAATATTTTGGTTTTGTCTTGGAGGAGGACAATTTATTTATATTGCAAACAAACCCTGGGAATACATGTGCACATTCATCGCAGCTGCTATCGGTATCACTCTGGCACTACAATGGGCCGATAAAAAAGAGTTGTTTTTTTTTTAAAATAAGTCTCAGTCAATAACTAGAACTGACATGCATCTAGCACTTTCCAAAGATCTTTCTTCCAAGCAAACTTGCCTGTGGGCAGAATTGAGAGTATTAAATATACAGTGATCTATGTTAAATCCTACCTTTGACCCATGTTATAACTCATTATATATATAACATGGGGAAAGTTACTTGATTTTCTTTGGACTTTACTTCCTCATATGTACAGTAAAGGCATTGTACTTGTTCTTGTTGCTGTTCAGTCATTTTACCAGTTGTGTTTGATTCTTTGAGACTTCATTTGGAATTTTCTTGGCAAAGACTCTGGAGTGATTTGCCATTTCCTTCTCCAGCCCATTTTAGAGATGAGGAAACTGAGTCAAACGGATGTTAAATGGTTTTCCAGAATCACACAACTAGTAGGTATCTGAGGCCAGTTTTGAATTCAAGGAGACCAGTCTTCCTGACTCTACACCTACCACTTTATCCTCTGTGCCACCTAACTGCCAAAGGGTATTATGCTAGATGGTCTTAATATTGTGGTGCTATTATTGTCATAATCCCTCATTGGATAAATTGAGACTCAGAGAAATAAAAGAGATCAACCAATAATCACAAAGTTAATAAGGTTAATAAGGGTCAGAGCACATACTTATAAGGTGAAAGACACAAGGGTTTTTGTTCATTTTGCGTTTTATTGATTTATACTTTTTGTGCCTCAACCCTTTCTCTGTAGAAATTATTTGGGATATTTCACTCATCAATTCACTGATTAATTTTTATGTCATTGTATAGAAATTTTCTAAAATTGTATTGACTGAAATTTACAAAGGAAATATGGAAAGTAAGAAAAATATTAAGTATAATGAGGATGATGGTCAAGACCTAGATTGATAGTACAAATATTTCTAGTCTGCATGCTATTTAGGTAAGAAAACATGAATCTTTGAATATCTGAGTAAAAAATAAATACATAATTTTTAATCCTAATTAGCACTTGTAAAAACATGTGAATTCCAATATTCCCATCAAGTTGTTCTATAGATGATGAAAATAAAGCCCAAATGATTAAGTGATTTGCCAAAAGTCACAGAGGTAGGAAGGAGGGAAAGAAGGCTTCAAAGGACTCTCCTGACTGTAAGACTACCCCCCCCCTTCTATTACAATCTCTTGCCTCTCAATCTGCACATACAACAATGACCAAGTTTATTCAGATGCCAAGAAATAGATAAGATGAATCATCAGCTGTTCCAAATGGCAAAATATTCTACTGCTGACCAAAAAAAAAAAGACAAGGAAGAAAAAAGAAAAATGATGAAAAAAAGTACCAACTTCTACTGTGAAAGGATTGTTGAATGGGTGTTTTATACGTGTGTAAATAAACATATATTGAATGTGTCATATACATATATGTTTGTTAATATACATATTTAGCAAGGCTCAAATCTACATAATATTTTTAATATAACTTATTATAATACATAGGAATAGGGACTGGACCTGAGATTTCATTGGTATAAGGAATTCTAAGGTAGGGAAACTTCCTCTACTGAAATAGGCTGGCACTTTTGTCTGAAATTTACCTAGGCTCATGTAGGGCCCTGAAAGATTGAATAATTTGGTTAAGATCACATATCCAGCATGTGTCAGAATCAGAACTTGAACTCAGGTCTTCTGGGCTATTCTATGTACACAGAATATAGATGTACAAAATTACTGTAGATTCCATTTTGGTCTATGAAAATGTTCAACTCATTCCCTTGCCTGGCCTGTTTAGTAGCAAATTTTTTTGACAAGCTAATTCCCAATAGGAGATCAAGATCAGACTTCCATATCTTATAGGGGCTTTTTCACTACGACTTATTCATCAATTTGTGGTAAATCTAGGACTGGAGCACTTTGATTTTCCCATGAAATAATGTCTTTTTGTTCTAAAATGCATGTCTTATGACTGTGTGGGACCCAAGAAGAAAGAGAAAGAGTACAGATGAGGAACAGAATAAAATTTCCTAGACCCTGGCCATCAGATGGCAGGTAACATGTGAAAGTAGACCATTAGGATTTTTTTAAAAGTATTTTTTCTGTCAGCTAAGAAGATAATGTAGGGAGGTAGGTAGGTCATAGACCATTTTTTATATGTAGATGACTGTTTATTTGGCAAAATGAAGAATTTCCACAATGGCATCTTTATAAAACCTTCCATTTAAAAGTTCAGCCTGAGATCTCTCTAGACTCTCTGTACTTCACTCATTTGCAAATAGTATCACTTTTTGGTAAATGTGAGAATCAAATCTGGAGCCCTTATTCCCTAGGCATGCATTACTTCTGTCACTTTGAGCAAGAGTTCAGCTTCTGTTTATTTTGTGGAAACGGAGAATAGGTTTTATGGGGAATTGGAATTATAGCATTAATAATCAATCAGCAAGTATTTCTTAAGTGCCTCCTATGTACTAGAATTCCTGCTAGATGATGGAAATAATTGTACAATGAATGAAATAATTTCTTTTTATAAGTTGCTTATATTCTAAAGAAGATAAACACATATGCATACTAAACATAAATAGTGTAGGAAAAAATAAAACTAGTTCAACCGAAGGGGTTTGAGAGGGAGAAGAACATTAGTAGCTGAGAGAATGAGGAAAGCCTGCTAATAAAGATGATAGTGTTTGAGGAGCATTCTTAAAGAAGGAAGGTAATCCATAAGGCAGAGGTGAGAAAATAATATCTGGGATAGCTGAGAGTTACTATAAAAAACAGAGAGATGGGAGATGGAATTCCTTATAGGACTTAAAACACGGCTTATTTGGCTAGATAACAAAATGTGTGATACAATAAGTCCAGAAATACAGGTGCAGGCAAAATTGTAAAGAACTTTAGAAGAGAAAAAAGGAATTTATACTGTGTATCCCAAAAATTTTCGTGCAGTTTTAAGTCCACCTAAGTGTACATCTGACCATTTTTTCAGTGTCTGAAAATGTAGCTTTTCTAGGCCTGGGAACTTGGAGTCACTAAAGACTATGAGGAGAATAATTCAGCTTCATCCAAAAAGCATTTACTAAGAGTCTGTTAGGGCCTGTGCTAAGCATTGGGGATACAAAGAAAAATAAAAACAGTTTCTGATTTCAAGGAGCTTATGTTCTCCTCAAGGGAAACAGCATGTAAATAGTTAAGTGAATACAAAATTATATAACAAAGAAAATGCCCATCAACTGCATGACAAGGAAAGGGGAGAACTGACAGTTGTGTGGTGGGAATGATTCAGGAAGGCCTCAGGTCAGAATGGGCACCTGACCTGACCACGGACTAGAGTTTAGAATTCTAAGATGTAAAAGTGAGAAAGGAGAGGAGCTCTCATGGAATCAATTTTCATCTCTATGCAGATGATTCTCAGATCTTCTTGTCCCTCTTTAACCTTTCTTCTGACATCTTTTTGCATCTCTGAATACCAATTAGACAACTCTCCATAGAAATCTTCAACTCAACATGCCAAAATTAAACTAATTATCTTTTTCCCCAAACCTTTCCTCTTCCTAATTTTCCTGTTACTGTCGAGGGCACCACTATCTTCCCAATTGCTGACGCTCCCAGTCTAAATGTCATCCTTTACTCTTTACTCTCTGAATCTCCATATTCAATCAGTTACCAAGTCCTGTCTTGTCTTTGTATCGTCTCTTGTATTGTTACATCTCTGCCTTTCCTCTGACATCACAATCCCCTTGATGCAAAGTACTTATCACCTGATGCCTATGCTGTACCAATGAACCAAAGGCTGGTTCATTTCCCTGCCTCAAGTCTCCAGATTCCAATTCATCCTACTCTTAACTAGCAAATTGATCTTTTTAACATGCTGGTCTATCTATCCTCTATTTAATAAATTCCAGTGGCTTCCCATAACATCTAGGATCAAATATAAACACTTATTTTTAGTCTCTTCCTGCCTTTATGCTCAATTTACACTTATCAAATAATCACTGGAAACTTCTTAAATTGATGAAATGATAGATACACACATAAAAACACATATATACATTATACATATATATTCACATACACATACACACACATATATGCATATATCATACATATATGTTTATATGTGTACAAATGTGTTTATATATGTACATATATAAAAATTTATTATGTTACTTAAATTTTTGCCAAAGAAGTGTTGTGAGAATGAAATAAGATGATATATGTTAAGCAAATATGAGATATTATTTTTATTAAATAGGAACTGACTTATTAAACAGGTACTTTTTTTCTAGTTGTTCCTCCTATTTTTCCCTACATAGCTCTGATAAAGAACATTCACTTGGGACTGACTCATGGGAACATAGACCTAACTTGGGTTTTCTTTTTCTTTTAAACTAAAACAGATGATCGGAACTCAGGAACTTGGAAATTACAATAGCATGAATTTCTAGTGCTGATAAAAAAAAAGATACATACTGAAGCCTGAATACAAATGGCCACAATATCGCAATTGAAATCTAATAACGGCAATGGAATTATTGTTTGATGCATTTTTATTACAGGAAACAGTTCACAATGTGTGGTAAAAGCTGATTCATACTCTGTCATTTGCAGGAGGGAAAAAGCAAGGAAGTACTCAAGAGAAATCTTGGTATTAAACCTTGTTAACTGCAGGCAAAAACCTTTTTTCAGCCCCATGAGAAATAAAACATGATAAATAACGCTCAGGAAATGACCACCGAGCAGCTCGCCAGCGATAAGAAAGGGGACGAGCACATCCATGGAGCTTCTTATTATGTAGAAAGACCTTCGCCAAGGTAGAAACTGAATAGATAAATTAAATCTCCCATTCTATATTGTTGGTGTTTCTTTCTTCAAAAATCTTAAATACTGTTTTGTTTATTTTAAGAACTTTGTAAATTTTCATTTGTTTTTAGTCCTTTTTTCCTTCTTTAGCCTCCAACTATTACTAATCTGTTTTTTCCTTCAGTAGTTTAAGTAGCCTTTTATACATTTTCCAAAGAGCACTTAATTTGTGATTAGAAAACCTTGGTTCAAATTCTAGCTTTGTCGGGTAAGACCTTGGTTAAGTCATTTAAAGTTCTTAAACTTCATTTTTTTTGATCAATAAAAAGACTGAGAAGCATGGCCTAGTGAATAATAAAGAGCCATCCTTAGGAGACCTGGGTTCTAGTCCTATCTCTGAAACATGCTGAGTGTCTGACTCTGGGTAAGTCACTTGTTCTTTTATCATCCTGGCATACTACTTCTCAAAGACAACCTATAATTTACAAAAAACTTGCCAATTTGCATTTGCAAACAAAGCAAAACAAGAACTCTATACATGAAATAATTCATACAGGAAAGGAAATGAAAGGAGAGGAGAGAAGTGGAGAAGAGAGAAGAGGAGAGGAGGAGAGGAGAGGAGATGAGAGGAGAGGAGATGAGAAGAGAGGAGAGGAGAGGACAGGAGAGGAGAAGAGAGGAGGGGAGAGGAGAGGAGAGGAGAGGAGAGAAGAGGAGAGGAGAGGAGAGGAGAGGACAAGGGAGGAGAAGAGAAGAAAAAAAGGAAGAAACAATAAACATAGAACAAACATTGATATAGACTAGAATCAATTGTGTCAAACTCAAACAGAAAGGGATCCCTGCCTGCAACTTATTGAATTAAATAACCATAAATTGACATGATCTGTGTAGCAGCATAGATTTTATTTATTTTTTAAAACATTTCCCAGTGAAATTTTATTGATTTGGGTTTCATTCTGCTGTTCGCTCACTTATTGCCCAGAACTCTGACAACTTTGAATTAGAATCCATGAGCTTCCTAAATAATCAACTCCAAATAACCCTGAATATTGCTTTAAATTTAGAGTTGTAAAGAATATAATAATCATCTCTTCTAATCCTTTCACTTTTTGTAAAAGAAAATTGAGGCTCGGATAGAACATTTGCCCAATGTTATTAAAGAGAAAAACAATGAAACAACTCAAATGCAGTTCACTTTTCTTGCCTTTTTCTACTTACCGCTGGAATCTTTACTCTTAACTTTACTCTTTACTCTTAACATCTGGAGATATTTTTTTCACTTTGTCGATCTCAATGAGCTCAGAAGCTGAAGGAGGTACAAATGACTTTCTGATGCATTATAGACTGTGAAGCCATTCAAGTTAGATAACAGTAAGGAGAGTTTGGGTGAAATATTATATCTTTATCAATGGCATAGCCTTTTAAGCCCAAATGAGGGAAAATAATTTGGAAACAAGAAACCAAATAATCAGACACTGGAATTATAAATCATCTGACTAGAAGTGATGTCAAGTGATCATTGAGTTAATGCCATTACTTTGTTTTTTCTTTGAATCTAAATCATCCTTAAAGGATCTTTCTCTCATCTGTGTTTGGAGCACTCTTTGGAAGGAGACTATCATTCATTGTTTTTTATTCAGTTCCACATCTATAAATTGGGCATTTTTGGAAATTTCATTGCCTATTTCTCTCCTAAGATTTTAATGTGCTTAGGAAGTATTCAATATATCATAGCACATTTCTCAGTATACTCAATGATAGAGACTGATGTTACTATAAAGAAGATTGAAATTAGGAGTTTATATATGAGGAAAATGCAAGAAAAAACTTAATAATAGGTCAACTTGATGTAAAGATATGAGTACTAAATTGGGAATCAATAGACCTGAGATTTAATACCTCTCAATGATTTTGCTTTTTCTTTTAAACTGAAACAGATGATTGGAACTTGGGGACTTGGAAATTACAAGAGCATGAATTTCCAGCTGATAAAAAAAAGATACATGCTGAAGCCTGAATACAAATGGCCACAATATTGCAAAGGGGGATTTAGGAGCCATTTAATTCAACTCCCTCATTTTTCAGAAGGCAAACTAAACCCTAGAGAAATAAAATGACTTGCCTAAAGTGATAGGTAGCAGATGGCTGAGCCAATCTTTGAACCTATATTTTCTGATTCAAAATTCTGTCCCCAATTTTAAGCTTATTTCAACATATTTGTACCAACTATGAAAGATTGTGAACATTATACTTACTTGCTTTGGAATTCATTTTTCTCATATGTAAAATGGAAGAACCGGTTGAGGGGATTCCAAAGGTCTCTTTTACCTCTAAAATGTATGTGACCCTAAGAGCCTAAGGTCTGTGTACACTACAAGGATACTTAAAACTTTATAGTTCTATAGATAATACTGATAGTCATTTGGACCTGTTGGGCATTAGCAATCGTTGATAATAAAAATCTTCCACTGTGAAGTTAATATTTTAGCATATGAGTTTTAACATGAATAGTAGCATCATAAATTTAGTACCAAATGGGTTATAGAAGGGTAGAATTTAAATCAATCAAAGAGTGTTTATTGAATACCTATAGAAAGTTCCAGACTAACATCTTAAGGAAGTTCTTAGATAATTGTCTCTGGTGATTTTGAAGATAATATACTAAAGCACTTATGTAATAACAGGAATACTATGGACATGAAATAAGGAGGTAGAAACAAGTATTTGAACTACTCTAGTTTCCTCAGGCAGAAAAACTTCTCACTCTGATATTGAAAGATATGAGATTATCCATTTTAGGTGATATCTTAACTGTTTTAATTCAATTGGCAATTATTTATTATATATTGTTTACCTTTACTGGAAATCTATAGAGTAGGAAATAACATATCGTAAACAGAAATAGCCAATAAGACAACCAACATATTCAAGTGCGGAGGATGGGAGGGATCTAATACAGCAGGACAACATTGACAAATTCTGCCTCTCAGAATGTTGAATTTCAAATGTGTCAAATTTTATTACTGTTGTTATTTTGTTTAGTTTTCCTTATGAACCTCAGTTGCTAAGCCTCAGCCAAATTCCTGGCAATTGCATCGCAGAGATCTTTTTGTCTTTGTTCACAAAGGCGCCTCTCTTGGATAATGATGTCTGGTAACGACTTCCGCACTGTTGGAGCTGTAAAGAGTGTTCCCTGTATTTTTCCAGGTGGCACACTATAATGGAAGTATTTTCAGAGTCCTTAATGAATATCTCTTGCTGTTCTGGATCAACTCAGGGAAATATAGTCAGATTCATTTCGTAAACTCTTTTAGTTTTAGTGTCAATTTGTAATTACTTGTTCCCTGTATACTACAGTGAGTCAACATATTTACTTTTGACATTTATTGGGAAGGAATTAAGTATTCTATAAAATAAACAAGCAAGACACCTCTATAAAGACCTGTGGTGTTTGCAGAAAGCCCTGAGAACATGCCACCCAAATAGGATTGCACTTGGCTCATTCATGTGGCAACAATTTCAGAGGCAATGCTTAAGGTTAGGGTTAGGAAAAGAATCACAACCCAGATGTGCCAGAAAGGGAGCAGGATCCTGGGTGGGCATCAATACTCAGAGACTGGATGGTATTTAATTGATTAGGGTCTAATTGCTTCTAGCCTCCACAGAATCCATCTGTCTGAAGCTCTTCATTAACCTACTGAGTGAAAAAAACATCTAATTTTGTGATATTTACTGTGAATTGCTGCTGGTGTAAAAGTGAATTCAGCTCTACCTGGAGATAGGAAAGGGCTATTTGTCTGATAACTATAATACTTATGAAACTTTGAAATATTAGATTACCTTCTCTCCTACAAAGATAGTATGGTCCAATGGAAAGGGAAGTGGCACTGTAGTTAAGAGTCTAAGGTTTTGAATTTAAACTCACAGGTTTATTAGGTTTCAAGCTTCAATTTTCTCATATTAAAAGAGAATTATATTTATAAAATAAATCTCATGTCTTGTGAAGTACAGAGAGTGGGAAAAGTGCTAAAGAAAATAAAATTCTTGTTGCTACATCATCACATTCTTCTCATTTTTCCTATGATTCAGACAGAAATGAATCTACTATTCATTTTATATTTAATATTAATGGACTATTGCACAGGTAGATAAAATAATTGGTTTCGTAACTCACTAAAAACATTAGGATAAACTCATTTTTTTGTAGGATCATTGAAAGTGTCCTTGGTAAAGTTTCACAGAAGACAGAATAACAGTATTTCATTTTATATGTACATGATTTTATGCAACCTTCTTCCAAGTTTCTATAAATTAAAAGCTTTTTGTTAAATATAGACATACCATAAAATTTGAGAGTAGAGAGGGACCTTAGGGGCCATTTTGTCCATTCCACACATTAAAAAAAATTCCTCCTACTAAATATAATGAGTATTTTGCATGGCAACACTAATTACAAACATTGTTCTTAAGTTTTTATGGATTGATGTTATATTTAAGCAATCAAAAATACTTTAATCTGTCATGATATTTTGGTGTAAGTACAGTTAATTAGCTGAATTTTTCATGGTACTCTAAGGTCTATATTTATATCATAGGAATTAATTCTTTGTTAGTCAGTAAAAGAGTAAATTTTTGATGTATGACTGTGGGCATCAGTTTATATCTTACCAGTTATTCAATAGGGGCTTAATTTTAGAAACCTGCTGTGACAGATGCTTATTGTACTAAATGAGTTCTTCCAATTAAGGTTTGATCTCAGCACCCATTAGTCTCTAGACATAGTTGACCTCACCTTTCTCTTTGAGAGCCATATTTTCAATTTATCCTTACTGAAGAAGATCAGGGTATTGATAACTGTCACTTTAATTTGAAAGTGTCACATTTCAATTTGACCTCTAGATTAAAGTTCAAAGACTTTCATTTTCTACTCTTCTTGGGAGAACATTAAGAATTTTATGCTTATTTAAAACTCTGATGTTTTTGTATTGCTGGAGAAAGTTTCACAAGATGAAATGACTTTTCAAGTGAAATAAAATAAATTCATGTCATCCATGTATGGGAAGGCAAAAATATTTTGTTTATTTCAGTTTAGATTTTGACTGGAAAGTCATAGTCTGTTCTACTCAAGAATGATAGTGATGGATTTAGCACCAAGAAGAAGCTACCAAGCCCAAATATTCTCCTTTGAAATCTCACATTTTATATCAAGTGTTCTTGACCTTATTGCATTAGTGTCATATTTTAAATGGAGAACAATTTTCTATATGGTCAATAAGTGCTCTAGCAGTTGTGCCATGAGTATGAAACTGAATCAAATGCTTTGAAAAATCAATATGGGGGCAAAACTGTTACATAATTTTCTACAAATCACTGAATTGATAATGTGTTACTCTTTATACCCCTGCAAATTTTTGATGTATGATTCCTCCTCAAAAAAGTATGCAAACATATATTCAGAATCAATTTGGAGAGATCCTGTAAAGCTCAATCTATTAATTTTTCCATTGCTAAAAACTAATACAAGGAAGGTAAAGCACTGGAGCTGGGGGAATCAGGAAAAACTATCCTAATAAATTCAAAGAAGGGCACCTTTTGGGGCAGAGACAAGATGGCGGAGTAGAAAGACTGACATTTGCTAGCTCCGAACCCACAGCCCATAGATTTCCTGTAAAAAGAACTCCTGACAAATTCTGGAACAGTGGAAGCCACGCAGAAAAACAGTGAAGGAGATGTCCCTTGCAGAGAGCCCTGAAAAACCGACCCCAGGGGTCCATCGAGCCCCAGGCGGGAGCAGAGCCCTCCCCTCCCCCTGCCCTGGCCACACTGCACTGAGAGGATCGAGCAGACCCAAGCAGGCTTCAGGGACCTGAATCTCCGGCGGCTGTGAAGGTCCCTCCACCCACAGACGCACAGGTCAGTGAGAGGCGGGCTGAGAGGGGAGCGGGTATCTCCAGGACTCGGACCCCCTCAGGAGGTGGTGGCCGGGGCAGAGGCTGAGGCAGCTCTGCCAGAAACTCCCAGAGCAGGCAGGAGCTCCACTGCAGCTCCATTACAAAAGTTCTCTGCATAAACCCCCTGAGGGAACTGAGCCTGAGAGGCGGCCCTGACCCCCACCTGAGAACCAGCAGATAAGCTCCCATTGAAGAGCAGCCAGGTCTGCCACCAAAAGCCCTGAGGTTGGGGAGCAGCATTTGAATCTCAGACCCCAAGCACTTGCTGAGCAGATCTAGGCCAGGGGTGGAGAGGACTCTCAGAAGTCAAGTAACTGTCTGGGACCATTTGAATCTCAGATCCCAAGCACTAGCGGGACGGATCTAGGCTGGGGTGGAGAGGACTCTCAGAAGTCAAGTAACTGGCTGGGAAAATGCCCAGAAAAGGGAAAAAAACTAAGACCATAGATGGTTATTTTCTTGAGAAGATGATTCCTCCATTCCTCTCTGACGACGACGAAGAGATATGCTTACCATCAGGTAAAGACATAGGAGTCAAAGCCTCTGTATCCCAAATATCTGAAATAGATACCCCGTGGGCTCAGGCCATGGAGGAGCTCAAAAAGGATTTTGAAAATCAAGTCAGAAAGGTCGAGGAAAAACTGGGAAAAGAAATGAGAGAGATGCAAGAAAAGCATGAAAAACGGGTCAATACCTTCATAAAGGAGGCCCAAAAAAATGCTGAAGAAAATAGCACCTTGAAAAATAGGCTAACTCAATTGGCAAAAGAGGTTCA
>CM053769.1:596293329-596315829 GCA_028658325.1 Potorous gilbertii | reverse complement strand
AAGCAAGGGAATAGTATGAATTCAGTTCACTTTTCTATCTATTCTATCATGGTTTGTTTAAACATCCTGTCCTACAAGCTTTTCCCATAAATAGCATGATTACCAAAGTTGCATGGATATAGCCCTCTGATACCTTCCAATTTTCTATCTTTGTTTTTTGGAAGTTATTCTAATGTTTTATTTTGAAGAAGGAAAAATGACAAGCCACAATTTGCCTATAGAAAAGGCATTTGGAGTGGTACAGGACTGCCATTTGGGGTGGGGTTTCCAAATGAGTTTATGTTACAAAACAAGGTTAAAAATCCCAGGACTAGAAAGTCTGTAATTGCTTTTTGATCTTTAAATCTAAAATGCTATCATCCTAAATGATGGAGTGACTATGGAAATCCATAAGTGATCACCAGTCCTTTAAAAGGAGAATGAGAGAGGTATGATAGATGGGTTCTAGATCAGTCTTCTGTGGCACTCTAGTGGCTCTGAAGTTAATAGACTTTTCTTTAAAGCCCATTTCTAACACTTACTACTTGTGTGACTTTGGTTATATGGTTTAATCTTTCAGAGATTTACGTTCTCCTTTTATAAAATAAAGGTATTGGACTAGATTGTTTCTGATGTCCATTTCGATTCCTTTCATATAATGTTATGTCTGAGGTCTAATCTTGGTTTTGGCAATTACTATGGCAAGAATGGGCAAGACTTATTCCTTGACTCATTAATCTTAGGTGTAAAATGAAAAAGGCTAAACTGGCCTCTGTCTAAAGATTGTGTTGCCACTATTCTTATGTTTGTCTCTAAGCACCAATGCAATTTCTGAAATGTTAATATTAGATGAATTGAAAAACACTTAATAGATGGTGAAAGGGGTCAGAGAACCAAATACATGTCATTTTGCTTAAAGAAACAAATGAATATAAAGAATAAAAAAAGACTAAACAAAAACAGTTGGAAGAATGGATAACTATATAATCTATAAGACAAAGATAGAATGGGCCTTCTTTCCAAATGCTGTCTTCCAAAGGAAACAGGATAAATCAATTCAGAATCAGAGGTGGCAAGAATCTTAACCATTAGAGCTACCATATCTGTATTCATCTAGTAATTGGATTATGCAAAAACAATGTAAATGCTATAACACCCATATTTGTATTCTGACACTTCTGAAAATTCTTGAGCCCCTTAGTTCTCTTTTATTAAAATCACCAGAGATTTGGATTACCATGTAAGCAATATGTCAAACATATGAAATACTACAATTCCTAAGCCCTTTGTTTCCAAACAATGCTAAGTTAGAAGGAGGAGAGCGTAAAAAACATCTTGCTTTTGTGTTTATGGTATTGTACTCTTCCACAAACATGATTTTAATTATATGGTTTTGTATTTACGTTGAATACATCTTTATGCATAGCTCATTGTACTGTACCAACATCATCTAATTACTTTGTATTCACAGCATCCCTGAGAGGTCTAAAGAGGAGGGTTTCTGTTTTATACTTATAGAGGGAAATTGGCTTCATGCATATGTACAACAGTTTTTTCTTAATGGATTCAGTCAGACTTTTCCATTCATAAAAATAGAAAGTTAATAAAGTTAAAACATACACAAAGAGAGCTTTAAAAATTTTTGTTCTGATAAGACTTATCTAGATGATTCATTGCAAAGTGGGTATAAGTCTTACTTGTGACTGTTTAGACTGCAACATAAATGTAATTTTGGTTCTTCTTCATAACCAGAGCAAATCTGATTTCATGATCTCCATCCAATTTACCTTCTATTTAACTGTATTTTGCATTTCTCATTCTCCTCGGTTCACAAGACAAATCAACCCAAATCTATTAAATAATAGTGTTCCACAAAGCACTGTGCTAGTAGATGCAAAAAACAGGGATTGAACCCATATCATCCTGACTCTAAGCCCAGTTATTTATCTGTGACACACCAGAGTATTTCTCAAGGTGTCTTTCATATAGTTAATTGACTTACAGAGAAAAGATAAAATATATGAAAAGTTAAATAAGAGTATATAATTTGAATAAGTGATCAAAAGTAAGTAACAGGTATATAATAAAATAGTATATGATAAAAAGTTAGATTCTCAGTATTGGAAGTATATTTAATAAAGAGTCCAGAAGATGACAAAGTCACTGTATAAAAGATTTGGGAAAGAAGAGATAGGTTAATGGAAAGCTCATAAAGGACATACTTCACCAAAATATTTAACAACGTTTTTCATTATATCTTGGGCACATGTCAATACACCATGGGGTGGCTGATAATAAAGTGAGATATATTTATAAATGGTTAAACAATTGAGTCCAAAGATTGTTGTTTAGTGCATTGATAACATCTTAGAAGAATAGATTCTAATGCTGTCAGCCAAGATATTAAGGAGATCTTCTACCTTTACCACTTGCAAATTTAATAATCATTCCATGTACAAACACTGTAATCAATGACCTTGATGAAAACAATAACATCATCATTAAATGTACAGATAATATGAAAATGAGAGAAATTGTTAACATTGACTGATAGTATCAAAATCTGAAATTATTTCAATAGATTGAAATAAAGGTTATGGTAAAACTAAAACTAATATGGTTATACTTAATAGAAAAAGAAGTAAAATTTTGATTCAGAAAAACTAAATGCCATGGTTCTGCAAAGAAAAAACAACAGCAAATATAATTCCTGAGCCAATATTGGTCAGTAATATTTAAATTATTATAGAAAATGAGAACTATATAAACAAACTATAAAGCTGGACAAAAGGAAATTATTGGATTTCTCTCACCCTCCCACATATACATATTTGCGCGCACACACACACACACACACACACCAGAAAAAAGGGGAAAAAGTTCAGCCTGTACATTTCAAATACATTGTTTATTTAGTTGTATATTCTACAATGTGTAATTATGCATATATGTATATCATACTATCTTATATAGCATAGCGTTTGCTTTATTATGCTATCATATTCTACACTATACTCAGTGGTGTGCCAGAACCAGCACAAACTATTGTGAGAGAGCAGATTGTTAAATCTTTTGAGTGTGTATTTAAACCTCAAAATTAGCAAACATTACACATCAGGCTTTAATTTTTTTGTTTTTCTATTTGATTGTCTAGACAGAACAATAGAAAATGCAAAAGAAGAATTTGATTGATCCTGCTTGGATCCAGAAAGCAGAACTAGAAATAATCATGTAGAAGTTGTAGAGAATCTGATTTAGACATGACATATGGAAGAAACTTTGCTAACCATTAGAGCCATCCAAAATTGTCACTGCTTCAGGACATAGGAGATCCCCTGTCACTAAATATATTTAATGAAATTCTGGATAACCATTTGTGTGCATTTGCAAGAGATAATTATGTAGATATCATTCAAACCACAGGGTCTTCATAGTTTCTTACATCTCTGTGATTCTCTGAAGGCAGTTTCAGATAAGACAGTATCTGATGCATTATATTCTATTTGAACCTCTAGTTAGGAAGGACCATAATTAATTGGGAGCACATCCAGAGGATATGAAAAAAAAATTAGTCCCTTGTCAAATAAGACTTTATTTTTGAAACTTGAAGGGTTTTATTTAAAGCAGAGTAGACTTGGAGAGAAGGATGTCATCGTCAAGACCTTCAATTATCTGGAGAGCTGGAATACAGCTGGCTAGTGTTTTTGTTGCGGTTTTGTTTTGTTTTGATAATGGGGATTTCTAGAGAACAGAACTATGTAAGGGTATGATGAAAACTATCCAAGGAGTCAAGTTTAAGGGATCACCGAAGAAATTTGAAGACAGGATGAATTACATAATTTAGAATTTCCGTGAATATCTAATCCAATACCCTCACTGAATACGTGTGGGAATTGAGGCATTAAGGGGGAAATGAGTAGTCCAATTTCACACAGACTTCAGTCTAGGAGTTTGTTTCTGAGGCCCATTTGGTATAATAGTAGAGAGAATGACTGTGGGAGATAAAAACAGCTCACATTTACAGAATATGTTATAGTTGTATCAACACTAAAATGGGGATTCCTAGTTTTAAAGCTTCTATATGAAATTCAAGAGGAAAAACATTGGCAAAAATCCAAATAAAATAACGTTAGCAAAAAAGAGCAGCACAGATATTCATTGCTCTAAGTACAGCTCAGCAATGGGTGAAATGATCATCAGAACCCAGAGCTTTTGCTACCCAAAGATGAATATCTGTTAGCTCTCCCCAGAGGCAAAAGTAAATGATCAGATTGACTTCTGAAAAGAAACTTCATTTTCCCTAGAAATATTCTACGTCTTACCACATTCAATCAAAGAACAAGACTATCCTATAAGAAATGACAGGTAAGGCTTAATTGACACATACACATGGGTCCTGGGTCATACAAAGCTCCTGACCTTGCTTGGTCATGGCTAAGGCATCATACAAAACTGAAAACTCACGTAAAAAAAGGGAATGTTTTAGAAAGAAAGTCTTTGAAATAAAATTGAACTTGATTTTTTTTATTTGGATTGTTTCTTAAAGATTGTAGATGCAAAGTCAAGGAGAAAAAAAAATGGAGAAAAGAAATATATGAGTACGCAGATATCCAAACAGTAACCAAAGGCTAAGTCCTCAGATGAGGAAGATCCAAACAAACAGGGTTAAGTTTTGTCCAAGCATCCAATTTCTTCCTCTTCTGCTGTCTAGTACAATCCACACTTGGAAAAAACATTAAATTAAACCAGATGATGACTCTCCTTGAAGATATTCAAAGAAATAGAGCTCACTACTTTCCAAGACAGCCTTTTAAATATTTAATCATAGAAAACATGTTCCTCAAAGTCTTCTGTTCTCCAGGCTATGTTTCTTAGTACTTCATCTTCTTGATACTGTTCCTCTCAAGGCTTTCCATGGTACAGATGATGTTCCTAATCTATTGAATCCACAACAATAGAATAATGCAGATGTGGTCTGACTGGTGCAGAGAAGAGTAGAATTATTACCTCCTCACTCCTAGAATCTATGCCCCCTTAATGAAACCCGACATTTTGCTTTAGCTCTCTTTTTACAACGTTGATCAATATTGAGGTTGGTGAACCATGTACTCACATATTTCTCAGATGGATTTTTGTCTAGTCATGCATCTTTTCAATGAATGAGTGTCACAAAACAATACATGTCTATTGTGAGTTCAGATGGGTTCATTTGGTGATTCATCTAATTAACATACATGTATTATATACATGAACAATTTAAAATTAGTCAAAAGGAAACAACTAGAATGACAAATGAAAGCAGAGGTAGAAGATGCAAGAAGTATCCAAAAATGTACTTATTAATCTATTTTAGAAATTTTGATCACAGCATTCTTGGAGCATTTAGTGTAATGACAATTCTCTATAACTAAGTATTTCATGGGGAGGGACATTAGCATACTTTGACACAGGGCCACAATAACTGACCTCTATAATGATAAACCCCCACAAGACAAAAAAAGTTAACACTTCTTTAATATACTTTGTTTAGGTAGGAACATCAAAAGTTACACACATACATACATGTATATATAAACACACACATACATATATATGTATACCTATATGTATGAACACATATGTGTATATACACATGCATATACACCTGCACATACATGTGTGTACATGTGTGTGTGTATATATATATATATATATATATATATATATATATATATATATATATCTGTTGTAACTTTAGTTATAGAGGAAGGAGGATTTATGTGCCTCTCGAGTCAGTAGAAAAGGGGTAGCATTTCCCTTGTCAAGGCTAACCAATCTATTTGTCTTCATACCATCTGGTCTAATCTTTCCTGGGGAAATCTTCAGTTTCTTTTTCTATAGACTCTTTTCCTGGTCACTACTTGGAAGAGGCAACAGGATGTTGTAGGAAAAGTGCTGGCCCTAGAGTCAGCAGAGATCTCCCTCAATCCTGCACATAATAAGATGTATGATGATGATGAGAAAGTCACATCATTTCTCTGAGCCTGTTTCCTAATATGTAAAATGGAGACAATAATAACACAGTATTTATTTCAGAGAAATTTCATGTGATAGATAATTTGAACAAAGTAGTGAACAAACTTTAATCAGCACAATATAAATGTCAGTTATTTTTGTGAGGAAAAACATCTTAACTTCACCCTTATTTTTCACTTAAGCTTTTTTCTTATGTATCTCTTTTTCCTCGCTGAAAAATTCTTAGATATTTGTTCCTATTTACTTCTTCCTCATCCCTAATTCATATTCATTTCTCAGCCTCTGTATCTAGTTCTAAACTTTTCCATGAGAATCTGCACAGCCTAATTCTCCAAGTGCCTGCCTAGCTGAAATGACAGAGGAAGGCCTGGGTTCAGGGCCTACCTTTGACAAATTCACTAGCTTTATGAGCCTGGGCAAGTCATTTAAAATCTCAGTGCCCTGGGCAACTCTCTGAGATTATTTATCATAGAGCAATAGCTAATCTATGTTGGTAGATTGTGCTTTCTTACTCAGAACTTGTTACACCAATTAAATCAAAGATCAAGACAAAGAACATGTTTCCTGAAGTCTATTTCTGCATCAAATAAATGTTAGAGATTTTTATCTCGCTGGCCAATAGACACCTTAAATCCAACATGATCAAAGTAGAAATCTTTGTCCCTTAACCTGTACTCATCCAACATTCCCTATTTTTATTAAGTACAATACTACACTTTTAATCAACCAAATCCATTCATAAGCTTGAAAACATCCTTGATTCTTCCCTCTCACACTCATTCACCTTCTACAATCAGTACTGTCAGTACAATAGACAAGCATTATTGATTGCTCAGATCTCCTATCTTTTTCCCTTCCCTCTACTTACGGTGTCACAACCCTAGTTCAGGACCTTATCACTTCTCTCATCAAACCATTGGATAGTAATATAATCGATTTCTTTCCTTCTGGACTCTGTCCTCTTAGATTCATCAGTAATATAGGTGCTAAAATAATATTCCCTAGCCTGACCCTGTCAGTCCCAGAAATTCCCTATTTTCTTGAGGAGGGAACATCACTTCTAAGACTATTGTTTAGATTCTTTACACTCTGGCTGGTGCCATAGTTATTTCACCATACTCCTCCTCGCATACTCTACTCTTTAGCTAAACAAGACAATGAGCTCTTCCTAGAACCTGACAAAGCTTCTTCTATCTCCATGTACTTTCACAAAATACCTGCCATCCCTGAAATAAATTCATCTTCCTTTCAGACCCTTTAATTCTTTGAAACCTCACTTTGGTTACTACCTTATTTTAACCTTCTTTTCTCCTTCCCTCTAGTCATTAGTTCCTTCTTTTTTCTCAAATAACTTTGCATTTACTTATCTGCATAATAATAAAAAGCTAGTGTTTATATAGTGCTTTAAGTTTTTCAGATTACCTTGCCTTTATTATCTCTGTGATCCTTACTGTAATCTGAAAGGTAGGTGCTGTTATCTCCATTTTGCTAATTAGGAATAAGGCTAAAATAGATTAAATAAGTCTCCGTCTAAGGTAGGATTTGAACTCACATCTTTCTGACTCCCAGTCTAGAACTCTCTGCATTGTAACACTATCCACACATGTTTTCTTCCAGAAGGGCAAGTCTTTAAAGACAGAGCTTTTTATACTCTAAGTCCAACCATTTTATACCTATCTCATAGTTCAATTCCTTACTATTTGTAATGAATAAGTTTTTAATTGAAATAAATTTATCCCTGCCTCTATAATATTTGATAAAAGAGACATTTCAGTCCTTTAGTGTTATATCTCATATGCATATTTATACATGCTTTACTTCATATATATGTATAAGTATATGTTCGTGTAGATGCAAAATTCATTATCTTTCCTCCTAAGCTCTCTCTGCCTCCTACCTATTACTACCTATTACTGTAGTGGCCAGCACCATCCTCCTATTCCATCAGGCTTGCCACCTGAATCATCAACTGGATCAATCCAGTCATCCTGGATTCCTCACTATCTCTCACCCTTCATATCCAATCTATTGTCAAGGACTGTGGATTTCACTTTTGTAACATCCTACAATTATACCTCCTTATTTCCTCTGACACTGTCACCACTCTAGTGCAGGTCCTTATTGCTTTATACTTAGCTTTTTGCAACAGCCTCCTGGTTGATCTGCCTGCCTCATCTTTCCCCACTCCAATCCATTTTCCCTTCAGTCACTAAAGTGATTTTCCTAAAGAGAGGGTCTGATCATGCAATCTTATCCCTTTACACATAAGTCGTAATGCACAATGACTCTCTATTGCCTCCAGGATCAAATACAAAATTTTGGGAATTCAAAGCTGTTCATTACATAGCCTCTTACTAGCTTTCCCATCTTCTTAGATGCTGCTCCCTGCCACATATTCCTTGATCCAGTGACGCTGACCTTTTACCTCTTCCGCAGATACAATATTTCATCTTTCAGTTTCTGACATTTTCTCTAGCTTTGCCCATGCATAGAATTCTTTCCCTCCTTGACTCTGCCTATTGGCTTTCCTCACATCCACTAAGTCCCAACTAAAATCCTCCCTTTGGCTGGAAGACTTCCTCAACTCCTCTTAAGTCTTGTGCCTTGCCTCTATTAATTGTTTCCTAATTTTCCTATACATGACTTGTGCCATATATATTTGTTTTCTAGTTGTCTCGCATTAAATTGTGAGCTCCTTGAAGGCAGGGCCTGTTCTGTTTTTACCATTTTTTTGTATACACAGGACTCAGCCTTGTACATAATAAGTTTTAATAATTGTTTAAGGATTGATTATATATGTGCATGTTTATATTAATGTGCATGTATGTTAATGTATGTATAGATAACTATACATACATATGTGTATATATGTGTATATACATATATACACATATATATAGTTATCTATATATATGAGTATGATGATATACCTGTGTGTACATAAATATATATATATATATATGTATATCTGTCCATTTGTTTATTCAATTTTGAGTTCCTCAAAGGCAGAGTCTATTTGTTAATCTTTGTGTCTCTACTGTTTTGTTTAATGTCTGATAAAGAAAAGGTATTTAATAAATGATTATTGACTATGTGTGTCTATATGTCCAGATTTAATACATCTGGACATATAAATACACACCACAATCATTTCCAAACACATTGCTCCCTCTTTTTTACCTAGACAGCCCTCTCATTTAACATTTTTAAATCAAAGAGTAAAAAAATAAAAAAAAAAACAGTGGTAACAAAATGTGGCAGCATATTTAATGCTCTCTAGTTCCCTACATTTGTGAAGAAAGGATAAATTGCCTTTCATTATTAAAATATTAAAAAAGAAAAAAGGAACAGGGCACAGTGGAATACTCTCTGCTCCTAGGGAGCCTAAGGGTGATAAATCTCTTGAGCTAAGGAGCTCTGAGCTGCACTAGGACTGAAGTTGAAGTTCTACACCAAATCCACCACCCTTATGGTGAACTCCTGGGAGCAGAAGCCCACCAGGCTGCCAAAGAGGGGTAAACTGATCAGGTTGGGAAAATGGCATTCGTTAAAGCATTTGCATTGATCCCTATTGGGATGGGTTTACCCATGAGTGAAGATCTGGGTTCTAATTCAGGGTCCCTCAATGTGTGACAATGGGCAAGTTTTAACTTTTGTAAGCCTTTTTTTTCCTCTTTCTGCAAAATGGAGATATTAATACTTACCTCAGAGTTATTATGAGGTTCTAAAAATAATCAGAATAAACTATTACAGTGCTAAAAAATATATTTTTTCTGAGTCTAGACTACTGTTTCATGAAAAAGCCTATAGTCAACTTTCCCACATTTTTCATGATTTTGTAGACCTTACTTATCTTTTTTCTAAGTCTTACCTATGCAGTCACTTTTTTCATTATTTCCACACAGAGTTGACTTTTCTACTGTCCCTATCTCCTTGATAACTTTAGATAAAGTAGATGATCAAGAAATGCCTCCCATATAACTTTGGTATCTCCATTACTACTGATTTCGCTAAGACAAGGGGTTTAAGTTCTAGTGGGGGAGAGTTGAACTCATATTCCCCAGAACCATGTTTGCTATATGGATTTTGTAAGTATGACACAGACCAACTTAAAAGTGAATTGCTAAAATCACTTGACTTGCTTTTCCCATCTACACCTTGAAAGCAAAAGAATGGATGAAAAATCTTAACATACTAAATCAATTAGAGTCACCAAAGGTGGTCATAAACAAGAAATGACTGATGACCACATGCACCAAGTTCATTATCACTGTCTTATCTTGGTTGGGATGATGTCAGTAAGAGAAGGTACAACCTTGACACTAGATTTTCAATTGAAACAATAGATGCAAGATTCATATCCATGTGACTTTTGAACCTTTTGTCTCAAGGATGCATAAAATTATATGGTAATCTAAGCATTAAGCTGAGGAGATAATAACTGACATTTCAGACCTAATAATGCATAGTTATAAATCAGATAATTTTATATCTCTGCAGATTTATTAATCTAAAAATCCATTTGAAGCAGTGGGATTTTAATAATGATATTCATATTAAATTATTCTCCTAGGCTAACCTCTAGCTAAAGCAAGTTTAAATCCTGTATTTCTTTTCTTTTATTACAGTGAAAAAGAACCGTATAAGACAAATTCTGAAGAAAGAGAAGTCCAGAGTGCATCATTGCTTTCCTTGGTGTAATTTCAGCAAGATATGTCTGTGCAGGATGTAGATTGGGCTCCATGGTCTTTATTCAAGTGTTCATATTAATGTTTCTTTCCAAACTAAGAGGGGGGAAGTGATATTTGACTTGGCTGCTCACATCATTCCTGTTAATTGGAGAGATTTGACACTCTACATGCACAATCTGTTCCATTCTTTTGACTGAATTGATCAGTCAGTTCAGTCAAAAACTCAGATAATTTAGTCAAATTGGTTTCATTTATTTTTTAATGAAGTATATGGTCAATTCAGTTCCTTTAAAACAAAGTCAGAATACAAAGTTTTTACCT
Organism: Potorous gilbertii; assembly: GCA_028658325.1. NCBI lineage: Eukaryota > Metazoa > Chordata > Mammalia > Diprotodontia > Potoroidae > Potorous > Potorous gilbertii. Next base: position 596,304,823 of record CM053769.1, on the reverse strand, counting down.
ATTGATTGGTTGTTCCAGAATTGGCCCCACACACAGGTTTAAAAGTCACAAATATTATTAGATTTGATTAAAATGACAATCATAGATTTCCTTGTCAAATGCAAGGAACTGCTCCAACTGCTTAAATATCCAGCTTAATCAATAAGTAAGTGTGTTTGTGTGAGAGAGAGACACAGAAAGATAGAGTTTAAGTTTGAGTTAAATTTAAATTCAAATTTGCTCTTCTTAAATTTTCTTAGGCATAAATAAGATGAATGTACTTATTGACCTTGAAAGTTCCTTTCAGATTTAGACCAAAGATCATGTTAGGGTTGGAGAAAAGGTAGAGAGAGAATCATAATCTCTTTTATCTAAGCACAGCTTTACTTCTGATTCCATTACCTGTCTATCACTTGCAAGACACTCAAAACAATGGACAGAGAGTTTTTTTTGGTAGAAGTAAATCAATCATCAATAAGAATTTAGTAAGTGCCAATTGTATGAATCCTCTCCAACATTTTATTCCTTTAATTCTACAAAAAAACCCTCATACTTAAATATCCCATTGCTGGATTTTATTAATACTTATTATTTTTCTAGTGTTTACCATTAACATGTAAATTGCCAATTTTTTTTAGATTTTGGAAGGATTTTTTTTTTACTAAATACTTTATGGAGGTGACAATTTTGATCGCTTTTACTGTTGTTTACATCTCTGAGATTTTCTGCATAAATTACCATGTCATCAGCAAAGAGAAATAATTTTGCCTCTGTTTACCATTATTCTTTCTTCATTTCTAAAAGTAGCATTTCTAGAATTACATTAAATAATAGGGATGGTAGGCATGTTTGTCTGATCCTTGATCTCAATATAGAATGCTTTTACACTTTCTTCATACATAATATTCAATCTTATGTCTCCATAGTCATTATTTTTTATTCTCATCTGGGAATGCATTCTCTCTTCAGATTTTCTTCTTATTTCCCCAAAAGGAAAAGATCATGTGGGGAAAGTAAGGATTTGAACTAAGTAAGATGGAGCAGAATACTGTATAGTTGATAAAGTCATTTGGACAAGTAGTATAGATCAGACAGAGAATTTGAGAAAGAAAATGTTGATAAATTTGAGAGAAATTGAGGAAAAGGGAAAAACAATCTTCACTCTCAGAAATCCATTCAGTTTATACATCTGGATTAGAAGAAAAAAAAGAATTAGTAATAAATTTAAAATACATCAAAGGACCAATGAGGATCAGAAAGTAGAATCTGAAGAGATACATTCAAAAATGGGGGTGGGGTGGGTAAGGTCATCGAAGGACAAGGCAAGACAAGTAAGAAAAAAAATAAATGGAAGAAACAGAAGATCAACCAAATTGATATGGTGGATTATTGTGCAGATCTTATTAGGGGAAGAGAGTTGATATTGGAACATTACTGAAAGGAGCATGACTGTGGCTTTGAAGATGGAATTGCTATTAAGACAGGAAATAATTTGAGTAGCATTTTTAAGGAAGGGAATCAACAGAAAAGCAAAGGCATGAAATCTACAAACAACGTTAAAAAAAATTCTCCAGCAAACAGGAACAACAAAAGAATGAGGTGATCATTTTTCTAGCATAACATTACTTAGAAGGTGGACAGGAAAAGTCTGTCTTACATAGTGAGAGCAGAACAAAATCCAGCTAAAACAAAGCCTAGAAAAGTCAGCAATAAACCCTGGGGTGAATGAATGAATGAGCTGCTGTAGCTGGTTGAGCTCTTAGCCCATAGATACTAAGTGGGTCAGAAAATTGGTCAGAAAGAACTTATAGGGGACCCATTGCTGGCACTGGATCTGTTGCATTGCTCATACTCATTCCTGGGTCACATTTCCCAGTGTGAGAAGGAGTTGTAGCAGAAGGAGGAAATGGTTCCAGTTTTAGGGTGGAAAAAAGTGCTTTTGTTCACTAATAGACCAGAGCATAGGTCAAGAGGACAAGGACCAGAACTCTGCTTAAATCATACCACCTTGAAAGAACCAAAAACTTGAAGAACCCCCTTAGAACTAGGTCTGAAAATAGCAACACAAAAACAAAAAAGTTGAAGTTTGGGATAATAAGCTGAAGTTTGAGCTGAGCCTAAATTTAACATAATAGTAAAAGTCAAGAAATAGGGTGGAAAAATGAGCAAACAACAACAAAAGGACCTTAACGTAGAAAGTTATGATGATGGCATGGAAAATCAAAACAAACAAACAAAACACTCAGAAGATAACCTACATGCAAAGCTTCAAAGAAAACTATGAAGTGGAAAGAAACACAAAAATAATTCCTGGAAGTGCTCAAAAAGGATTTTTAATGTTAAATAAGAGGGATAGAGGGGGAAATTGGGAAAGAAATCAGAGTAGTGCAAGAAACTTGTGGAAAAAAAAGGATTCAGCAACCTAGTAAAGGTGACTCAAAAATGCTGAAGAAAAAGACAGCTTAAAAATTGAGTAGGAGTAGCTGTCATGATCTCAGACAAAACAAAAGCACAAATATATCTAATTGAAAGACATAATTGGAGCAACTGAATTCTGTTAAAAATGGTACTATAGAAAATGAAGCCATATCAATAAATATATGTGCAACAGATGATATGCCATCTAAATTCTTAAAGAAAAGTAAATGAGTTAAAAGAAGAAATAGTAAAACTGTACTAATGGAAAACTTCAAATTTTCTCTCTCAGAAACAGATAATTCTAACTAAAAATAAACAAGAAAGACTTTAAAAGAGATGAATAGAATTTTAGAATAGTAGATATGATTGACCTATGAAGAAAATTAATGAGAATAGAAAGGAATATGCATTTTTCTCAGCCATATATAGCATCTACATACACACACACAAACAAAACTGACCATGTGTTAGGGCATAAAAACCTCACAACCAAAATCAGGAATAGTAAACACAGTCTTTTCAAATAATAAGGTGATAAAAATTGCATTCAATAAATGACTATGGAAACACAGATTAAAAATTCATTAAAATAGTGATTTTTGTGCTAAAGAATCTGTACATCCCAGAATAAACTATAGAAAAAATCATTAATTTCAGTAAAGAGAATAACAATGAGGAAACATGTCAACATTTATGAGAGCAGTACCTATGGAAAAATGTATATCTCTAAACACTTATATTATTAAAAATAAAGAGCAAAACAATGAATTTGACTTGCACCTAAAAACATCTAGAAAACGGAAAAGAAATCTTCAATTACATACCAAATTGGAAATCCTGAAAATCAAAGAAGAAACTAACAAAATTTAAAGTAAGAAAACCACTGAACTAATAAATAAAACAAATGGTGGCTTTATATAAAAAACAAAAAAAAATAGATGAATCATTGGTTTATTTGTTTAAAAAAAAGAAAACCAAATTACCAGTATCAAATAAAAAAGGATGAATTATCACAAATGAAAAAAGAAAAAATTGGGAAGCATTTTGTTCAATTGTACACCAATAAATCTAACAATCTAAGTGAAATTGGTGAATATTTACAAACATAAATTGCCAATATTATAGAAGAGGAAATATAATGCTTAAATAACCCTATTTAGAAAAAGAAACTAAACAAACCATCCAAGAGCTCCTTAAGAAAAAATTTCTAGGACCAGGTGGATTCACAAGTGAATTCTATCATTTAAAATCCTATAAAATATTGGGAAAAATAGGCAACAAATCCTAACAAATTCCTTTTATGTCAAAATATGGTGCTGATATATAAACCAGGAAGGATAAAAACATAGAAAATTATAGACCAGTTTTCCTAATGAATATCAATGCAATTTTTAAACATAAAAGGCTAGCAAGATTATAGTAATATATCACAAAGATCATTACATCACAATATATCACAAAATATGCCCATTATCAGCACTATTATTCAACATTCTTTTAGAAATGCTAGCTATAGCAATAAGAGAAAGAAAAGGAATAGAAGAATTTATACTGAGCAATGAGGAAAGAAAATACTCTTCTTAAATGATAGGATGTTATACTTTAGGATTCCTAGAAAATCAACTAAAAAATAGTTGAAATAATTAACAACTTTAGCAAATTTGCAGGAGAGAAAATAAACCCACATAAATCATCAATTTCTATATATCATCAACAAAGCCCAAAAGATAGAAATAGAAATTCCATTTGAAATAACTGTAGACAATATAAATTACTTGGGATGCTACTTGCCAAAACAAACCCAGGAACTACATGAACACAATTATAGAACACATTTCACATAAATAAAGACAGAGCTAAACAATTCAAAAAAACTAATTCCTTATGAACAGGCTGAGTAAATATAATAAAATTGCAATTCTACCTAAATTAATCTACTTATTCAGTGCCATACCAATAAAACTACTAAAAATACTTTATGAGGATAGGAAAAAATAACAAAATTCATCTGGAAGAAGAAAAGTTCATGCAAATGAAGGGAATTATTAAAAAAAAAACTGAAGGAAGATAGCCTCACCATTCCAGGTCTCAAACTGTATTACAAAGTGCTAATCATTAAAAGAATATGGGACAAGAAATAAAGTGATGAATCAATAGAATAGACTGAGTTCACAATATTCAGTAGTAAATCGTCATAATAATCTATTATTTAATAAAATCCAAGCCTTGGGACAAGAACTCATTATTTGACAAAAATTATTGGGCAAACTAGAAAGCAATTGGCATAAACTAAGTATTGACCAACATTTCACTCCAGATAACTAGATAATTTCAAAATGAGCACATGATTTAGACATAAAGGATGATAAGAAAATTAGGGGAGCTTAGAAATAGCTTACCTGTTGAATCTATGTATGAAGGAATAATTTATGACCAAATGAGATAAAGAGCCTTACAAGATATACATTGTTACTTTTGATTTCATTAAAAAAGTTTTTGCACAAACAAAGCCAATGCAGCCAAGAGGAAAACAGGGTGGAGAGGAAAGTTACAGCAAGTTTCTCTAGTAAAAGCCTTCATTTCTCAAATATATTGAGAACTAAGTAAAATTTATAAGAATACAAGTCATTTCTTAATCTAATATCAATGTTTTCAGAAGAAATCAAAGCTATCTATAGTTATAAGAAAAAATTGGGTATAACTTTTGACCTAATAATACCCCTACTAGCTCTATATCCTAAAGATATTTTTTAAAAGGAAAATGACATATATGTACAAAACTATTTATAGCAGCTGTTTTTGTGGCGACAAAGAAATGAAAATTGAAGGGATGTCCATCAACTGCAGAATAGCTGAACAAATTGTGATATATGATTGTGATGGAATATTATTGTATTATAAAAAATGATCAGCAGATTCTTTTCTGGAAAAAAAACTGAAAAGAACCTGTGCAAGCAGTCTATCCTGTGTATACTAAGGTGCTTGCTAATACAGCCATTTGTAAACTTAATATGTATCTGTAATATGACATGGCACTGGAAATCAAACAAAACAAAAAACTCTTTGAATTGCTTTAAAAGGGTTATAGCTTCCAAGAATAAGGAGGTGATAAGTCCATTGTAGTCTGCACTGGCTAGACCTCATCTGGAGTACTGTCTTTATCTCTGAGTACTATGCTTTAGGATACTGGGGGACAATAGTAAAGGATATTGAGCCTATGGCATACAAGGATTGATTGAAGGTTTGCAAATGATTGACTGGATGAAAAAGTAGATTCAGAAAAGGTAAGGCATCTATCTTCAAGTTTTTAAAGGACTTTCATGTGTAGTAGAGATTAAACTTGTTCAGTTTTACCCTAAAGGACAGATCCAAGAATGTTAGTCAGAAATTTTAGAGGCTAATACAGGGTTAATATCAGGGGACAAAACCAAAACCAAATCTTCCTAATAATGAAAAATGAAATGATTTCATTGCAGTGGTTGTGAGTAATTTCTCTTTGAAAAGGTTTCAACAGTAACTATAAAACCATTTGTTGGATAAGTTAGTAAATAAATAAGACATTAATAAATAAATGTTTCATAAATATTAAGCACTGACTACATGCACAAGAAAGATCTATATCAATGGCTGGAGATAGAAATAAATAAGTAATACAGTCCCTACTCTCATGGAGTTCATATTTTAATGGGAGGACAACATGTATGGGAGAATTCAGTTGTAAGTCAAATGAAAAGGACCCTAATCCTACTGAGCTAGATTAGATGACCACTTAGGTCTTTTCCAACTTTTGAATTATTTAATTCTTATAAACCATTTTAAAGCTCAACACTAATATATTATACAACATGAGATTTTTCCTGACTCGCCCTGAAGCTAATGCCTTCTAATTGCATTTCCTTTGTATGTGTTGAGCAAATGCTTTTATTTATATTGCATTTCATATTGTTTATTACTCTACTTAATGTATGTTTCTTAGTTATTTACTACCTGTAACGTAACCTCTCTTAGCTTCAGTTTTCTCATCTGTGAAATGGAAATGACCATACTTCCCTATCTACCCCTAGAAACCCACTGGGAAGAAAACAATTCATCAATCTTTCAGCACTATGTAAACAATAGTTATAGTAATTACAATTATTGTAATTCTCATCATTTTTGTCATTTTGAGGAAGGAACTCTTACTTCCTCTGAGGAGTCAGTCAATTGCTAAAAATATTATGCCCCTACTGTATACCTAGCATTATGCTAAGTGCCAAGAAAGGAAAAAGATAATCCTTGATTCCAAAGAGCTCACATTTCAGTTGGAGACATATAATAGGAAAAACAATGGAAACAAGCCACATTTAGGACAAATTCGAAATAACCCCACGCTCTACTCCTTTCCCACTATTTTCCACTTTCAAAGCTTTAAAGCAGCGTGGGCTAGTGGAATACAAGGCTGACCTACTGTGGCATTTTCCACACTTTTGTGGTGGTTGCTCTTTAGTAAGAAACAGTGGTCTCCAGATGTTGGCACTTAGGAAAGAGTTTTGAATGTCCTGTGAAAGTTGTAGTAATAAAATAGTAACAATAAAATAGTGGCACTTGTATAGTTCCTGTTATATGCCAGACACTATTCTAAGAATGTGAGAAATATCTCTTCTCATCCTCACAACAATCTTGAGAAGTAGGTATTATTTTACAATTATTGGAGACGGAGATGAGCAGAGTTTAAGTGACTTACCCAAGGTCACATAGTCTGAAGATAAATATGAAATTAGATATTTCTGACTCTAGGCCCAATAATCAATCCATGGGGTCACCCTAGTTTCCTCTAGTTATGACTCTAATAACAAATTTTTCTGGAAGTTACTTCCCTTTTCTTTTGGATATTCTGCATGAGATTTGTCTTTCGCTTCAGCATCCTATGTTTCTAGTCCTGTTGTAAAAGGTTGTGGTAATGGTGATAGTGATAGTGCTGGGCTGGTGATGGTGTGTGTATGTGTAAGTAACCAGAGTTACTTGAAATTCTCTCTGGTCATGAATCCTTTGGTGCCTGTTGCCAACATAGAAAATCTGAGGCTGAATTAGTGTTGACCACATTTCCCCTGTGGGAAACTGGTAATGAAACATGCTACTCTTGAGCAACTTATCTCATGAATTTTGTCTCTTTATCACATATTTCTGTGATTTTCTCTACTTCCAACCTTAGAAAATTACTTCATAGCCAAGTATTTCACTTCCAAAAATACTAGGAATACTCAGGATGTTCATTAGCATCAATCCCAGAGGCATTTCAAATCTCAGAAGCTGATAGTGTGAACAAAGGCATATTAAAATCCTATAAAGGAGCTATGTTAGTTTTAGCCTTACATAGCTAATTCATAGACTGAGGAAGACATCCAATCACATTGAAGAATTCTAGCCTTGCACAAGAATATGACAATCAAAAGTCCTTTCATTTTAAATTTACAGAAGCATGTCAAACCAGTAACTGCTACTATGGGATTGTTATGCTTCATTCTCTGATCTCTCCCTATTGTGCATGGGCTAGAATAAGGTGAAAACAGTGGGAAATGAAACTCCTAAGTTCTATCCTATGTTCAATCATGAACTTTACCTCACTCAATTCCTTTTATACCCATTATTATACTTAGAGATCTCAGAGATGGGTAGCACTTTGGAGGTCTTGTAATCTAACCTATGAACCAGCATTAGAATTCTATGAGGAAAATATAATAGTACATTTACCATCAATACCGTATTGACCCTCTGGTTCCCTTGACAGCCAATCCCATACATTAGAAATGCTAAATTCATGGTAACAGTAACTCACTTTATATAGTTTATTAATGTTTACTTAGTAGTTTCCCTTCAAAAAGCCCATGAAAGAGTTAATTTTATTAAGGAAAATAATATAAAAACTCTTATAGTCCTTAAGATATTATATTAACTTTAGACATTATTATTCACCATATTTAAAATTTTAAAAATGTGATTTAGAAGGGTTAATTGACTTCCTCATAGCCACACAGTTAGTAATCATCGTGAAATGAACCTTGAACCCAGGACACCTAATTTAGAGTTCATCAACTCTCCCACTACACCATATGGCATGTATAAGTATGGCCAATAATTAATATGTAAGAGTTCAGAGGATGGAGATTTGATAAACTAACATATTGCCATACACATATAGGTGCCTGATAAATGCATTTTGAACTAGTGGATTTTCTCCAAGGTCACAAAATATAATCACTGGGTCACTGGTTTTGCTTCCCTCTTGCAAGTTATTGGCAAAATTTGACACTTCCTCCTGGAGTCTTTTCAAATTTAGCATTCTTAATAAGGGGCTTATCTGCACATAACAATAAGTTGGGGACCACAAATGCTTTTCCTCCCAGTACAATGACATGTAAGTGTGTTGACCTCCTAACCATGATGTATAAGTCTAATGACTTTATAATGGCTTTTGCCTGCTGAGTTGTGTATTCTAACCCAAGACTGACTAATTATAATTTTAAACTGGAAAGATTATGCAAATGAGAGTACCTAGCATTCTGCACTTTCTCTAGCTTCCTGCAACTAGAAGCTACAATACAGGTTCCTCTAATATATTCCAAATAAAACCAGTGATTTCAAGATTGGAATTAAGGATATTGGTGCTTCAAAGGAACACTGATTAGTATTTATTTCACATGAAGACAGAACAGATGGTGTGATCTAAAACACCTGAGAAGTCCTCTTTCCCTAATAAACCCTTTAGGATGATTGAAATTTCACCATTGCTAATTCATTCCTTTAAGTAAAGCACTATCTCCTCTCTCAGCTCTTCTCTTAAACGGAAAACTCCCCATTGAAAGAATATTACCTTGTACTAGAGCAGAGAAAAAAAAAGTAAAGAAAAACACTAGATTTTAGTGTGGAGTGTTACTTCTACTTATTTCCAAGAAGACCTTGGAAAAAAAATCACAAAATCTCACTTGGAGATAGTTGTTTAATCCTTAAGAGAAGATAATTAATCATACATAGACAAAGGATACCACATTAGAAATCCTTTACGAATTTAAGGTAAGTGCCTAGCATCTCTAAATGCTGTCTCTCCTTCTCTCTCTTCTTTCTTATCTCCCTCTCCCTCTCCCCCTCCCCCTTCCCCTCCTTCCCTTCCTCTCTCTCTCTCTCTCTCTCTCTCTCTCTCTCTCTCTCTCTCTCTTTCTCTCTCCCTCCCTCCCTCTCTCCCTCTCTCCCTCTCTCCCTCTCTCCCCCTCCCCCTCTATCTCTCTCTCCATATCAACATAAATAAAAGACTTCATTTCTTATGTTGTCACAAGCCAAGGATATATAGAGAAGTGTGCCTCTTTGGGTAACCAGGTCTCTGTTTGAGCCATTTACTACTGCACTTAGAATCTACAGAAAACCAGAATTACATTGTCTTCACAACTGGTCAGTAACTGGTCTTGGTGGGCAATTTGGTATGTTAGGGGGTGAAGAGAAAATGTTCCTCACTTGCTAGTCTGTTTTTGCCTTTGGAGAGTTAAAGAGGATGTTTGTTGGCTGTCCTTGCACAAGAAACAGAGTAAAGAATGGCGAAACCCAGGAGTTCAATCTGATTGGCCATTTAACACTGAATTGGGTTCTTATTCTAAAATGACAGCACTCATATCTAGCAAGAAAAGGAAGTGCCTCCCTCTCTCCTTGCCCTCCTTTGAAACTTCTGCTTCTTCCAAGGGTATTCATTTCTAATAGACACAAAGAAGCAAAATCAATTGATGGGCTCCCAATGAATAGTTCTAAGAATAATTCAATGATGTTAGCAGCCTTGGGATGAGAGGCTATTCTGATTTTACATTTTGGGTATTTATGAGACTGAGAAAATAAGCAAAAAAGCTTGAGAATGATAACAATGTTGGAAAGGGTGCAAAGAGGAAATCCATAACAGGATGCTTCAATCAGAGGGTCTAGAAAACAGGATTCACCTTGAATTTGGTTGTCATGTGGTACAGGGATAAAAATCTAGATGTAAAAATGTTGATGTAGAAATCTATGTATGAAGAAAGACTGATATTGTTCAGTGATGAATGCTAAGAGGTAGAGGTGTCTTTTCCAAGGGTGAATAATTCATTATATGTGGGAAACAGGCTGACAGGTTTCCAAGTGAAGACTGTCTTTTGCAGTATGATGACAGGTGATGGGTGTATGAACAACAATATTAATGACCAATAGGACCTAGGATAGACTCCTCCCATAGGATTGAAGGTGATGAACCCAGTAGGCAATAACCTACAAATACTAAAAGTTCCAACAAGAAGCTGGAACAGAACTTCTAATACCTGGCTATCAGGAGTAAAGGAGTCATTCCCTTTTTCTCAGTGCTCTCACTTAAAAAGAAAGTACAGAGGACATAAGAGGCAGACCATGGTTTCATACACAGTCATCCCAGAAAAAAACTAGAGGCCCATGGAAAGAGATATAGTAGTCATAAGCCAACTGAAGCATCTTGCCCACAATAACCTGCACGCATGAAATTAACATTAAAGGTATAATCGCTGACACATAGCACCCTCTTCATGTGGAGAGGTGAGAAACAACGGGAATGGGAAAAGGCTTACATTATCAGACATTCTCAGTATGTCAATTTGTTTATCTTAACTGAATTTCTTTGTTAAAAGGGAGGGTTTTGAGGGGGGCGGGGCCAAGATGGCGGAGTAGAAAGACTCACCTATGCTAGGTCTGAACCCACAGCCCATAGATTTCCTGTAAAAAGAACTCCTGACAAATTCTGGAACAGTGGAAGCTGCGCAGCAACACAGTGAAAGAGATTTCCGTTGCAGAGAGCCCTGAAAAACCGACCACAAATGTACCCTGGACAGGAGTGGAGCCCTGCCCTGTGGAGAGCTCCCCTCCCCCGCCCCGGCCACTCGGCACTGAGAGGAGCAAGCAGACCCAAGCAGGCGTCAGGGACCTGAATCTCCGGCAGCTGCGAAGGTCCCTCCACCCACAGAGGCACAGGTCAGTGAGAGAGACGGGCTGAGAGGGGAGCGGAGTATCTCCGGGACTCGGACCCCCTGGGAGGCTGCCACTGCGGCAGAGGCAGCTACGGGCAGAGCAGGCTGGAGCT
>CM053769.1:596225492-596292829 GCA_028658325.1 Potorous gilbertii | reverse complement strand
CTTATATGATCTGATGCTGAGCGAAAGGAGCAGAACCAGGAACACTTTGTGCACAGCAACGACCACAGTGTGCGAGAATTTTTTCTGGTAGACTTGGAACTTTGTAATAACACAAGAACTTACTGAAAAAAAAAAAATCCCAAGCTCATGAATTCTGATTGGTCTCTGTTTCTTCCCCTCCTTTATTTGTAACCAGGGAGAACAGCCAGCAGAAAAGCATGTATATTTTGATGGAAGCAGTTCTGCACATAGTGCCCCACAAATGGATTTGGTCTAAGTATTTGTGGCTCTGGCAAGCATCCAATAGAACAGATAACATTTTCACAACAATACCATAAAGCCAAGTGTGCCCTGACAGTACACTATCCCTCCCAGCCCAGAAAGAGGACAATGATGCCACCTTGACAGTGACCAGTTCAAATAATGAATTCATTAAAAATCTTTCCTCATTCTATAACCAATCCATTTCCTCATCTGAAAATGAAAATAGCAAAATCCCAATAAACCAAATTAACAAAAATCAAGAAAGGGCTATACTTTGTGCCTGACCTTAGCTGACACCCATTAGAAGGTCATTCCATCAGGATCAATACTATTTATGCATAACTATGGATACCACTAGTCAATGGTCAGTGATAAAAGAAGCAAAATCAATAAACATGAGAGGAATAGAGATAGAGGGAAGAATTAAACATTCAGGAAAAGAAAAAAAAATACCATTAGCAGAGAAACCACTGGATTTGCTTAACATATGAAATGTTGAGATCATTAAGAAACTAACTGCCTCTAAACAAACAAAAAAAAAAGATTTATTTTTCTTTCTAAGGCTGTCCCCTTGACAGGGTTGACTTTAGCTCATTCAGAATATGAAATCACTTTTATGGATAGGATATGGAGAAGATTCCAGGAAGTCCTTATACAAATTCATTGTTTACAAGCCTTTTCATCTATGACAGATCCGCACAATTTTATATTTCTTAATGTTAGACTGTCTGTCTCTAGACTGACAATGGTTGATTGCTGCAGGTCACCTGACAAACAGGAGAATGCATAGCGACAACCCTACATTTTTTACAGGCTGCCTGATATCCTTTGGTGAGCTGCAAATGATCCCTGGGCTATATGTTGTACAGGCTTGATCTGTAACATCCTTTTTCTCTGTTCTCTTTCCTTCTTTTCCAAACTTCTAAAAGTATAGATCTATCTGTCTGTCTATCTATCTGTGCATATATTTTTTTCCTCTCCATTCATTCATGAACCAATTACTCTTGCCATTACTTCCGTTTGAATTATCTTAGGAAGATTCTGAAGACCTCTTGGCAGGATAGACACCAGACGCTGAAGTCCTTTCTTGCATCAAACTGCTGAGTATTCAGACTCTGCTTCAGCAAGTGCAACTTCAATGAGCGGGCCATATTGAACGCAAAATGTGTGGTTGCCATTTTATGGAGAACTCACACAGGGAGAGTGTTCAAATGATGGTTAGAAGAAGTGATACAAGGACACTATCAAGGTCTCTTAAGAATTCTGGAACTGATTGTGTGACATAGGAGACACTGGTACAGGACCACATAGCATGGTGTGCCCACATCAGAGAAGGTGCTGTGTTCTATGAGCAAAACAGAAATGAAGTAGCTACGAGATGTACAGATTTAGAGAATCCACCTTAAATGTTCACATGGGCTATTTGTACCCCACTTGGGGTAGAGTATTCCGAGCTCGGATTGGTCTGATCAGCCACAACTGGACACACTGTAACTTAATTCTATTATAGTGATTGTGATCCTCTTTGGAAACAAAGAACAACAACCAACCCTTTATTACTTGCTCCCTGGTTTTTTTCTATCTTCTGTCTTCCTATTTCTACGGAAAGTATTCTCAAAGGTTACCAATGACCAGTGACACATAATGATTGTTTTCAAATATTTGAACCTGGGTGAACAATTAATCTTATTTTACTTAACCTCTGGTCAGGAACAATGGGTTTACGTGTCAAAGAAGCAAATATAGGGTTAAAATAAACTAGCATTTCTTTTGTTTAGGATTTTTAAAAAATTTATTCTAATTAATTTATTTTTAATTTTCAACATTCACTTCCACAAGATTTTAAGTTCCAAATTTTCTCCCCATCTCTCCCTTGCACTGACCCCAAGAGATCATGCATTCTGATTACCCCTTCCCCAAGCTACCCTCTCTTCTATCACAACTCTCCCTTCTCTCATCCCCTTCTCCTCTGTTTTCTTGTAGGGCAAGATAGATTTCTATACCTCATTGACTGTATGTCTTATTTCCCAGTTGAATGTAAAAACAGTTTTCACCATTTGTTTTCAAAACCTTGAGATCGAACCTTTCTCTCCCCTTCTCCCTCCAACCCATCCCCACCAAGAAATCATACAATTCAATGTAGGCTATACATGTGCAGTCATGCAAAACACCTCCATAACAGTCATGATGTGAAAGACTAACCATATTTCTTTCTACCCTATCTTACTCCCCATTTATTTATTCTCTCTTTTGACCTTGTCCCTTCTTAAAAGTATTGTTCTTCTAATTACCCCATCCTTCCATTTGCCCTTCCTTCTATCATCCTCCCCCACTTATCTCCTTCCTCCCAACTTTCCTGTGGTGTAAGATAGATTTTCATACCAAATTGAGTGTGCATGTTATTCCCTGCTTAAGCCAAATCTGATGGGACTAAGGTTCATTCTTTCCTTCTCATCTCCTCCCTCCTCCACTCCATTGAAAAAGATTTTTCTTGCCTCTTTTATATGAGAGATAATTTACCCCATTCTATATCTCCCAATATATTTCTCTTTTACCTTTTAATTTTATTTTTTAGATGTCATTCCTTCATATTCAACTACACCCTCTGTCTATATGTATATCATCCCTCCAACTACCCTAGTACTGAGAAGAGTCTCAAGAGTTACAGATTTTATCTTTCCATGTAGGAATGTAAACAGTTCAACTTTAGTAAGTCCCTTATGATTTCTCTTTTCTGTTTACTTTTCCATATTTCTCTTGATTCTTGTGTTTGAAAGTCAAAAATACTTGAAAGTCCTCTATTTCATTGAATGACGACTTTTTCCCTCTGAAATATACTCAGTTTTTCTGGTTAGGTGATTCTTGGTTTTAATCCTAGCTCCTTTGACCTCTGGAATATCATATTCCAAGCCCTTTGATTCCTTAATGTAGAAGCTACTGGATCTTGTGTTATCCTGATTATCTTTCCACAATACTTGAATTGTTTCTTTCTGGTTGCTTGCAATATATTTTCCTGTACCTGGGAACTCTGGAATTTGGCTGCAATTTTATTCTTAGGAGATTTCCTTTGGGGATTTCTTTCAGGAGATGATTGGTGGATTCTTTCAATATTTACTTTACCCTCTAGTTCTAGGATATCAGGGCAAGTTTCTTTGATAATTTCTTGAAAGATAATATCTAGGCTCTTTTTTATTTTTCATCATGGCTTTTGGTAGTCAAAAAATTTTTAAATTGTCTTGAATCTATTTTCCAGGTCAGTTGTTTGTCCAATGAGATATTTCACATTGTCTGCTATTTTTCATTCTTCGATTTTGTTTTATAATTTCTTGATTTTTTATAACGTCATTAGCTTTCCATCTGCTCCATTCCAAACTTTATGAAATTATTTTCTTTAGTGAGATTTTACACCTCCTTTTCCATCTGTCCAAATCTGCTTTTCAAGACATTTTTCTCCTCATTGGCTTTTTGGATCCCTTTTGTCATTTGGGTTAGTCTATTTTTAAGGTGCTATTTTCTTTAGCATTTTTGGGTTCCCTTTGACAAGTAGTTAACTTGTTTTGCATGATTTTCTTGCACCACTCTCATTTCTCTTCCTCATTTTTGCTCTGCTTCTATTACTTGATTTTCAAAATCTTTTTGAGCTCTTCCATGGCCTGAGATCAATTCATACTTTTCTTGGAGGCTTTGCATGGAGGAGCTTTGACTTTGTTGTCTTCTTCTGTTTGTATATTTTGGTCTTCCTTGTCACCAAAATAAGATTCTATAGTCCAATTCTTTTCCAATTTTTGCTCATTTCCCCAGCCATTTACTTGACTTTTTAGCTCTTTGTCAAGGTAGTTCTTTTCTTCCAGTGGTGATGAGGTGTGTGTGTGTGTGTGTGCTGTCAACCACTCAATTCCCCCCAATTTGTGGGCTTAGAGTTCCAGAAACAGCCAGCTGTCTCTGCCCCTGTTGTGGTTGCCAAGGTCTTCTCCACCCCCTCTCCTACCATAAGGGTGGGACCCAACCAGTCTACTCTCTCATACAGGTCTGACAGATTTTTTCCACTGACCTTCCAATTTGTCCTCAGCATTTTTGGGTTGTGAAGTCTAGAAATCACCACAGCTCCCAAAGATTCAGTCCCCCCAAGGCCTGCTCTGGTCCTGTTTGTCCCAGCATGGCCCATACTGATCTGTGCTCTGCTCCAAACCTAGTGAGATAGATGCTTCCTGTTAACTTTCCAGGCTGTCTTGTGCTGCAGATTTGCTTCACTCCATCATTCTGTGAGTTCTGCAGGTTCAGAATTTATTTAGAGTAATTTTTTGCAGGTGTTTAGCTGGGTTTTCAGGTAGAGCTCTAGAAAGTGTCTGCTTCTATTCAGCCATCTTGGCTCTGCCCCGTAAAGTAGCATTTCTAACAGAGGTTTAGAAAGGTCACTTTTTTAGAGGAGATAGTAGGTTCCCTTTTATTGAAAGTCTTTAAACAAAATCTTGATGATACAGTAGAGGTGATGCTTTTTCAAGTGTAATTAGTACTAGATAGCCTATGAGACTCCTTTCCATTCTGACATTCTGTTCTGATTCCTCTTCAAATATTTCCCTAGCTATTGAGTTCCATATCACCTTTTTTCCTTTTCTGATTTTCTATAACATAGTCACAAATAAGCATTTAGTTATATAATTTTTTTATTGTTCTTTAAATATTTGTAGTGTGAGGTTCATTGCCTTCTTACCTGGAAGATAATCTTGAAGGCAGGACATTTGCCTCCTGTTGTTAAAACTATGAGAGAGCTTACTTCTTGTTATAACCCTAGATGTCATAAACAGATAATACATTTCTTTACTCAATGACTTGGCTTGACTAGGCACTAATAAATATTTTGGAATTTCTTAAGATTAGGAGATCCATTGCCATTTATTGCTACTTCCCACATTTGATTACCTTTGATTTTTATCTACTTCCACTTGATGTTTCACAGAGCAGCAAACCACAGTTCTATAGCAGCAATCTGACCATGTGTCACCCTTCAGTTTTTATTTGTTGTCCTTGAGATAAAATACAATTACCTTAACTTCACTATTTTACTCCAATCTGTCTACTAGATACTTCACAGATCTCTCCTCTTTGTGCTTTCTATTCCAGCTAAATCTGCCTTTTTTCTGTTTCCCAAACATAGCACTCTACCTTGTACCACTGTTTTGCATTCTTTGCACAGCTTCCACATATTTGGAGTATACTAACTCCTCACCTCCACCTTTTAGGTCCCTTAGCTTCCTTCACACCTTTCCTTAGATGTAGCTCATAGATAACCATTTCAGATTCTGGCTTCTGTCAGTGCTCTGCCCTTCTCACTGGTTGTTGTTGTTGTTGATTTTTTTTTTTTTACTTATGTGTCTACATGCTATTTAGAATATAAACTCTTTGCAGACTGAAATTGCTGGTCATTGTTCCTTCATATCTCCAAATCGTTTCACAGTGCTTTTACCTAATAGGTGCACAATATGTGCTTTTTCTTTGAATTGTTGAATTAGAAATATATATTTTTTTTCTTTTTTATCACTTTTGCTACCAATTTAAAGTCAAGTTTTTCTTGTTCTATTCTTGTGTCTCATTCTGGTCTCCACTGTAAGAACTTATAGTAATATGTACTTTTTTCAATAAATGAATAAACTTACTTTTACCCTCTAAAACAGCAGAGAACACTTTAATCCCTTTTTCATCTGCCAGCCCTTTGAATGTAAAAACCTAAGGACAGTCATCTAGCCTCTAAGCCTTCTTTAATCTAGCGTGAACATCACAGCTCCCTTGTCCCTTTTATACTCCTCATACACCATCATTTAAACAACTTTCACCATCTGATACTCTTCTCTTACTCCTTCAGATTGTTTCATTGTGTCAGAATCCATTTATTAAAATCCATTTATTTCAAAAAATAATTTTTTTCACAAAATTTGATTCTTTTGTATATTTTTGTGGGGATATATTAAGAAATGAGTGTTTCTTTCAAATTCAGCCCTCTGTGTTCCCAGAACTCCTAGTAACCATATTTTGAATATTTGTCAATATTCTTCTAAGAGATCTGGTACCTGGCCTTGAGCATAATACTCCAAATGTGGCCACTCTCTCAGAGTATAAAGACCAACCTCCTTTCTTCCTTCCTCCCTCCCTCGCTCCCACCTTCCCTTCCCTCCCTCCCTCTTTTTCTTCCTTCCTTCCTTCCTTCCTTCCTTCCTTCCTTCCTTCCTTTCATAAGACTTATCAAGCATGTATTATGTGCCAGACATTGTGCTGAGGGTATAGACTGGACAAAAGTTCATATTGTCAAGGTGCTCATATTCTATTCAAGGGAATATAGATAAATAAATACAAAATATAGATGAAGTAAAACAAAATAATTTTCAAGGGGGAAACTAATAAGAACAACAGTGTAAGAGAGTTGAGCTTTTTGAGTGAGTCCAAGTTTTACAGAAGAAATCCTTTTATTAAAGGAATTTATTCTGTGAAGTTTCGATTCAGTCAAAGGGTCACACTTGAGGACTTAGAGGACCACATGTGGCCTTGAGGCCTAAGTTTCCCTACCCCTGGTAGGTCTTACAAAAGATTTGGCTGAGCTTTGAAGGGATCAAGGGATTCTCAGAGGGGAAGGTGAGAACAAATGATTTCTAGGCATGAGAAGATGTTACATTTGTAACAAGGAATCAAAAAGTAAATAATTTCCTTTTCCTTCTCTTAAGCAGACACTTAACCCCTGCTGCCTGTTACTTCCTCTTGACATGAACTTTTGTCAAAATAGATCTTTCCAATGTTGCTTATTTGTGATGATTAAAAAAAAAAAACAATGGGAAGACTTTTTGTTTGTCCCTGTTAGATTTCATATTGTTGGTTTGAACACATTTCAGCCTATCAAGATATAAAGCACTTGATGTGGCTTGGATACACAGACAGCTAATGTTCCTAATAACATGATTGTATCCCCTTAGGGGGAAATCATCCCTTCAAATCTCAGCCAAGGCTCACCTTCTGCTGTTATGCAGGTTTGATTGCCATTTGTTATTTTTATTTGCATTTGTTGATCCATTAAAATATATCACCCACAACTTAACTTAGTTACCATCTGGTAGAAAAGTTTCGAGAGATGTTATGAGACTGTCTGGTAATAAAAATAGCCCCAAGCTCCATGTTATCAATATGTCTGTAATGCCCTAACAGATATGTATAAATTAACCACCTTGTGATGAACTTGAACAGTTTCCTTGTGTTAAAATATTAAAGTTAATTATGTAAAATATAAATTATTGATGGAAAACATATTTACATATTTGATTCCCTACATATTCTTGGAGATTTACTGGTTCAATAGTAAGAAATCACTTTATTTCATATAATTGCATAGAGGAGAATGACATATATGTGCTTGGTGATAAACAAGAATATATGCTTTCAGGTTGTTAGCTCAGGCACTGTCCATGGCCCCTTTCATTTACTAGGATCACAGAGCTCTAAGAAATCTGAAGAAGGATGTCTGCCTGTACTTTCTTTTCCTGGAGGGAATTATCCCAGCAAGAAATTTGCTTACTCTTTTTGAAGGAAGAGAAGGTTCTACTTTATACTTAGGTGAATATAATGCTAAATGTCCATCTACAAAGGTAATACAAACTGAAAGTTACCTATCTAATAGATAATAAATACATATTGGTTGATACTTCTAAATGTTGGCATCTAGGGACTAAGACTTTTACTCATATACCCCTATGAAACCACAATTCTATTAGATATGGTATATGCCATATGGTGGATATTCAATACATTTTTACTAAGTTCAGTTAAACTGAGTCAAATTGACTAGTACAGGTAAAGATAGGAAGAAATGGGAATTTAAGGGATTAAATAGGATAGTATGCTCTACAAAAGGGATACTGTAATGGGGAATGAAGCACTAGGAGAGCTCTGGCTAGCTTGTGGAAAAGAGGAGCTTGAATAGGAACTGGACAGGTACTCCAGACAACTTCCTCCCCTTCCATCTAGTCTCATGACTGAATCAGAGGAATTTTTACTAAGTACCTACTCATTTCAAAGCTATGGATAAACAGGAGGGATACAAAGACAAAACTGTTCCTGCCATTTATATATTAGGATAGGTCAGGTCTCTCACAGTTCTTACACTGATACTGTGGTATTTTCAGTCAGAGGAACTTTATATAATCTCCTAAATCACTAGATCATTTCCTATTCCTTGGGAGAAGCCATATAAAACTTAAAGATAATTTGGTCAAATATATATTGAGTTTAAGGGGTACCATTGCCTTTTTGGTTCTTAGTGACTGAGGGAGAACATATAATAGACCTCCGTCTACTATCAGCTGAAAGATTTCTATTAAGCCATCTCTTAGCCTATAATTCTCTAGACTGCAGGATCATAATGGTAATGTCTTCTGTTCTCTTCCTCCCATCTCTTCTCCTTTTGTTTTTTCTCCTATCTTCTCCTGTGTTATCCTGTTTGCTCCTCTCCAATTCTTTTTTCTCTCTCATAAACCCACACACATACATTTTCACACACATATGAACAATATGTTTTTTATAATAGTATAATACAGAAACATACTTCCTGTCATTGAAATATAGCTGAGTACTTGCCTTTGCAAGTATTTATGACCACATTTTAAATCAGATTTAGTAGAATGACAATTATAGCCAAGCATAAGTTTTGATCTTCCCTGAAAATAAGTAAAATGAATGTTTTTTTAAACAAATAAATAAATACAAAGATGTATTATTAGAATTTGACTTAACCTAGTGATTTGATCAAGTTCTTTCAGAGTGGTATGTCACTATGGCCAAGGTAAGATGACTAAATGTAATATTGAGTTGGCTATCAGATATATAATTCTAAACTTTTATAGATTTATAATGGGATATAGAATGGTAAATTATAGTCTAATATAAAATTCTCCAGACTTCTTGAAGAATGTGAGGGCTGAGTTATTTTTATAATATAAAGTGTATGTGTGTGTACATATATCTGGAAAAAAGATGACCACTTGCCTTCGAGGAATTGCATGAAGGTGCTGTTATCACTGAGAAGAGTGTCAGAATCACATATTCCTCTCTTGCCTTAATCTTTTGGCTAACACTTTATCAATGATTGTTTGAAAATGTCTGGCTTCCCTAGCACAGTTTGATAAAGAATTTCAGGTGAGCAGTTTTTCCTCAGTAAGATCTATTTTTAGGCAATGATCTTTCTACTTTCTTCCCAATACATGTACAGCGAAGGCAGAGGGGATGGAATGGGGCTAGTTTCAAAGTGTTTTTCATCATGAAAAGATGACCTAAACTCACACAGTAAACATTTAGTGACTATTTGTTTGTTCTTCCAAACACTATTCATGTTAATAACTTAGATTTCTATTGGCAATAAATGTTTGTGAAGCACTGCACAAATTACCTTATTTAGTACTCAGAATAGTCCTATGGAATAGATAATATTATTATCCACATTCTACAAATCAGAAAACTGAGAATTAAAATGCTAAATGAATTTTCTAGCATCTCATGCCTATTGAGATGCTAAGGAAGGATTTGAATCCAAGTCTTTCCAACTTCAACAATTTGTCTGTCATGGCAGATCCCTCCATCCAGAAGCTTAGAATTCAATTAGGGGAGATAAGATCAATACAATGAACAAAATAACAGAAAAGGAGCAAAGTACAAAAACTGTATGTACAATACAATATTAGAAAGCTTAAACTGCTTTAGGTTATCAGAGTATGTCTAAATGGGGGCTACTAACTGATCCTTTAGATGGAACTGGCACAGTTCATAGAGTGCTAGACTCAAAGTTAGAAATACCTGAGATTGAATTCTGCCTCATACGCTTTCTAGCTCTGTGTCCCTGATTAAATTACTTAACCTCTCTGAGTCTCAGCTTCTTCATCTAAAAATGGGGATAACAAGGGCTCCTACCTCCCAGCATTGTTGTAAGCATCAAATGAGATAACACATATAAAGTGATCTGTAAACTTTAAATGCTAGCTATTCATCAATTAACAGAAAATTGTTTTGTTCTCAAAATTAAACAAAACAACTGGTTGTCTGGGTGGAAGACAGACCTAGAACTAGTTGTGCTCTCCATGAAAAGATGATGATATTAGTAACACTACTTAATATTGACTTAAAACTTTGTGTCCTCCTATTACACAAAGTTCTACTTCTGATGGTATTTAATCATAATATTGGAAAGGTACAATTATTACATAATTATATAATTATGAATTCAAGAAGAAGGGGATCTTACTCTATTCAGTCTTACCATGACATCTTGCTCTCCTTACTCAGAACTCTCCTTAGGATTTATTTTCTAAATTTTATGATAGTGCTTTGTGTCCTATTCACTTATCTCCATTAGAATCCTATTGAAGACAAGAACTGTATCTTATAAATCTTTGTGTCTCCCATAGAACCTAGCACAATGTTTTTTACATTGTATGTATTAAAATACTATGTATCCTGTGAAATTGAAATAGAAAGGCATCTTCATGGCATGAAGAGCCATGCTTGGTCCAAAAATCAGAATATTAAATTAATCACTTGGTTGTTATTGACACAACCACTGAGCAACTGGTTATTAGCTGGCTGTCTAACCAAATTTAACTTTGTTTTCACCCATAACCCCCCCAAAGTCATGGAGATTTATCTCATATTTCTTATATTTTCATATATACATATGTATGTATATATGTCTACATAGATACGCACATGTATTTACAAACAATTATAATACAAGCAATGTGTGAGTAATGTCCTTGATTTTTTTTTAGATAATGTGGTATGGTAGATGGTGAATTACTCTGAATACTGGAAAGACCAGGGTTCAGGTACTACCTTTGATACATAATGAGTTTGTGATACTGGAAAAAGGTCATACAATCTCTGCTCTAGTCTATACAATTCTATAAGAATATGTTCTGCAGGGAACATATTAACCTATGGGGTTAGAAAAAGTTTTTTCACTTAGGAGCCCCCTTTACTAGTTGAAATCTCAGTCACATCCTCAATCTCCTACATATTCAGATATTATGTCTCCTCTGAAACACTATAAATTACTTGAAGACAAAGAAAACAGAAACAACTTTGTTAACCATTTTATAAATGTGTACCCTAAATCCATTCATTAATGCAGAGAATTTAAATAGTTATGTGGTTAAATCAACACAAAAAGTTTTATTAACTGAAGTATTTTGGTCATCACATTTTCATTTTTTCCCTTTGCTTGAAATCAATTAATTCACTACTTCACTTTGCATAGATAGCTACAAGTGTTAGCACTACTGTTTCTCAAAATCCTCTGGTCTTCAAACTTTGTAATTTCAGTACATTTTTTTCTGTTTTGACCAGGAGTTTCTTGACATAGTCATAACCTAGATATTGAAACACAACAAACTGTTGGAAAAAATTTAGGCTGAAATTTTGCTTTCAAAATATAGTCTCTTCTTCCAATGATCACATAATATTCTATTCACCTTATTGAGTACCCTGAAATAAAAAAAAAAATCTAAAGCAAGATTTCATTGGCAAGAAAAACAATTTCTATTCCTCTCTATCTGAGCAAAATGTAGTGGAAATAAATAAGTCAGTCAAGAAACTTAATTTATTAACATGTATTAGACATTGCAGCTGGTGCTGATGATTCAAATACCAAAATGTAATAGTTCCTATCCTCAAGATGTGTCTCATTCTTTCATGACCTTAGTATTTTTATCAATATAATCGCTTAAAATGCTTATATTCTATTGGAGAAAAACAATATAAAATATATATGTAAAGAAGTTTCCTACAAAATATGAAGTGAAATGGGGACTACTAATAACTAGTAGGTAAAGGAAAGTCAACTTGAATAAGGGATTGCTAAAGGCAGAAGTGAAAAGGGACAGTATCCTTTGCAAAAGGGCTAAGGAGACAGGAGATAGAATTCTATATACAGAAAGCAGGAAAAGCAAGTAGTTGATTCAAGCGAGAGTAGAGACCATGTTTACCAGTAATATACACTTTTTCTGGAAAAAAAGATTATGTAGGACTTTGAGGGACAAACAGAATTTGTACTTTATATGAAGAGACACTGGTGCTCCTTGACCTACAGTTTCTGAATACTAAATTGCTAGCTATGCAGCACATGATTCATAGAAGGTTGAGACTGAACACTGGTCTCCAAAGTGGAGGTCAAGTCCTTAATAGAGGTCATGACCTAACCCAAAAGGCAGCCATAATCTCTGACCCCAGTAGTTATATGATTAGTCAGAGTCTGAGAAGGTGGGTCTCATCTGGTTTTTCTCCATCACAATCCATATATAACCCATCCCTTGATATTTTCTCACTTTCCCTTCCTTCCCTATGAAATTTCTTAACTTGTCTCCTTCTGCATCTGTATTTCAACTCTTCAGTGTAATTAGAAGAACATTATAACCTACCTGCTGGATCGGCATCCACAGAAGCAGCAATAAGATAAGCATATACCAGTGGGAAATCCCTTTCTCATACCCCAGCCTATGCATTCTCTTTCCTCAAAATTTCCTCATGGTTACTTTCTGTGGCAAATATGCTTTGAGGCAATTATATGCAAGAATACCACATCCTTTTTCATTTTGGGCGTGACAGAGTGAGTGGTGTAAGATGATGAGCAGGTGCCAACGAGTTGTTACATGGATAACAGATATTACATAAGTTTCCTTTTCCCCCAAACCAACCACTTTTCCAAACCCCACTATTTCTGGAAATCATTCCTCTTATTTATCTAGGACTAAAACCTTAATCTCTCTCATTCCATGTATACAATTAATTGTGAAGAACTGTTGTTTCTAACTCCATAATATCTGACTCTGTCTCTCTGTCTCTTTTCTTCTCTACACTCACATAGTCACTACCTTAGGCCTTCCATGTCTTCATAGTCTAGGCCTATCAGTCAAGGAGAGGAATGAAGAGATTATTGCATAAGGACAGGTAAGAGGTGTTAAAAGGCTAAAACAGAGTGGATGTGCTATGTACAGAACAAAGGACTCATATGAGAGACAGTGAGGAGGCAAAATCAGTAAGACTTTGCAGAGAGAGATGAACTGATTGACAAGAGACTTGAGTTCTAGTCCTAAATTTTAGACTTACTAGCTAAGTAAACAGACAAATAAGGAAAATTATTGGTCCTCAGTTGCCTGCATTAGTAAATTAGAAAAATATTGTCAGATCTTCTTCCAACTTTAAGAGGTCATGATTCTGTAATACCACTATTAGGTCTATATCCCAAAGAGATTTTTAAGAAAAAAGAAAGAAAAATAATTATTTGTACAAAAATATTTATAGCAGTTCTTTTTGGTGGTTAAGAATTAGAAATTAAGGAGATACCTACCAATTGGAGGATTGCTAAACATGTTGTGGTATGTGATTGTAATGGAATATTAGTGACAAGCAGACTGATTTCAGAAAAACCTGGAAAGACATATATGAGCTGATGCAAAGTGAATTGAGTCAAAAGAAGAGAACACTGTACACGGTGATAGCAGTATTATATGATGAACTGTGAATGGCTTATCTATTATCTGCAATACCATGATCCAAGGCAATCTCAAATACCTCCTGATGAAAATAATGTGACATAAATAATACGAAAATGCGTATAATAAGAATGGAGGTGAAAAACCCATATAAGATTGCATACTATCTCCAGGAGAGAGAGTGGAGGGAGGAGGAGAAAATCTAAGACTTGTGGAAGTGATTGGAGAAAACTGAAAACAAATAAATTAACTGAAAAAAAATTTTAAAAAAAGAAGACAAAGAAAAAATTGGGGAAATGTTTTCTAAATAATTTATGATTTAAACATTATTTAAAACTCTAAATGAATGCTTTTGAAACAATTAAAAACATCTCCTCCAGAGAAAGAACTGATGTCATCTGAACACAGAGCAAAGTATATTATTTTTCTCTTTCTTTCTTTCTTTTTTTGAATTTTCTTCCACAAAATGAGTAATATGGAAATGTTTTGCATAATTGCACATGCATAATCTATATTAGACTGCTAATCATCTCAGGGAGGAGGATGGGATAGAATTTGAACTCAGATCAAATTATACACACACATACAATACACAAATATATACATACAAAGACATTCATACACACATGTGTATATATGTATGTTGCATGTATTTGTATATATACACATGCATACACACATACATATATAAATATATGTGTATATGTGTGTGTGTAAATTGTTTTTACATTCAATTGGGGAAAATGAAATATTATTTTAAAAAAAGGCTCCATCATTCAGACTCTATGCAGTTCACAATGAAAGTTCAAGATGAGTGGTAAGATGTGATAAATCTAAGATGAGGAAGAGTTGCGAAGATCCTACTGTTTGGGGAAGGGGGGGAGAATCCTTCTATGATTTCAAACAGTGGTAGAGCAACTATGCTGGTAAATGATTGATTCTGTTTCTTCAGCATGACTCAAGGATGGCAGGAAATAAGTATATTGCTGGATTGTGGTGAAGAGCAGTGAATTTGAGACCAGTGCTGGTCGAGAAAATGTAGCATACGATAGGAAGGTCACTGGTGTTATGATCAGGGTAGTACATTATTTGACATGAAAGTGTTGCATGATTGGTGATAGGATAAGTAGGGGAGACTGTGGAGTTGTCATCAGCCTTTGTTTCCCAGTGTCTCAGATTTGTACTTTGTGTGCAGTAGGGACAGTGGTAGGGTCATGAGTACTTATCTTGGCTAAAGCTCATGGTTAAGATACTATACTTACAAAAGTGAAACATTTCTTGATCTCCACTGTTAAAAGCACTCCTCTCCTCAGTTTTTATGTATTTTATGTATTACTTACTTATATATTGGCTCCCCAAATGGAAAGCAAGCCCCTTGAAAATTTCAACTTGTTGATTTTGTCTTGGAATCACCAGTGCACAGTATCTTGCAACAGTAAACTCTTGGTAAATGTTTGAAAAGTGTTTTATTGATCTATTTTACATACACACACTGTATTGTTAATGTATTTTAATATATTTTTGCATAATGAGAAGATCTTTCCCATCTATTAATGGATCCATGTGACCTGCTTGAGTCACATAGAAGTCACATGAGTCTGTAGTGGGAGGAGTTTGTTGGAGGGGTAGAACAGGAAGAGGCAGAGCTAGAGCAGGGCTAAGAAGAAGTTGGTCAGACTAGTCACAGTTGGGAAGAACGGAGGAAGCAGGCAGCTGGGGCAGCAACTAGCATGGGAGAGCCTGTTTGTGATTTTGTTTAAGGGAGCTGGTTTATGGGAAGCCTAACAGAAGGAAAGCTTGGGACTGGTAGTGCCCCCTGCCCTGTTATTGTGTGTAGATTTCTTTGTTGCTATGATGGATTTGGCTTACTGATGTTTGAATAAATGTTTTGGTTCTATCTTCCATGTGGAGAGTCTGTTGTATTTTGTGATTCAGAATTGTGCTGGCATATTCATAGCTGCTGTAAGTGCTGTGAATATCACATTGGTGCTGTACACACATATACATCAGCGTGAGATGAATAATGATGTGATTGCCTATCTGAACCAGAGTACACAGCTGGACTTGGCCGTGGTTCCCATTCCTTCCATAGAAAGCTGGTAGAGGCATGGGACATCCTAATGATGATGGGCACACATACATATATGTACAGTTATACATACATACACATTCAGTTTTCCAGGAAATATGCATGTATGGATGTATGTATACATACATAGGCATATAAATTCATATATGTGTGTATATTAATGTTTTATGTGTGCATGTGTATATATTTGTGTGTGTAGATACTGCCTGTGTGTGTGCACACATGCGTGCACGCGCATTTGTGTGTGTGTGTGTGTGTGTGTGTGTGTGTGTGTGTGTATCTGCAGAGAAGTCACACTATAGAAAGAACACTAATGTCAGTTTGGGGTCTCAAAAGAAAACGTTGGAAAGAAGGATTGATAGGAATGACAGTTCTTTGGATTGCTCCTTCCCTTTGCCTGTCCATGTTTAATTTGCTATCATAAACAGTTAGTTTACGCCTGGACATGAGATGGGAAATGCACCAGATTTTGAATCATTTTACCCTGGAGCACAGGCATCATTCAACATCACCATTATCCACATTATCTAAATTGCTTGAACATGTTTATGCACAGTTAATGGATTGTATTGTAAAGAGTAACGTTTGGTCTAGACATAAATCTGGTTTTAGACCTTCTCCTTTGATGATGAATGTGTTAATAGCCTTTACACATGAATTCCTTTTATAGTCATGTGGGGTAAAATTGACAAGAGGTACTGCTAGAGGAAAAAGTGATTTCAAAATGTCTGAATTAGAAAGATTTTCATTAAAATCAGTCAAACTTTTGGTCTCTACTCAGGCTATTTACTATTTGGAGAATGATATTGAATGCTTTATTCTATGTGATCCTAGGAAATAATGTAATTAAGGGGACTATCTTCATATCAGAGGGCAACATTCAAGTGCTTGTTTCTTTTAGTTTTGCTATTTTCCTTTGCTGAATTGTGACTTCTTAGAAGATCGTTCCTGTTTTCCCCTGCCTGCAATACCCACCTTGCTTTTCACTCTTATCAGAATTCTAATGAATCATTTAAAACCATGTCAAATCCTGTCTCCCACATGAAGCCTTAGCTTGAAAGTCAGAGATTTCACCCTTGCTTGAACTTCCTTCATACTCATCATTAAAGTTCTGCATTTGACACTGTGTTATCCATCCTATTCATGGATGATAGTATTAGGGCAAAGACCATGTCTGATTCTGATCTTGTATGTCCAACATCTAGCACGGTGTTGCTCTTAATAAATGTTACTGAAAAAAATGTCAAGCAAGTCCCTCTTTTCAAATAGACTGTAAATTCATGATGGTTGGAATCATTTTTTTATCTAAATTTCCTATCTTCCTCAGCACTTGTCATAATCTGAAGCTATTCATACCACTTGAAGGTAGTATTGGTACTGTGTTTGGGAGAAACTAGTTCCTCAATGGAATGAAAGAAGTAACATGGATAGAGTTAGTGTTTCTATCTGAGCTATTGAACTGGTAGATAGATAGGAATGTGAACAAGAGAAAGAACAATTTTATAAATAAGAAACCAGTAAAAATGACTGTCTGATGAAAAGAAAGAATGAGGCAGTTTTGTGATTTTGGAACCCTAGTGGACTTAAAAGAAGGTTGTAAAAGATCAAGTGATATGTTCGCAGTAGTTGAGGTGTTTTTGTTGGCCATCACAAATTCAATGATATAAGACTATGTACTGGAATGGCAAACTTCTGAGATCCCTACTGTCTTCATAAGAGAAATGAGGCACATAAAAGGGACCTAAAAACTTAGGAGAAGGATATGGGCAACAACAGAACAATTAGACCCAGGAGTTAGCTAACTTCATTAGCACTGATACCCTCTATATAGTGGTGACTTGATAGATGATTATTTTATGAATATGTGGTTGAATATCTTTCATCTTCCAAGTAGATTGTAAGTTTCTTGAGGGCAGGAACTTTGGAATATTCTTCTATGTATTCCTTTCTGTACCTATTACAGTCTTTCATTTTCAGTGATACTCAACAAATAACTAATAAAAGGGCAAGAAAGGGAAGGAAGTGGCATGGTAATGCTGCTGTGAAGTTTAACATGAAGATATTTCTTTGTAAGACATTTAAGGTGCCACTGTGATGTAAAATTCATCCATAGCAGAGAATTATCAATGGAAAGAATTATACATCTTCTGTGATGCCAACACCCTACAATGTGAAAGCACTTGGAAAAATTTTGCTTCAGATACTAGATACTTGATACACATACTTGGGAGTCTCCCTCTCAAGACCAACCCTACTCATTAGGTAAATGATTTGCGGGGAATTACAAAAATCTTTCTTACCAAAAATATATCTCTTATTCTGAAAAAAACTAAATTCCTTTCACCATTCATTTAATTTGTTGATTTGTCATTGCATTTGAAGAGACCACTTAAATATGCACTTATGTGATCTGGGCAATGAGAGAAGTCAGAGAGTAGCTAAGTCTCTCTCCTTGTGTTAGGATGAATTAACTAACCATAGCTTTCACTTTGAAAAAGAAAAGAGAGCACTCTGAAAGGAGTGGAATTGGGGTAGTAATGGGAAAAGGAAAAACAGGACGAAAGTTTTGAATAGAGAATAAAAATCAGAGGAATAGAAGACTTTAATGGGAGGTAAATGTCAGCTACAACAATGGTATCTAAAGTACTGCTCAAGATTTTATCTAAAGGAAGTCATGGCCAGACCCAAAGGGTATGTGAGTCAGAAGTTTGAAAGATAGAAAAACCCCACCCTCCCCAGGATAGAAGATCATGTGACTTACCTTAACACAACTATACTTAACCTCACCCCTTTAATGAACTCCAACTCCATCCTCTGCCTCTATGGTGAAAGTTCCTAAATTCTCTACTTCTATACCTTGAGCTGATCCCTTAGGACAATTATAATTTAATTGCTACTTGGGCAGCTACTTGGGCAAATCCCCTTCCCTAGCATGGCTATTTCCTCTCCCCAGGATCATATTCATTACTTCTGCAGACACCAGTGAAAGGGCTACCTCTTGCTCCAAGACTGTGATAGTAAATAGGAAGTCTGTCTCTCCTGTCCTCTTTAGAAGTGGGACTGAAAGATCTGCACAGGAGGTGAGCATATTTGTATGGACTGTAACCCATACAACCTGTACACTTTACTCTTCTGTTCCCATTTTCTTTTCTAGCAAACCCCCTCCCTGTCTGCCAAAATTGTATACTTGTCAAGGGATCCATTAACCTAGTTCTCACAACTATCACTGAGGGGAAAAACAATTGTAGAAATGGGGCCCACCATTTTCATCACTACCAACAACTACTGACCAACTTCCACCAACAAGCAGATAAGCGCAGGAGGCATCAGATTGGCAGACCATCCCAGACAAACATCCCCCAGCTCAGTATTTCTGGCAATCATTAGGGAAATAACTCCCACGGAGAAGAGGATAACCATTGCCACCAATTGAATGGGAAAAGCCCAGGACTCTGAATCTAAGAGGCATGGCCTTGTGCCCTAATAACTCATCCTGGAAAACAATTGTTGTGTCAGCATCCAAGAGTATCCCTCTCATTTTACTCCTCTCTTTTTTACTATTAAGAGACACCCTATTTTCCAGAGCTAAGGCCTAACAAAGTAAACTGTGCCCTGAGCTTAGCATAACACCAATCCTTTGTGCTCACCCTCTGGTTGAATATTGTTGCAACAAGATCACACAACTGATGATCCCTGAGTTCAGGCAAGCATCAACATGTCCAGACATAAAGTCCTGCTACAAATGGACTTTTGGTCACTAGACCACCTTGCCTTGCTGTTCCTGTTGTACCTCACCACTACTGCTGCACCACACTTTTTGATTCTTTTTCTAGTCACAAAAATATAAATCAAGGATTAACTCCATTGCTTTGGGTCTCCTAGTAGAGGAGGTCCTGACACATGTGTCTGATTTCTCTCCCCCAATGGAATAAAGAAAGTTTTTTTGCTTATAAACTGTGTGAGCTCTGGTATTTTTGGAGTTGCAAAACTTTGTGACTATTTGGTCATTTGTTACCAGAGTTGACAAATCCTAGAAATTTCTTCTGTGGGTGCTAAAGCTACATCTCTGAAGCCCAGAAGGGGAAAAAAAATATCTCCCAAAGTCTTTGACACAGTTAAATGTTTCAACATCAGAAACTGTTATGATTTTATTGGTGGAAATGTCTTTTAAAAAGAAATATTACTGTCTCCTTTGTAGTGGCAACCAAAGGGCCATACAGCACTTCTACATCCAACTTGCAATTAAAATTTTCCATATGTCTCCTGATGTCTCTTTTTAGAATATCAGCTCATTGCTTTCCACTTAATTTTATATATATATATATATATATATATATATATATATATATATATATATATATATATGTGTGTGTGTGTGTGTGTGTGTGTGTGTGTGTGTGTGTGTGCATATATGTGTCTGTATCTATCTATCCATATATAAATATATGTAATTCCTTCATTTACTTTACACTTCCAGTTAACCAGGTTCTCATCTTTAGCACAACCTCACTATGTTCACCTCCTTACTCTCTCTAAATCCACATATATAATAATCTTCCCAATCTTGATATTAGCACATCAGCAACATCTCTCCTATCCATCCCCTTTTCTCTACTTATATAACCATCACCTTAATTCAGGTCTCGGCATCTTTTAACTGGAATTTTACAATGACCTGATGACTATCTTTCTTATTTCTCTTGCGTCTAATCTATCTTTCAAGTGAGAGACAGAATGATTTTCCTAAAATGCAAGTCTGAACATAACTACTTCCTTACTTAATGATGTCCAATAGCTTTCTATTAACCCTAACAGTAAATCTTATTTTATCTTTATATTTGTTTTGTGTAAGGTATATAATATAAATACATATACATATATATACATTATTGCAATAATACATGCATATCCATGATATAAATATGTACATATGTATAGATTATGTGTTACAATTTAAACTCTGGGACACCAAAAACTGTTGCAGTTTCATGACATATTGGGGTGGAACCACCTCAAAGGATTCAGAGTCAGACCTCCTCTAATCCAAGTATAGGCATTTATTGAGATTAACACCTCTCATGAAGGTGTCATGAAACCAGCAACTTCAGCAAAAGCAACATGGATATTCATAGGGTAAAAATGCAATTATATAACAGAAATTTATATAGAATATAGGAATATGACTAACATTAAAAAGGCAGGAGGAATTTGTTAAGGGATTAGGTAATGGAGGAGGGGTCCCATCTATGGTTTGGTGTTTAAATGTTCTGGTCATGTTGCCCTCCAGTTGGCTAGCTATTGTGGTCCTGTCTAGCACTAGATGAATACGGTTATGGTTGAGTGCATGGACATACCTGCTGTTTCTGTGAAAATTATGAGTTCACAGACACACCTGTTCTGGTGAGCAGTAAAGCATATATGATAAAGGTAGGATGTTGGCAGGGGCTAGGTAGATCAGTGGGGCCTATAATGAAGTTGAATATCAGGGCTGGGGAAGCTTTATTAGGATTCCATCATATACACAGAGTATATGTGTGTGCTCCCACATATTTTACTGACAAGAAATGAATAGTCAAAATAGTTTATTGACCACTAACGTAGAGAGTACAATGAAGGCATCAGGTCCTGAAGAAGGAGGGAGAAGATAACTGAAGACAAACTTCTCTTCACTGGTTTTGAAGTCGGCCCTTTGGCCTCACTTTCTTTTCCCTTTATTATACATATATGCTTAGGTAGAGGGCAGTAAGACAATGTAAGTTACTTGAGGGAAAGTATTTTTATTCCCGGTATGTAGCACAATGCCTAGAACAGAATAAGAGCTTAATAAATGTGTGTGGATTTAAAAGTCTTATTCTAAAGCCTCGTCATCCTCAGAAGACATCCTAGATTCTTAATGGCTATGCCAGCAAAAAACCAGGTAATTTTCCACCAATCTAGAAAGGTTTAAGTATGACTTTAGAAATGAATGAATTAATAAGCATTTATTGAGCACCTACTACATGTCAGGCACTTGCTAGTTATTGGATTAATGTCTCATCTGAATATGTGAAGATTAAATTGAATCTAATTGAAAATACACCTCATTGGGTTGGATACTAGTTGATTTTTCTTTAAAGAGAGTCTAGGGGGATACAGGTAGAAGTAACTAATATCAATAACTGTAGTTAGAAAATCATCTACTAAGTTGTACAGTTGAGGGAGTAGTTATACTAATGTAATTACAGACTTTTTAAATGTAAATATTCTTAAGTAATTTGGAAATGTCTAGAGTCAACTGGAGATATTCCTGACAGCTTAGAACAACTGATTTCTTTCTTCATTAATACAGTTGTTCCTTTCTGCATTAGTCATACGACTAAATTATTGCTCTTTTAAAGTAGATATTGCTGTTCATTACTTGAGTGATTTAACATCAAATTATTATCTCGTTATCATTCATAGGCTGCCTTATCATTTGTCACACATGATTTACTTTATCTTATTAAAATCAAGTCACGCTACATGTATTATCTCAAAATCATGGATAAACAGCAACGTCTAAGACCACTCCACTTTCTTAAGGCTACTCTCCATTAAAGCTCACCTCGTAGATGACCTCTTTCCAAGCTGAAGGAGGCCCGAAGTTCTGACCAGGTTTCTTGTGATCTCTCCAGTCAGTGGCCCTTCTGCTCTTGAAATTCCCAAGGCAATCTACACAGCATTTAAGCTGTCTTATTTGGTGGGTCTGGTTATTTACAAGGTTGCATTCCTCCCAAGGCCATTCTGTTTCATCCAGGAGTAACTTAATCCTCTCCTGTTTCTATTTAAGGTTCACTATCTCCTAAATGATACAAAAATTAAAGAGTAATAACTTTTTTGCATTAGTAGTGAAACTCAGAAAAACTGAAAAGGGCAGAGTAGTCAGTCAAGATATACAATTCGGAGGGAGGTTAAACGCCTTCTGCATGCCACTATAATTCACCAAATATATCAGACAATAAAATTCTGTGATAACTCACTTTCCATGACAAAACCTGTAATGAGAACAGAAAATGGAAGAAATTCATCTATTCGCTTGACCCAGAGGGTAAGTAGAAAAATAGAATGGCTACAGAATTAAGCCATCTCAAAATCATTGTACAGCTGTAATCTTAGGCTTCTCCTCAGATTACTTAGCAGTGGCTATTTTATAAATCTTACTTCTCTTCCATTTAAGAAGTTCACA
The DNA here is from genome assembly GCA_028658325.1 of Potorous gilbertii. Classification (NCBI taxonomy): domain Eukaryota; kingdom Metazoa; phylum Chordata; class Mammalia; order Diprotodontia; family Potoroidae; genus Potorous; species Potorous gilbertii. Next base: position 596,269,758 of record CM053769.1, on the reverse strand, counting down.
GAAGTCTGATGAACTTAGTGAGGAATAATTATAGAATCTGAATGTATCAAGTGCACATGTTTTAAATTCATGGATCTCACATGCTTCCATTTATAATCTCTACCAATGGCTATGTCTAGCTATTCTGCTTATTTCAAAGGTATTTGTTTCAGTCGTGTCCACGAGAGGGTGGGGCAGAGGAAACGAAAGCAAAATGTACAGTACACACAACATTATCTAATATTGGACACATTTTAATAAGTTATTGTTTCTCTTTGAATTCTGAAATTATTGAAGGTTGAGGAAGCTTTCCAAAGCAGTTATTCTTCCTGGTATTATACCATAATGTAATGACAAGGAGAATCAAATTTAGTCAGGGTAACTGGGTTCTAATCCTGCTTATACTGCTACCTCACCCTCAGATCATGATCAAATTACATTCCCTCTTTGGACTTCAGTTTCTTCATAAGTGAAATGAAGGCATTAGATTGTAAAATTTGTAATGTCCCTACCAACTGCAAAATTCTGAATCAAAATAATTATTTTCTCTGACTCTTCACAGCTTACCTGTTCTGCTTAACCACAGAGCAGACATCTCTTGTATGACAGCTCCTTCCCTATCTCTACTGTTATTTAGTCCTATCCCCAAAAGCATTGTTAGGATTTATTTTAACTAAGGGCAAAAACAGTAGGGAGGGATTGCAGCAGTATTATGGAAGATAGTTAAAACTGGGAATAGTACTACTGTATGGCATCATAGTAAAACTATTGCTATAATAAAGTCAAAGTAGGGATGGCCTATTCCTCAAGGTTGTCAGTTCTCCCCTTTTGCAGTTGGGGAGGGTTGGAAATAAAGGTGAGTACCAAGAGAAGAAACTACAATGATGGGACCATGTGTGTGGTGGGGGTGGGAACATGACCTGAATGTGGGTGGGCCACACAGTACCTCAGGTTTGAAAAAGACTATAGTTCAAAACATAGGGTCAATGGGCAATATGAATTAGAGGCATCTCTCCCTACTCTCCCCCTGCCTAGCCCCATGGAGAAAACATAATCCTCTGATGTTGATGCTCATTACAGTCAAAATCCCATTTACCTCTTACTAGTTAGGGCTCTGCACATTCCACTCTACCAATCGAAGAATTAATCTAACTACACTATTATTAAAAAGTAATGTTCTAATTGGCCTGTTGCGATGTAGGTACCTGCCCAGAGATGTTCACCCAGTCAAGGAGAATTAAAATATTTAATCTATCATCTCTTGAAATCTGTAAAGTGTAAAAAAGCTAAAATTTTTAAAAAAATAGAACTTTCATTCCTATATTTCTGATTTTCCTAACATTTCTTCATTTTTTTTTCCAGTGAGATGATTTCTGGTTTCACTGAATATATGGTCAATATAAAACATTCTCTAGAGCCTCTATTCTCATTTCATTCAATTGTAAGTCAAGTCAGAGTGCCCAAAGGTATGGATTCACATGGACTGAATTTCATTCTGGATACAGTGTACTCAGATTGTTCCTCAATTGACTCATTAATTGTTTCTAGAAAATTTCAGAATATAGCAGGGTTCTTAGCTCCCATATAACCATCAGAGGTAACAATAAATCTCTGACATGAGATTCCTTATTTCTTCTTTTATAAAACATTCATTCTTTAAAAATATTGTGTTCCAAATTCTCTTTCTCCCTTTCACCCCTCCCCCCATTGAGAAGGCAAGCAACTTGATACCCGTTATGCATTTGCATAATTTATGCAAAACATTTTCATATTAGCCATGTTACCAAAAAAAGCAAGAAAAATAAAGTGAGAAATATGCTTCAGTCTGCACTCTGAGCTCATCAGTTCTCTCTCTAGAGGTGAAAAGCATTTTTGAACATGAAGTCTTTGGAATTGTTATGGATTATTGTATTGTTTAGCGTACCTAAGTCTTTCACAGTTAATTATCATTTATAATATGTGCTGTTGCTGTGTACAGTGTTATCCTGGTTCTGTTTACTTCAATTTGGATCAGTTCATGTGCCATCCCAAGGGTTTTTTTTCCTGAAATCATGCCTTCTTCATTACTTACAGCATAGCAATGTGACAAAAATGTGATTTTGTCACAATCATGTACCACATCTTGTTCAGTCATTCTCCAATGAATGAGCATCCCCTCAATTTCCAATTCTTTGCCACCAAAAAGAGTTGGTATAAATATTTTTTTACATAAATGTCTTTTTCTTTATCCTTTGAGCTCTTTGGGATACAGTTCTAGTAATGTTGTTGGGTCAAGGAAATGTACAATTTTATAGCACTTTGGGCATAGTTTCAAATTGTTCTCCAGAATATGGTGAGACCAGTTCACAACTTGACCAACAGCATTTGTAATTAGTGTCTCTATTTTCCACAGACCTACAGCATTTTAAATTTCTTTTGTTTTCATGCTAACCAACCTGATAGATGTGAGGTGGTACTTCAGAGTTGTTTCAATTCACATTTCTGTAATCACTAGTGATTTAGAGAATTTTTTTTATGTAATTATAGATAACTTTGATTTCTTCTTCTAATAACTGATTGTTAATATTCTTTGACCATTTGTCAGTTGTAAATGAGACAGCCCTTATTTCCAGTTCCCACAAAATATAAACAAACAAAAAGCCAACATAAAGAACTCACAGTAACCCATAAGCAATTCGTATAATTCTTATTACTTTCAAATGAATTCCTTTCTTCAGGCACCCATATGGTTCTAATCTTATAGCAGTTTAGAAACTTCTGATAAGGCAAATGAACTTGAGATTAATAAAAGAATAATCCCTTAACATTCTACTGTTTCATTTCCTCCCCTGATACAGGTAAACAACCAGCTTTGTTGACCAATAAATTTTAAACAATCAACAAGAATTTATTAAGGACTAATTATCTCCCAGATACTGTACATAGTACTGAAGATACAAAGGAGAAAAAAAACACAGCCTTTGCCCTCAAGGAGCTTATATTCTAAAATAGATAAATGCATATTAAATATAGAGTAAATGGTTGAAAATTTTTGAGAGGAAGGCACTAGTGCCTGAGAGGGGAGAGTGCTATTTATTTAGTATTTTGTTTTTCCCCAGTTGCATGTAAAAACAATTTTAACATTAATTTTTAAAATTTTGAGTTTCAAATCCTCTCCCCTCCCTCCCTACCCCTGTCTATTTGAGAAGGCAAGCAATTTCATATAGGTTATACATATGTAGGTAACTAATAGCCTATAGGTACCCTTGACAGTAATGAGGGAAATGAGAGAATGAGTGGGTTAAGGGAGTAATATGAGTAATTTGGGACATGATAAGTTTATGGTGCCAATTGGACATCCATTTTTATATTTCCAATAGACAGTTGATAATCCAGGACTGAAGTGAAAGGGAGATCATGAGTCATGGACCTGGGAATTATATACATAGAGACAAGTGAAAGAGTATAGAAAGAAGAAAAAAGAAGTAGTCACAGGATAAAGATTATGGGACAGATGAATATGCAACAAAAATGACTTAGAAGCAAGAATAAATCAATCAGGAAGGGATTGAAGAGAGAGGATTCATGAAGATTTAGAGAGGAGAGAATATGCAGGAAGAAATGGTGGTAAACAATGTTAACTCTTATATAGAAATCATGAAGGGCAGGAATCAAGAAGAATTTGATAGACATAGGAACTGGAAGATAATTGGTAACTTTGGAGAGAACACTTTCAATTTAATGATGAAATAAGGAGCCAGATTGAAGTGAATTTAGAAGTGAGATAAAATTGGCTGTAGAGACACTTGGTATAAATAATTGCATAGAGTTTCATTGAGAAAGGAAGGAGCTTTAGGGCAATAATGAGAATAACTACATGGCAAGATTTAGGGAGGGAATTTTGTTTGCTTTTTAGGGAGGGAGAAAGTTGGGTATGCTGGTAGGTTTCAGGGAAGTAACCAATAGGGAAAGATTGGAGATTAGGGAAAGAAATGTGATGATAGTGTGGCAATCAGGTGAATATAGGAATGGGGAATTGATCTAATGAAGGAATTTAGGGTTAGGGTTGGGGAGAGAGAAAGGAGAGAGGGGAGGGAGTGAGAGAGAGAAAGGCAGGGAGGGGGAGGTTGGCCCTGGAGAAGAGCAGGGCTGACACATCATCAGAGACAGTAGTGAAGGATGTCAGAGAAATATAAAATGAGAACCAGAGAGAACTCTCAATGAATCATATTTCTCTTTCTTTTTTCTTTTTAGTGAAGTTAAATCCACAGTAGATAGTGTAGAAATGATTGGAAAAAATGAAGTGAGACTTGAGGAAAGAATAAAATGATCTTGGAGTATAGTGGATTGTGTATTGGACATAGAGTCAAGAAGACTGCCTCTGACCCATACTAGGTATGTAAGGCAGAAATTAGAAAAGGACCTATTAGTACAAAAAAAATGATAGCAGTTCTTTTTGTAGTGGCAAAGAATTAGAAATTGAGAGAATGCCCATCAACTGGGAATGACTGAACAAGTTGTGATATATGATTGTGATGTAATACTACTGAGCTATAAGAAATGATGGGCTCCATGACTTTAGAAAAACATGGAAAGACTTACATAAAATAATGAAGAGCAAAATGAGGAGAAACAGTAGAACATCATATACAGTGATAGCAATGTTGTTTTAAAAACAGCTTTGAGCAAATAAGTTGTGTTTTTAGTATTATAAATACACAAATTAACTACAAAGGACATGTGAAGAAAGACATTATCTGGATCCAGAAAAAGAACAAATAAATACAAATATACTGAATAGAATAATTTTATACACACACACACACACACACACACACACACACACCTATTTGTGTCGAACGGTAGTCATCTCTAGGGTGAGGGATAGGGATAGGAAGAAAAGAAAATAAATATACATGATAATTTTGTTGTATGTTTGAAAGGAATAGAAAGTTATGCATAGAAGATTTGCAGTTTCATGTGCAATCATCCTTTTTTATTGCACCATATTATGGAAATGCTTGTTTTAGTCCATAAATTAAAAATAAAGCTTAAAAGTAATATAGAAAGAAAGAAAAATGATACGGCAATCATGTGACACTAGGTGGTGCAGTGGATAGTGCACTTGGCCTAGTCAGAAAGACATCTTCCTGAGTTAAAATATGATCTTAGACACTTACTAGTTGTGTGACCCTGGGCAAGTCACTTAACCCTAACCCTGTTTGCCTCAGTTTTTCCATCTGTAAAATGAGCAAACCATTCCATTATCTTTGCCAAGAAAACCCCAAATGGAATCATGAAGAGTCAGACATTACTAAAAACAAACTGAGCAACAATGATATGGCAATCATGACTCAACATTTTCACTATTCTTCACTGGTGGAATGCTCTCTTTTCTAATGTCTGCCTTCTGGTTTCTTTCAGTTTCTAGTTAAAAAACTCACCTACCCCACGAAGCTTTTCCAGAACCCTCTTTATATTATGGCCTTCTTTCTAGGCATTATTTTAGTTTTATGATTATTTCCAGTTTATCCTGTGTATATGTTGTTGGTACATAAGTATTTTAATATGCTCTCCTCCATTAGACTGTGAGTTTCCCCAAGTCAAGGGACTCTTATTTTTCTTTTTATTGCCACTGCTTAGCATAATTCCTGGCATATAGTTGGTATTTAACAATGATTTATTAGTTGACTGATTGATATCTTGATTGAAGTCTCTGAGTGATGGCCTGTACCTAGGTCCTTTCTTCACTCATCTATATATGTTATTCCTTCTTGACTATACTGGAAGTAATGCCCTGAAAATCATGAGGAATATTCCAAAATTTCTAAAATATGCTAATGGTTTTATGACCATCTCAATATGGATGCTCTCTGTAAATCAGACCAATTAATGGCCACTCACTCTGTGTGACTCTTATCCATGGAATTCCATATTGGCTCCACCCAAAATGCTAGGGACCTTCTTCTATATCTGTTAACTTTTTGATTACCAGTGTAGCATATGGGCTGTCCATCTGTTAGTCCACACTCTCAGTATGTAACTGACCCAAATCCTTTCCTAGTCAAACAGCTCTTGGGTAATATAATTTGCTACACTCCTTTTGAAGGAATTTGTCATTTTCACTATTGTGCAGTGTATTCACACCCACCATATGTTGCTCCATTCTCCCTTTGGCTCACCACAAATTTGATTCTCTGGAGACTTCCTTGTTTTGGAAACATAAAATCATTGGGAGAATATTGGTGTTAAAAAATTGTGGTTTTGTTTCAAGGGTAAGCCTGGGATTGTTAATTTTTCACATGTATTTCAGCACTTTCTCTTTCTCCTATTCAATTGTGGTACCAGTCATTATGCGTTTTGGCATTTAAGATAGATGTGTTTATTAGGTAACTTGGTGGGTTGTCCGGGCAACTACATATCCAGTTCTGGGAAATAAGAATTTTTTTAATACGTATGTCTCAGTGCATGGATACATTGAACTCTTTCAAGGGGCAAAATATCTTTTAAGAAGCTCTATACTATTCTGGAACATTATGCCATCAGTATAATGAGGTTCACAATCAGGAACATCTGGAGGAATTCTCAAAATTGGAAATCTCTTATTTAGTTCATCTCTTTGCCAGGACAAAGGTGTTTACCTTTGAACATCTTTCTTTGTTTTACAACTAAATTGAAATTAATATCAGAAGATTGTTATAAACATAGAATAGTTGAATAATATTAAATAGTCCCTCAAAAAGTACTAAGGCTCAAAATTCAAAGTGTAAGTTTCAATAGTGCATGAAGTATGAGTTGGCACAATCATAGACTTGAAACTCATTTCTACTGGGCTTAAATAGGCTAATAAATAAGTCAATAAACATTTCTTAAGTGCTTATTATGTGCTGAACACTGTATTAAGTACTGGAGGTACAAAGAAAGACCCCCCAAAAAAAATTTTAAAAAACAGTTCCTGCTCTTGAGAAGCTCACAATATTGTGGAAAGGGAGGAGGCTAGAGTTTTGTTCTAGTGTTAATTTGTGCTGATTCTAAATCCCAATGCCTTCCTTTGTTGATTCCTCATGAGGTTTCCCCTTACATATTACTCTGAGGGTAAGAGCAGCCAGCATTTTTCTCCATCATGATCTGGAAACTAAACATTCTTTGAGACAGTGAAGTTATAACAAAAGAGATAGTTAGGTGGATAAAGGGAGCTAGAAAATGATCTCTAGGAATCGTAGAGAGCTTAGTGTTTGAGGTAGATGGACCACAAATCCATCGGTTAAAGTTGGGTCAGGCAGTCATATACCTCTACTCCCTGTTGAATAAAGTAATAATAATTCTATTTGTGTTGAAGCCATTAATTTCTCTGGTGTAAGGTACTAGAATGAGATAATTTCCATTAAAACACATATTGGGATAAGTTCTACAGCTTATATACAAAGTTGTTGGAACTCTGGAGTATTTTCAGGGTCACAGAGACAGTTTATTTCAGAAATAAGACTTAGGTCTTCTTGACTCTGAGTCTATCTCTCCTGCTGACCTGACAAACTGCCAAGTTGCTCTCTATCCTTTATCTCATTGTGAGTAGAAGTGTTGTAATAACTTTAAGATTAGGTAAATGGTTTGTATACTTTATCGCATTTTAGCTGCATAATACATTTGTGAAGTAGATAACAGATATTAGTCCCATTTTATGGATAAGTAAATTTATATTTATAGAAGATAAGTGAGTCACACTGACTTACAGGGATAAGTTTATGATATGTGATTTTTAACCAAGTCTTCTAGATTATAATTGCAGCCCTTTGTGCTGTTTCTCTTTGTATTGTTTCTCTGATTATGAAGATATTGCAATTCTAACTAAACATTAGCTGTTTAGTATTAAAGAGGTCAGAGAAAGTATTTTCACTTCTGAATGGTATTTTTTTTTCCTTTATGCTAATACTTTGGGAATTGTTTTTTTGAGAGATGTGTTGTGGGGGTAAGATATTGAAGGAGTCCTATAAACCACCTTAAAAGAAAAAGGAAAAGGAAAAATGTGATTTAGTGGTAGGCTAAGTTCACTGTAGCACTTTGCATTGTTTGGTGATCCACAAAAGAAGTCTCTGCAAATAATAGGGCTTTTAATGTGGTATTGGTCTGAAGAAAGCTTAGGGAGCCTTTATTTACAAGAAGACCAGGGCAAAACCTAACTGACCAAATATTCTCTCCCACAGATGCCTGAAATGTCTTCACTTATGCTTAATCAAGAAGTTGTATCCTTTGTAGAGTGACGTAAATTTAAGTTTCAGAACCTGTACATAATGGAGGGGAAAGGGGAAGCAGGATATTTTGTGATTTTCTGGTGGATTCTGAAAGGTATGCCTTTATATTCCTCCTCCAAACTGTCCTAGAACTTCCTGTCTCCAAATAGACACCAGATGCCAGCATAGCTGTCTACTCAGCTGCTATACTTTGCTTATGGATACAACTCCCTACTTCCAGTACCAGGTTACATGTATTAGACTCTAACTCATCTTTTCCAAATGTATACCATGGAATATATATTACGAGAATAAATCTAAATTTATTCAAAAGAAGCAAGAATAAATAATTACTATCAGTGTACTGCAAGTCTGGAGGCAAAGTGATTTGACTGCGGAACTGGTTTCTTAGATAAGAAACGTCCGATGAAACAATATCATAATGAATTGATCTGGAGAACTTGAAACTCCATTGGCAAATCAAATAATGTGACTGCTTAAGGAAATGGAGATGAACAACATAAAGGTTATACTGTTAAACAAAATCAATCAGTCCTTTCAATAACGTCTTGAACCAGAATGTACTAAGAAAACTTTCATTTATTTATTCATTTGTCACTCACTCAGGCTTGCTTGCCCAGTTATCCAGACTCTCTTTAAAAAAGTCTACACCAAAGAAAGACAGTGTGGCAACTGATGCAAAGACACAGGGAACCTGAGCCATTAATAGGATTTTCAATTTGCTTTTCAGTTTTGTCCTTTTCCACATTATGCCCCTAAATAATAGAAAAAAAAGTTTTGTAAATTACAAATCCCCATGAGACTTCCATACACAATAATCATTTAATTATTCAACCCTTTCTACTGTTGTTATCATTAATACAATAATTGGAATTTCTTCCGCACTCATTATATTTTGAAAGGACAGGAAGTCTATCTCTCTTTCTGAATTCTGGACCTCATTCTCAATGTGAATGAAGCAAAAGAAGAAAGCACAATGCTTTTCTTTTTTTCAGTAAGAAAGGTCCCATAGGAGATAAGGGGATAGGGGCTTTATTGCTTCTCTTTTGCATTTTCATTCTCTTGGGCACTAGTTTGTTTTAGAAACTCTTCCAATGCTATTACTTGTTACATACAGCATTTACACCTAATTCCTAAAAAATCAGTTCCATTAACATTGTATAATTCCTCTTTGAAAATTTTATTCCACCCCCACATTGCAGCAAGAAAATGACTCTAGATTTTGAAAGACCATTCCAAGGAAAGACACACTTTGGTCAATTCTACAAGGCTTAAGAGTCTTTGAACATATACTTGATCAGTGATTGGGTCTGTTGTCCAAGATTAATCCAACTTAAATGTAGAAAGGATCATCAGAATGTTGAATTGTGAATTGATCAGGCAATATTAGCAACTCATGAAAGAGCCTTAAATAAAAATAGCCTTAAGCATAATCTCACATGTGGCTTCTTTTGCTTCTCTAGTGATAATCGCAAAGTATCACATGGAGATACCAAGGATCATACACATGATAAATCATCTACAAAAAATAAACTTAATTATTGAATTTCTTTATGTTCAAAGTTTGTCTAATAGCTGAAGAATTAGCATAATCCTTTCATATATAACTAGTCATCACACCTTGCTGTGTTCACAATTAGCATTAAAAAACAGGTGAAAGAGCAAAATGTAAAACCTATGAACCTGTATCTTTTGAATAAAATGAAGTAGAGAAATTCTCTAGAGAACTTAATAAGATTTTTGAAACTAAGTCAATCTTGATAATTGGTAACTTTAAAGCAAATTTAAGTGCAAGGAAGAATAGTGAAAAACAAATTTTTAAAAAAGTTGGAAAAGTATGCCTAATATTCAAAAATAATAGGCAATTACTTGTAGTCTACTTCCATTTACATGTCAGAGAACTGAGAATTCCGGGCTAAATGTACAACAAAATGGAAGGTAAAAAATTTTCTCTAAAACCTTTCCAAAACAGAAATTGTGTAAATGATAAACCAACATGAACTGTCTTCTTATTCTGGAATAATAGAGAAGTTTTCTTTCTTTAGAAAGGTTTAAAGAAGAAGGTTTAAAAATATGAATTAATGCCTAACTTTATCTCACTAAGGACTCCCTCCTCAATTACCCACATATTATAGAAAGACTGTACTAACCTGCCCCACTGACAAGGTTATGTCAAGATAACACTTCATAATCTGGTAAGCCTTCCTTCTTCCCAATGGCATGGAGGTCAAAGCTTTAAACTGTAGAAATTTGCTGAGGCTTTGATAGCCAGTACTGTTTCAGCATTCTTTGCTGCAAAATATGTCCTGCATTAGAGAAGCAGAACAGTGGGGGAAAGGGACTGAGTTGAGAATTGAAACAGAATTCAACCCTACACTGATACACTGCCTCTCACCCTTTTCTAGGAAGGATTTGGAGATCTAAATTCCAAATGACAAATTATTTCAGACTTCCATACAATTAGTATGACAGTATCCTGAACTGTTGGGAAAGAAAACCTAGGAATAGAGGCAACTAGACAGGATGTCAACTGTAGGGAACTCTGTGGCATACCACCAACCTTGAAGGAAATAGCCTAGCATTCATCTGGGGCAAGACATGTAACCCCCAAAGTCATTACAGACAGAAAGCTAGGCTGGTGAACTATCTATTGCCCAGTGGGATGAGGTTGGAATGCTTTGGGATCCAACACCCTGCGAAACAATCATCAGATGGGAGGGAACCTGAGACCTAGTAAGGGAAAAATAAAAGGGGGAGAAAAAGACCAACATTACCAAAAATCTCAGAAGGAAGAAAACTCCAAGAATTTGAGCTTAAACAGACAAATCAACAGAAAACATCAAAAGCAGAATGAAATATGGTTTCTAGATTTAGTAAACAAATTCAAGCATCTATGAATAAATAATGCCAAACAAAGGAAAAATACTAGGAGAGAACCATGTGGGATTTGAAGAGAACAGGGAACTACAATATACTGTTTCTGAGTGGTATAAAAGAGAAATAAGATTTGTGAGAACAGAATTTATGACCTTTACAGCAGACATAAGTGGCAGAATAGAAAAGCTTGAATCCATGATGGCAAGTCTCATTAAACAAAAGGGAGGACAATTGATTAGAAATACAAATACAGAAAACAGGACAATCTAAAAGAAAAGTGCAAAAAATGCATCAGCCTTAAAAAAATATGTTTGCTTTGTAAGTAAAACATTGATTACAAAAACATACTAAGGGATTATAAGGTCTCCTAAAAGAACATTAACAAAATCAAAAACAAAACAAAAAAGACCTGAAAACTACAATGCAAGAAATAAAGAAAACTGTCTAGAATTTTGAACACAGAAATCAAAATGCCAATTGAAAAAATCTTCAGATTGTATTCAGAAATGCATATACCCTTGAAAATTCCAAGATACATAGTAGTTAAATTTAATAATTCAATTCAGAAAGAACACGTTCTTCAAGTGACCAGGAGAGAGGTGCTCACATACAGAAGAATGAAAATCAAATTATATAAAACAATTCCATATCCATCAGAAATCATGGTTCTGAAAAGGATTGGAACTCAGGATTCAAATCTGAACTTGATACATGAATACAGGAAAAAATAAATATTCAAAATAAAGGGTTTAAAATATTCTTATATTAAAAAAAAACCCAAAAAACAAAAACAGACCTGAAGAGATTATTGGCTTTTTACACAACCTGAACCATAGAAGGTTGTTTTTTGATTTTTTTTTTCCAGGAGGGGTAAAAGAATGGAACTGCAACCCTGTGACAGCAGACAAATGAGTAAGAGATTTCTTTCTAAATGTACACAAGAAGACAGAGACAAAGGTGAAAGGGACGGAGTTTCTTGTAATGAACCAGTGTCCTTTATCATATGTAAAACGGGACAGTTTTCTGCGAATGAGGAACAATGGATAAAGGAAATCTGAAGGGCAAACACTACAAGACAGTGACAGAAACTACCCAGAATGGACATCTGAGAATATATACCAAAAAACGATCTCAGTGAGCAAATGATTGATTTCCTTGATGAACATAGAGAAGTGTTAGTCAATTAGAGTAAAATATTTATTTCCCAAATATTTTTGAAGATGTGTCTTTATGCATAAGCTGGAAATTCACTCCTGTTTTGCTGACCAAGAAGATGACCTGGTGGCATATTTTGTGAGTCATTCATCCTTTCTGTTTCATAGCTAGATGTGGAAAAGCAGAATTGGAGCTTTCTCCCTCTCTTCCCCTTAGACCATGAGCTTTTATTTCACATTTTGTTTGAAGTTACCAGGTGTGACTCCTTGGGGGTAATAGAGGACAAAGTCCACATCACAGTCAGACTAGGAAGTCTGTAAGGTTTTCCTCTAAAATCACTTTTAGGATTGGAAGGGCATGAGTGATGATGTCATTGACACCAGGGCCCTGTGGCATCACCTGGGAGTTACATGCAAAGTATGAGGGAAGGGGAAGCACTAAATGGCCTCCAAGTTGTGTCCTATCTTTAATTCTACCATCTCTAAGGGTATATTTTCCCCTTCTGGGGCATTTATATTAGTCATTACTATTAAACTACTCACAACCCCTTTCCCCTTTTTAATCTGTCTTCCCAGAATTCTTTGCCCTTTGCTCAAACTATTACCCATGTTTAAATAGAAACTCCTATCTTTTACTGAAATCATTCTTTTCTTTTCGCATCAAACTTTAGTGCCCCCTCCTCCTAAAAACCTTCCTTTAAAACTCCCTACTAAATATTTCCCTAGATAGCTTCTCCTCCTCAAAAGTCTCACAAAACTTTGTCTGATTATCTTTATAAGTATCATATATTGTAGTATCATATATGTACAATAGTATAAGTATCATATATGTACAATACATATAATGTATTGTAGTTCCTTGTGTATATGCTTAATGTTTTCCCACCAATTCTTAAACTGTGACCTTACCAAGCCAGTAACTGTGCATGATTTAATCTTTTGTATTTATTCCAAGTTAAAGTAGTGCCTTGTAGAGAGGTAGATGCTTAATATTTAATCAGTCTCATAGGATGATACGTTTAGTGCTGGAAACTATTTCATAAATTATCGTGTTGAAATTCCTAATTTTATAGACGAGGAACTGAAATTCAGAAGGTTTATTCGTCTTTCTAACTTGGATCTTCTTGGTCCAAATCCAAGGCACTGGCCCTTTCTTTTATCCCACTCTGTGACTACATCTCGCTATGCAATACAATGAAATAAAATGACCAGCTATTTGTAGAACTGTCCAAATTACCTATCCATATTAAAAGTACCTTGAAGATAGGTGCATATCCTATCTCGTTTAGACTTTTTTTAGATATAGTAGTTACCTGAGAGATATTTATTAAACCAAAATGAATTTTAATGTTTACCTATTATCTCTTTGGTCTTCTAGCTCTTACTATCCTGTTCCCTTAACCAGGTACCAGTCATATCTACCCAATTTTGCATTTTCTGCACTGCTTAATTGGTACTTCATGATGTCCTTCACTTTTCTTGGGGTGCTTATGCCCCCAGTAAAAGACATGCTGCTAAATGTTTAACAATTGGCTGTCCTGATAAAATAATAAGAAGACATGCAATATGGTTTTACATTTAATCTGCCTTGTTATCATTTAATCCATCATTTTCTTAATTCAAGAAAAATGGCAAAAGAATACATCTAGACCTGATTTTTAGCCATTTTGCATTTCTGATGTGTAAACTAATATTAAAAATTTAATAATCAGTTCTTGAGAATCAGCAAGATCTGGCTTCACCATAACCCTGCTCCCAACTCCCCATGAAAATTAACTCTTACTGTATTTTTTTCCACACTTTGGGAGCAAGTTCTCTGTGACAATGAAGTTGAGAGCTGAACTTGGTTCCCCAAGGTCCAGTATTTCCTCCAATGTATGTAATTTAATAGAGACTTTCAGGAAATAATGGCTTTATTTTGTAGCCTAGATATTACTATTTCAGTTCTGTTTAATAAGGATTTGTCTCAGAAATTTAAAGTGTGTTTCCCTAACTCCTCCCTATTTGCTCTATTCTCCTCTGAAACATCTTGAGAAACTATTCAATATTCTAGTAGTTCTTGCCCTGGGGACATTTTTTTCATGATATCCATTTCAAATTTTGCTTGCCTTTACTTCATTTGATTGTGCCTAGTTATATGTCCCCTGATGTGCTATTACGCATTTCATCTCTCTCCTTTAGTCTTAACACCATCTTTTGAGTAAATACAGAAATCTCTATTTATTTCCTTTCTTGTCCTAATTCAATGGAGTCATAGCTTACAAACCTGAAACATACTTTAATCCTTTCTCGTCATACTGTTCCATGCTTTAATCAGGAAGGTTATTTCTGTTTTTTGTGCAATCTCTTGCTGATTTACCTTTGTGCTGCTGCTGCTGCTACGTGTGTGTGTGTGCGTGCGTGCGTGTGTTTTACTATTGCTAGGTTTGCTAAGATCTCATCATTTTACGAAATCATTAATTTAATAGTGGTAACTAAGTATGATATTCTTGGACATTCAAAGAGTATCATCTTTATTCTGGCACTGAATTCTTAGACTCTATGCAACTGAACCTCTTTAAGATAAATTATTCAATGTCCAATATAACAATTAAGCAATGAATCAAAAGTGTTCATTCATTATCTACTATATATAGCATACAGTATGAATACAGAGAATCCTAAGTCATGGCATCTGTCCTAAAGGAAGTCAGAATTTTAGGGCAGAACCAAGATGGTGGAATAGCAGAAACAATCACTGGGAACTAACCCACACCCACCAAACCAAACCAAATCAAACCAAATCTCCAAGCATTTAGAAGATGTACTACACTAAATCCTGATGAGGAGATCTAACAAAAAGTGCTAGTCATTTTCGCAGCTCGTCAGGCAGCATAGGGAGACTGACAGAGAAGTCTCTGGATAGTGTGATTGGGATCTGGCCAAGAAAGTGATACACAAAACCATTCCAGTATAGGAAGAAGCTATGCAGGAGGGCAAGAGGTGATCCCATACCCATATTCAAGCATATCACAGGGTATGGATATTGGTACCAATAAGTGTATTTTTCTCATACTGCCCAGTTCCAGTTCATATATCCATAGGAGACTGAGGAAGGGACCTATGCCTAGGGGTAGCCGGGATGACGATAAATCATAGGTCATAGTTTACGTACAGAGAGAAGGGAAAGTTCAGAAATAAGTATCACTTGTGGCTCAGATGTCAGCATCAAATGTAGAGGTCTTTGTTCCAGCTTCTAGATCAGGGGTGGGGAACCGTGGCCTCAAGGCCACATGTGACCTTCTAGGTCCTTGGGTACAGCCTTTGGACTGAGTTCAAGTTTAAAGAACAAATCCTTTTTTCAACAGGACTTGTTCCATGAAGTTTGGATTCAGTCAAAGGGCCACACTTGAGGACCTAGAGGGTCAAATGTGGCCTTGAGTCCACAGGTTCCCCACCCATGCTCTAAATCATTCCAAAATCTGCAGATAAACAACCAGAGCAGGAAACACAAGGCTGAAAGGAAGCTTGTAGTTCTGTTACTCTGAACTATCAGTTTTCCTACTCATAGTGGCTGAGTCCAATAGAAATCTACTACTGCTCAGACCCAAAACCCAATGTGGATCTTACAGAATTCAGAACAAGTAGAAATACCTGAAGGCTTTGACTATGATTTATACATATTTTAAGTCATCTCAAAAGAAAACTACTCAGACATCTTAGAACAATAGGGCAAAGTGGAAATAGAAAAAAAAATCAACTGGTTACCTACTGGAAAAAAAAAAACCTAAATGAAAATTCTCAGGAATATTAGATTTTAAATTCAGAGATCCCAGAACAGGGAGGGAAGGGGGGGGGGAATATCACAAGTAGACGGAAAAAAGAATTCCAGGAGTAATAGTTGAGATAACATATGATTAAGCAGCCACCACTACAGAGGAACAGAGTGCTTTGAATATGATATTCAAGGAGGAATGGATATAGTTTTACAACTAAGAATAATTTACCAAGCAATATCAATGCAGGGAGAAAATTGATGTTTGATAAAATAGCTAATTTTTAAGCATTTCTGATTTTTTTAAAAAAGCACCAGAGCTACATTAAAAAAGAAAGATGCAAACACAGGTCTTAATAGAAACATAAAAAACAAAATATGACTAAACAATCATAAGGGATTAAATAAAGATAAACAACATATATTAAAATATGTGGCAGTGACACATTTGTCCTACGTGAAATTTGTCATTACCAGGGCTTATAGAGTGAATCTAATTAGAGTGAATATCTTGGAATTGTTCTGTTATTTCCAGATCATATTAAAAGAAGAATGGAAGGAAGGGAGAATTACCTCAAATCTCTAATTATATCATAATCAGGAGTACAAGTGAAAGTTTTACTAATAAGGAGAAAGGGTTGATGGCTGACACCTGAACCTCACTCCCATTTGAACAAGTCACCCACATTATGAAAATAAATTTTATTCACCAGAAAAATAGGAGAGAAAAGGGAGAAGGGGGAATTAGAGGGAGATCAGATTAAAGGAGGAATTAATCCACAATAAAGTAGAGTCTAATTCAGGATATACACACTGTTTATAATGCTTTTGTAAGTGGCAAATGATGAGAATGGGGGGAGGTACTGATAAATTGGGGCATGAACAAACAAGTTATGGTATATAAAGGTGATGGAGTACTAGTGTGCTATGAGAAATGATAAAGGCAATGAGTTTAGAGAAAACCAGGAAGATTAATATAAACTGAAATAAAGTACAGAAAGCAGAACTAGAAGAACAATGTACACAGTAACAACAATCTTATCATAAAGAATAATTCTGAAAACCTTAGAAGTCTGATCAGCTTAATGATCAGCCACGATTCCAGGGCAATAGTGATAAAACATGTATGGGCTCTGCATAAATTAATTAATTAATTAATGAGTGTGTGTGTGTGTGTGTGTGTGTGTGTGTGTGTGTATAATATGCATGTTTCATATACATATTTGCATGATCTAAATATACAATTTATATAATATATATTTGTGCATAATATATGATATATACATATTACATGTCTGTACACACCCACCCACACAGGGCTACATTACTTCAGTTATGTACTAGCTGTTTGATCATGGGCAAAACATTAAACCTTTCTCCACCTCAGTTTCCTCATTTGTAAAATGGAGATAATAACATCACCTAACATAGCATTTTCATGAAGGTTAAACGATACCATATATATATAAAGAACTTTAAAAATCTTAAAGCACTATAAAAATGGTAGATGTGATTATATATAACATATGTTCATTATCATTCCAAATCTTTTATGTTTTATTCTTACTGTAAATTTAGCAGTCATCAAAAACAAAAATTTCAATGTCTTGTGAAATTCATAGATGTTTGTTCAAGAAACTATAGACTGTTGTATAATTTTAAACACATACATAAATATGTGTGGACATATATATTATATCATGGGTAATTAGGTGTGGGTATGTACATATATACACATACATATGCACACATATATATGTATCCATACACAATTAGGTAGCTCAAATTTCCCATTTTTGTTCCCTATTGCACTTTTCCCATGTACCTAAAAACTGATTTTTTAAAGTCTATCTTTACCCACTAACCCAGTCTATCCTAATAGAAGTCCTCCCTTGTAATATATAGGTTTAAATGAAAAAAAAATTAATCAATGCACCAACTTTATCTCCATATATATGTCTTATTTTATACCTCTACCATCAATGTTTTGCTAAAAATGCTATATTTCATCATATATTTTCTGAAGTCATGATTAGATGACTCTCCCTAACTAGGTGATAAATATGTCACTAGGTTAGATTTTCATCATGAAAATTACAGAAGTGTGAACCTACATTTGGACACATAGTTCTACAATATGTGGAGATAACATATACATATATGTATATATATGCATGTGAAGACACATATATACACATACATTCATACACAAAATAAATTCAAAAAAGTTCAGAGAATTAGTATATTAAAAGTTGAGGGAATTTACAAAGGTTTCATGTAGAAAATAATGCTTGAGGTAAAACTTACAGGTAACCAGGAATTCTGAGATGGGGAGGTAAGGAACAAGTACAATCCAGTCAGTGGTATATCAGAGGTCAGATATGATCATGAGACTTGGAAAGTTTTCTATACAGAATACAAGAAGGCCAGCAAGAATCTCAGAGTACGTGTGTGTGTGTGTATGTGTGTGTGTATACACACACATATATATTTATACATATGTGTATATAGATGTCTGTGTATGCATACACACATAGATATATGTACATATGCATGTGTATATATATTCATACATATACATAAATATGTATATATATACTTATATAAATATGTGTATATCTATGCATATAAATACGTAAATATGTGTATATGTGTGTATATATATATATATATATATATATATATATATATATATACATATAAATGGAAAAGGTATGAAGGCACTAGGTTGAGAAGAGATTTAATGCCAGTCAGAAGAATTTATATTTTATCCTAGAGGTAATAAGGACTCACTCGAATTTATTAAGAAGGGGAATCATATGGTCAATCTTGTACTTTAGTAAAATCACTTTGGCAGCTATACGAAGAATGGATTGGAGTGGGGCCTAAGTCTGGGATAAGAAGAACCAAGCAAAGACTATTACGGTAATCTACGGGAGAGAAGGTAAGGGCCAAATCTGGGGTTTATAGTGGAGAGGAAGTAATCAATATGATAGATTTGGATATTAAAAACAAGAATATTTAGAAATTGATTGGATTTCTGGGTTTGTTGGAAATGACAAGATGGTACTGATATTGGGATGCAAATTTGGGTAAACTGCAAGGATAGTTATAATGGAGGTTATAGTGATTATAATAAACAAATTCAGGAGGTAGGTGTTTGGGGAAAATATAAAAACTATTTTGGATAAGTTAGAGATGGTTATACATTTGCAGATGCAAGACTACAGTTCAGGAGGAAAACTGGGACTGGATCACTAATCTGGGAATAAAAGGCATATAAATGGTAATTGAATACATAAAATTTGATTGAGAACACCAAATAAAAGCATAGAAAGAAAAAAGTACAGAAACCAGTAGAGAGCCTTAGGACACAATCATAGTATAGATACTGTTTGGCTGATAATGGAGAAGCATAGGGTGAGAGGGAAAATAGATGGTTTGATCTAATTAAGATTTTAATGCATGAGAGATGTCAGGAAATGTTTGTAGGCAGCAGGGAAGGAACTGGGAAATACTGGCAGGAGAGTTTAATAATATAGATGATAAGATGGTACAGACAATGTACTGGAGAAGATGGGAAGAATTTAGATCAAATTTCCATGTAGGGAGGATTAGCCTAGGTGAGAAAGGCTATCTCTTCTTCAGAGATGTGTGAAGGAGAAAAAAGTAAAGAATGATCTGAAGGGGTTATGAGATTTGGAGGGGAGAAGAAAGAATTTTCAGAAAATAGTCTTGCTTTTCTCATTAAAGTAAACTAAGCATCTGAGCTGAGAGGTTGAAGGTAGGGGCTGCTGCCAGAATTCTGAAAAGAGATTACTAGAAAGAGCCATTTTGGAGAGTAGAATAGGAACTTAATTGGAAAGGAGTAAGAGGATTGCCTTGATAATATGAAGACCCAAATGAGATTAGTTAACAGAAATAACAGAAATAAACATACCCATTTAACATGGTCATGTTATTTACACACATCATGTCCTAAATCGAAGTTATTATCTTCCTAACTAAACTTGTCCCTCCTCCAAAGGTCATTCTATTGAAGATATCACCATTCTATCTTTCATTCAACTTCATAGATTCATTCTTTGTTTCTTTCTCTAAGACCAATAACCAATTAATTACCAAAATCCTGTCAATTATGCCTTTACTTCTTTCACATCTATGGCTTTTTCCTTCCTTCCTTCCTTCCTTCCTTCCTTCCTTCCTTCCTTCCTTCCTTCCTTCCTTCCTGCCTTCCTTTCCATTAACTATCATCCTTCTTATATTGGCCAATCTGTTTCCTTCAGAGTCTGTTTTTCTCCCTAATTCAATTCATTCTCCACTCTGAGGCCAACATCATCTTTCAAGAGCACAGCCTTTTCTTCAAAAATATTCAATGGTTCACTGTTTCCTCTGGGAAAAAGTATAAACTCCTGAGATGGGCTTTTAAGATGTTGTTCAATGTCTTCTATCTGCCTTCTTATCCTTATTTAATATAATTCACATTGTGCTTTATTTAAACTGTAATTCTAGCTTTCCCCTGTCTTCTTCACTGCCTCTCCTGCTACAATTTATTCTCACAGGATGATCTTCTGTTTTTTGAATAAATTTCCACCTCTTCTCCACTTTGCAGAAACTTTACCTCTCTTCAGGGCCATTTCAGTTGCTACCTTCTTTATGAAGCCTTTCTTAATTTCCCCTGCTCACATCATTAGTGGTTTCTTCTACCTCAGATTACTTTGTATTTACTCTCCTGTACACACATTGCCTCTTTTAAGGGGAATAGAAGTTTCTTAACACTAAGGACTTTTTCTTCTTTTTTCCCTTACTCTCTTCCCTCTTTTCTCCCAACCTCCCTTCCTCAATCCTCCCCTCCTTCTTTCTTATTCTATCCTGTTTTTTTCAATTCTGTTCTTTTTCTTTTCTTTCTTTTTTTTGTGTGTGTACCTCCTGTCTATCCAAATAGTAATCTCTTAATAAATTATTGATACTGTTGAATTGTATCTTCTGCTTTATGTTTCATTCAGACTTTTAATATAAGTGACCTTGAGGAAAAAAATCCCAATACCTCCTTCATCTCCAAGGTATCTGTATACACAATTCTTTGAAGGCAGTGTTTGTTTCACATTTGCTTTCTTTTAATTGAAGTTCACACACACAGTATGACACACGCACAGTATCACACGCACATATACACACATATGGTAGCAAGATAAGTACTTTATACTATATCTTGCAGGTTTGTGTCACAAATATCTATGTTTTGTTGTCCTTAGGAAACTTGAAAAGGTAAATGTAACTTTACAGTCTAGAAATGCTATTTTAATAAGTCTAGAAGAAAAGTCCTTGGGATTTTGAAATGCAAATAACATGAGAAAAAACTTCATAATAATTGCACATATTGGAAAAAATGAAATGATCTCTTAATATCTCCCTCCTTAGGATGTTTCTATAGACAAAAACAAACTAACACAGTTTGTGAACACAGGATATAAATTATTGATCAGTCTGAAAGCTTAAAATAAAGGCGTCAAAATACATTTTTGATATTTTTCTACATGATACAAGATATTTATATTTTTCAAATAGTGTAACAAATTTGCCATGATGTCCCCACTACCCATGTCATCACATTGGCATATTACTACATAATTCTGGAAAAAAAGTACACCAAAAACAAATTCAAAAAGATGTGTATTTTATATACATCGTTTTCTAAATTCCTTTTCTGTCATTCAATGTCCATCATAATATGAATACAACTTTTAGCTTATGCTATGGCTTTGTTCACATCATTCTCCCTAAATGAAATTCATTCCTCACTACTTAGTGGAAAAAGTACCAGACCAAGGATCAGAAACTGGAACCCCATCAGAAGTGGAATCCCATACTGATTCTTTGTTATTTTTCTTACTCTCTCAATACACTCTACTTCCCTGAGTCATCAGATTGTCAATCTGCAAAATGAGAGACTTCTACTCAGGAGTTTAGTGATAATTTTTAAATATATACGTATATATGCATATATTTGCTTATATAAATATATATTAATTAGATATTTCTAAGTTTAATCTTCATTACTAACATTATCTTCATCACTTCCTTAAGTCTATAAAGATAGTAAACCAACAAAACAAGTCCTGATTTGTACCATTTGCCAATTTCTAGAGCATAAATGCTCACACTGAAAATTTAATAATGTCTATCCTGGGTTAATTAGAGTTACCTGCAGCATACCCCTGGTTCTACTAGATGATGCATCTAAGATGCTTCCCAGCACTAAGTTTTTTGAAATTTCATTTAAGTCATATCTGTCCTTCAAAACCATATCAAATCCCACCTCCTTCATTAAGCCTCACCTGTGAAGCCCAACCCAGATTCTTTTTTTTTCTTTTTAATATCCTATACCACTTATTGTCCCTTTTCATTCAATTCTTATCATGCATTGTCTTTAACTCTCACCTGTGTTGTTATTTTTGTGCTTATTTATTATCCATTTCAGTCCTATAAGTTAAAAAAAGTGTCAAGGTCTGTATCATCAACTTCATTGTATTTCTTCTACCTTCACCCCATTCCCATACTGTTTTACACTTTGGCTTACACATCATAATTTCTCAACAAATATATATTTATTTGACAGAGTGACACTTTATGAAGAACTTTTTGGAGGTATCACATAAATTATTAAAGGATTTATGAAGATATAATGGCATATTTGATAACTTCACTAGAAAATTACCCTACAAAAAAACATAAAGACATATTCTCAAGTGAAATGATATAAAGAAAAGTGATATTGTCTACATAAGTGACATGGAGAAATATATAAGTTGTTCAGTGGATTTCCTTATACCCCACACCTAGTATTTGACATTGAATCATACATTTTAATAGGAAAAGATCTTAGAGACCATGGAAACTAATACAGTTGAAATCTGTTTCTATCTGCATCCAATTAAACGATACTACAACCTCACTTTGCTATTTTTCTTTTGTTGCCTCTCTAAGTAGATTGCAAGAACCTCCATGTCAGGGGCCATGTCACATACCCCTTTGCATCATTGATTATTGTAACACTGATGAGGTTTATAGGGTGTTCAAGGCAGACTAGCACCACTGGTGTGAGGTCTCGTTGAGCCCTTTTCAGGGATGCTCATTCACACATGATGTTCACTTGACCCTCAACTCTCACCTGTGGTCTCAAGAAACTGTAACATGCTTAGTGGCTCCCCCTTCATAACCCTCTTGGAAGATGAGATAAACCAGGTTAAGGGTAACTAAAAGGTCTCAGACCCATTTGTGAGTTAGAGCATGTGAGGACTTCAGCCCTGTGGAATGGGAGGGAAAGAACAACTTGTTCCAACAGTCATGATGAAGACAAAAGTGGTATTTATGGAGCACTTAAAGTTTGGTCATCCATGGAAGATGCCAAGGTCATCTACTGCATCCTGGGCCATTGCTAGTCATCCTGATTTCTGTCTCACCATTGAACTTTGATAGCTGTGGAAGACAGAACAACATTGATGACTTTGAGCAATTTTGTCTCACTTAAATCCAATTTATGCTCAAGTTATCACCACACCATATATGTCTTTATTTTGACATGAACGACAAATAACATGGCAGGGGTGGAGGGAGAAGATGGAGGGGGGAGGGTCAGTGAAGAAAAGTTGCATAAAAAATATGTGATGAAGATGTGGGTGATTATACAGAATAATTGGAAAGATTTGGGAACTGTTTACCTCAGTTTAGGAACATGCCCTGAGAAATAAAAAGTTCTAATATTTATTTCTATTCACTTTACCATTTGATTTCAGTTTTATACAACAAAGCTCTACCTGAAGAATTAAATATTTTATTTACATTAAATATAACTGAGGTTTACATGAGTGACTTTTCATTGAAACTCTTAACTTACTTCTTCAATCAGTGACTTTTATATTTCACTGAATTAACTATATTTAATGAGTGTTAAACTGTACTGAAAAGATGACTCCTTTAAAATAAGGTCATTGAGGCCTCTCTGAGAACAACTAACATAAACCTCTACCTATAGCATGAATTTCTACCATGGTATCTAAAACACAAAACTCTATGGAATCTGTTTATTATCTTTCAATCATTTCCTCTCTATCTCAAACATTATGAAAAGTAATAACAGACCTATTTGCTAGAAAATATTCCCAAATTTTTACCTAAAAATATATTTCTTATGTCTTCTACTCAGTACCTTATTAGGTACAATATCCTGATATAGTTAACTTGGTACTTATTTAAGTACCAAGAAGGGGAGAATTGTAAAGTTGATTTCATTCTCAACAGAAATTCTGCCTCTATCTGAAATTCAAATTCAATGTTCTCTCCAAAGGTCTACTTAGTATGTTCATGGTAGACAGATAGCACCTTACTGCCCTGAAGGACTTAATTTTCCAGCAAAAGACTGAGCAAGTCACTCCCAGAGATTACCTATGTTAGTGACAGAAATAGAACCATTATCATCGTCGGTGGTATTATATGAACCGCAAAGCTGTCAAGTCTTGAGGTAAAGTTGCTTTCCAACTCTCATGTCCTTTCTAAGAAAAGCTATGTGGAAAATATTCATGAGAAGGATACGAAGTAGATATTTGCAAAATGCCTTGGATATGAAGCCTTTTCCATAGTTCCCAGCCCATATTCATCTCTTCCATGTACTTCAATTTGACTTACAACCAGTAACACAACATACCACTGAATCGTTCTCTATGTATTCTTTATGTGCTAGTTTTACCTTCTGGAACTCTTTGAGGGAAAGCAACATGCCTTTTATTCCATTTATTTTTATCCAAGGTGCCTACCACAATTCTAGGAACAACATAACTACAGTATTTAATCATCACTTGATGGCTGATCAATCACAAAAGTACATTTTGGTTATAGAATGCTATAACCAACCCAAAATAAACTTGGTCAGTCAATGTTTCTTAATAGAATTACATTTCACTGTAACACTTTACCTTACAGATAATTTGTAGATCAAACCATAGTCCTTTTTTACAACCTCTACCTCTAGCCCCAACACACTCATACCATAATGTTAAGCCCATACAGTCAAAGCCTAATATAGGATGACTATATTATAAGATAGTTATTAGCCATGATTTCCAAAATCAGCCTCCTAATTATTTTCCCAATTTATGGTTCACTGGTATCATGTAAACACAATGTCTAAGCCTTTCTTATGGTTTAATGTTCTTTTCAATTTCTTCCAGATGTCAGTTTAATGTAACCTTTCTCTTATTTTCCCCCCACATATCTTCTTCTCCTTAGTAATATTTTATCTTCAGTTGGAACTTTTCCTATACCTTTTTACTTTCCATTGTACACTGCATATTGCTGGGCATATATAGTAGGTGCTCAGAAAATACTTGTTGATTTTAATTGAATAAGTTCAGTAATTGGGGGGAAATACCTCAAACACTAAGCTGATAGGCACATTTACTCCCACAAAAAAACTGTTTTTCATTTTGTGTTAGAAAAAAGAAGAAAAAAAGTCTTGAAGTATACTAGTCACTTGCTTCCTGAAGATGAGTTGATAAAACAATAAAAAAATGTAAAAAAAGAAATAGAATTTTTCTGCCATGAATAGAGTCTCCTGGAGGTGATGAAAACAGATACTGTGAAGTTGTTAGGATCATGTCTTCCTCCAACCTTCAAATTAATAGAAAGCAACCCTGCACTTGAAAAAGTAATTTCTTTTTGGGAAGGAGGGAGGAAAAGGAATCCAACTTTTCTGAGCTAATAAAATAAAAAAAATCTTTTTTTTTGTTCTGTTTGGAGGTAGTGAATTCAAGACAGGAAGAGGCATCAGACATAGGCTGAAAAGAAAGTGGTGACTCAGGAACCTTTGTTATGAATGAGAATGATAAGTGGGGAAAACTTGTCCCCACTATCTTGTTGGTCATCATTAACTTTAACTTGAAAAGCTCAACTTCAGATAAGAAATAGTGAATGAGAGCTAGCTTTACTTTGTAGCATCATTCATCTGACAAAGGGGATGAGAACAAATTTTTAGTCAATATAACCCCCACTCTTGCCTCTGAATTATTGAGCATAAAACTAAAACCTTGGAGAAGCTTAAACAATCTATCAGCTGCTAAGCTTTCGTTAGAAAATTAGCTCCCGATATGTAATGGTCTTTCTTATACATTTTAATTCATTTTAACAGTTTAAATAGAATTTGATTAATAGTTTCTTAATGTTCACCACAGAAGGTAACTAAATCTTTAATGGACTCCTGCTGCAGCATGCTTAAAGTTGTAATTTAATTGAGACCTATGTAAAATAAGTTTTTTTTTTCTTTTTTCTTTTGGTGTTCAGAGTTACAGGTTTTATTTTTAATTTGGGGGGAGAGGTTTTATGTTTTAATCAAATTCTATTTTGTATTTTCATGTGACTAAAATAGGAAGCTTAGTAATACAGGAAGAATTGTTCTTTTTCTTATAGGTGAGACAGTTTCTTTTGAAGCCCATCTATTCAAGGAGATAAAGTAAATTCATTTTCCAAAATTATCTATAGTTTTTTGTGTTTTTTTATATCTTGACCCTGTAATAATTGTAAAAGCTTTGTTTTTCCTTTATTTTTCATCCTTTCCCCCAGCAGTAGCCAAACCCTTTCCATGAGCAAACCTCCATAGAGTCTTCTATAAAAACCTGTTCTCTGATCCTCCCTTCACACTGAGGTGAAATTGATTAAGAACAATTCAGAATGTGCTCCTTGACAGGGTTATTCTCATTTTAAGAAGAATCATGTTGTTGCTCAATAGTGTCCCACTCTTTCTGACCCCATTTAGAGTTTTCTTTTCAAAAATACTGGAGTGGTTTGTCATTTCCTTATCCAATTCTTTCAAAGATGAGGAACTGAGGCAAACAGGGATAAGTGAATTGCCCAGAAACACACAACTAATAAGTGTCTGAGGCCAGATTTGAGCTCAAGAAAAATAGACTTCCTGACTGCCAGCCTACAGTCTATCTGCTGTGCCACTGCTATAAGAATTATGAAGCTAAGATAAAAGGGAGGAGCTTGGAGCCACTGTGGGGAGAATTGGGTAGGGTAGAGGAGAAGGAATGGGTAGGAGAGGAAATCATTTGGGACACATCATTACCTCCAAAATCATACCACAAACTTATTCTCTTTATTCACATTCTGATTGCTTTTGAAATTTTCCTCATTCCAGTTGCCAACTTTTCTTTCTTTTACTAGGGGACTGTTGAAGGTGGAGTAGGAAAAGGTAGGAGGTACAAGTAAGGAAGGATAAAGTATCTGAAGGGAGGGTAAAGGGAAGAATTAAATTAACTTTGTTTTCAATTTCATGCTTTTCTGCTCTTCTTGGTTTCATCTACTATAGATGAAAATAATCACAAAGGAAAGAAAAAAATAACCTCTGAATTGCATATTAATGAATAATTTTAGATTAGTTAAAATGGCAAAGAACACATCTTCAAATTACTTAGAATAATTGGTTCTTTGCTCATATAGCTGAAGTAATTTTAATTCTAAGTTATCTTTTTCTAATAAGCCATAGATGATAGTACTAAAAGTATGGTGTTTAATGATAGTAAATGTCACTATGTGTATTAGTGAATGTGTATCTAATTGATGAGATAAGGTAAGATTACTAGAGGATTTCTTTTTTGCTTTTGTTTTTTTTCTTTCTCTCCAAAATAAAAAGAATTAAAGAATCTCCTGGAAATTAATTTATATCTGCTGCAATAAAATCCTTCAACAAGGCATTTTATCTTATGTATTTGTTAGCACTGGGAAAACACCCACAGTAAAATTTTCAGGATAAAAATCTACTCCTGAAATTTAATAAGGGTTCATGGTAAGGAAATCCTTTTCAGGATTTATTGTCTGGATTCAAGCTCTTCTTTTGTAACTTAGATAATGGCCAAAATGATACTAATGGTTTGCTTGACAGGAGTCATATTTCAACAGAATAACAACTAGAGAAAAATCCACTCATTTCTTATTTTTTAAAATTTCCTTCCCTTTTTGGTGGAACTTTTTTAAGGTGAAGGAGCATTACTACTGTCAAACTATCTCCCACATGGATGTTCTCCTGAACTTCCCCATTATCTCCAGTGACTCATCTTCCATCAAGAATGAATCAATTCTGAAACTCAGTCCTCAGTATCCCTTGGATATGAATGTAGATGACAGAAGTGATTCCTGGAGAGATTAAGTTACTTCCCAAAAGTCACAGAAATAATCTTTGTAGGAGATTCACAAACATGCACATGTTCGCACACAAGCACAGATACACACATATTTTGTTTAATTTGGATGAATAGATCAGGCAAGTCAGACAAGTTATTTTCTTCAGGTAAAGAGTGCAGACAAGCTATTTTCTTCAAGTAACGGGTTCAGAGGGATTCAGAGAAAAGTCTTTTTTTTTAATGGACTCAATTATGGGTTTGAATAGATATTAAGCCATCCAAATTTCAGTAAGTGACTATTAGTGTTTTTACATAATTCATTAAAACTTATTTAGGCTATGATTTCACCATGAGCTACAATTCACAATAAAGGCACAAGTATACTGAACTTTGCTAACAAGTCTTATGTGTGAAAGCAGAGACAAGCTGCTGAAAGAGAAAACTCATATGGAAATGGAGTTGGCTAATCTGCATGAGAAGCTTTTCATCCTGCAGTATTCAAACTTTACTTTAGAAGAGCAAGCTAGAAAGTCTCATGTGGTAGAAGAAAAAACTTGTTAATTTAACTCACAAAAAGAAGCAAAAACGTAATAAGAGGAAGGATGGAAGAGAGGCATCCTCAGGCAGAAGCTCACCAGGAGAATTAAGGAAGTCACACAGTGTTTGAGGAGGTAATTGAGGACTTTACTCAACAGCAGGTCACATATATTTTGAGTTGGTTCACCCAAAGGATGGGAAAATTCTTGGTGTGTTAGATGGTGAGAATCCATGAAAAAGATAAATTTCCTGGAGGGAGAAGAGTAAATAGTCAGCAGATTTGAAGTCAGAATAGATTGATAAGGATTGTTTACTGCTCTATTGAGAGCAGGGATAGACTTTGGAAGAATAGATGGCATTCCCACTAATGAAATATACGAAACATATTTAGAAAAGGGGCTTGATATTAGACTGATCAAGACCAGTGCAATGAGTGCAGACTAGCCTGACGAGCACAGACCAGCACAGACCAGCACAGAACAACAGGGACAGGACCCAGAACAGGATTCAGGGTGCCACTGGCAGCAGTTCCCAGATTCCTCAACCCACAAACACCACAGACAGCTTCAAATGTCATTAGGAGGGCCCTGGCAGCTGCCATTTTTGGAACCCTCCACCTAGAACCCTGGGGAAATTGAAGGGCTGATCTAATCTCAGCCCTGAGTGGCAGCCCTGGGAGGTGTCCACCTAAAGCCCCTAGGGAAATTGAGCCTTTGATCTCATTCTCAGCTCTGAACTCCATCCAGGTGTGAGGAGGAGCATTGGAGGTAGAGCTGGTGGAGGCTCTGGAGAGTGAATTCAATTGCAGATTCTGGCAGAAAAGTTTTTGTTTGCTCCCAGACCAGTGCACAGGTCAGGAGAGGGGTAAACACCTCTTCCTTGATTGTGCCACCTTGGAGGAACTGAGAACTTACAGGTCCCAAGAATATACCTTCCTCTTGACAAAGGTCTCAAAAGTCAAGTAACTGGCTGGGAAAATGCCCCCAAAAGGGAGAAAAAATAAGACTATAAGAGGTTACTTTCTTGGTGAACAGGGATTTCTTCCATCCTTTCAGATGAGGAAGAATAAAGCATAACATCAGAGAAAGTCAAGGCTTTTGAGTCTAAAACCTCCAAAATAAATATTCTCAGGTCATGGAAGAGCTCAAAAAGGATTTTGAAAATCAAGTAAGAGAGGTGGAGGAAAAACTGGGAAGAGAAATGAGAGATTCAAGAAAGCATGAAGAGTGGGTCAACACCTTATGAAGTGGACCCAAAAAAATGCTGAAGAAAATAACACCTTGAAAAATAGGCTAACTCAATTGGCAAAAGAGGTTCAAAAAGCCAATGAGGAGAAGAATGCTTTCAAAAGCAGAATTAGCCAAATGGAAAAGGAGGTTCAAAAGCTCACTGAAGAAAACAGTTCTTTCAAAATTAGAATGGAACAGATGGAGGCTAATGACTTTCTGAGAAACCAAGAAATCACAAAACAAAACCAAAAGAATGACAAAATGGAAGAGAATGTGAAATATCTCATTGGAAAAACAAGTGACCTGGAAAATCGATCCAGGAGAGACAATTTAAAAATTATGGGACTACCTTGAAAGCCATGATCAAAAAAAGAGCCTAGACATCATCTTTCATGAAATTATCAAGGAAAACTGCCCTGATATTCTAGAACCAAAGGGCAAAATAAATATTGAAAGACTCCACAGATTACCTCCTGAAAGAGATCTGAAAAGAGAAATTCCTAGGAATATTTTAGCCAAATTCCAGAGCTCCTAGTTCAAGGAGAAAATATTGCAAGCAGCCAGAAGGAAACAGTTGGAGTATTGTGGAAATACAATCAGGATAACACAGGATCTAGCAGCTTCTACATTAAGGGATCAAAGGGCTTGGAATAGAATATTCCAGAAGTCAAAGGAACTGGGATTAAAACCAAGAATCACCTACCCAGCAAACTGAGTATAATACTTCAGGAGAAAAAATGGTCATTCAATGACATAGAGGACTTTCAAGCATTCTTGATGAAAAGACAAGAACTGAATAGAAAATTTGATTTTCAAAAACAAGAAACAAGAGAGGCATGAAAAGGTAAACAGGAAAGAGAAAATAAACAGTTGAACTGTTTACATTCCTACAAATTCTTGAGACTTTTTTCAGTACTTGGGTAGTTGGAGGGATTACACAAACACACACACACACACACACACACACACACAACACAAAGTGAGTTGAATAAGAAGGGATGATAGCTAAAAAAAAATATTAAATTGAGGGGTGAGTTTTAGTCACAATTTGGGTATTTCTTTATTGTATGACTTTAAGGAAATTGTTTACTTTTCTTATTCTTAATTTGCTCTTTCACTAAGTAGAACTAATCACACTTGGCCGCTTTTCTCACACATTTGGAATGTCATACATTTTTGTCTCTGAGGCTTTGCTGCTGCTATTTGTCCTTCGTTCTAGAACAGGACCATGGCATCAGGGAGGTGATACCATAACACGCAAGTGAATGGATTTAAGTGAAGAAAGGCTATACAAAGTCAACTCCTCTGTAGCCATCTGGGCCCCTTTGCCAGATATGGATCAAGATAACTGGATATGGCCTAGGATGCAGTAGAGGACTTTGACCTTTTCAAGCTAAGGTCTTCAATGGATCTCAGTCTGACAGAGGCAGCACTCATTCCGTGATTAAAGCTGAATGTCTAAGGCATAACCTAAGAGTGAAAACTCATTCTATTTCTCTGATACACAATATCTCTTTTGAATAATTCCTTTCTCTTCTCCTCACCTCCACACAATTTTTTTCAGTAGAGAGCAAGAAAAAATAAATAGATTTCCCATTCTGGCATCTGTGTTGTATGCTTGATGCTGAGTTCTCTGTCATTTCTTACAGTAACAACTATTATTAAATATAAAGTATATTTTCTTCTTCTTTTAAAAAGATGATTATTAAGGCAACTTAATTTTACAATTTTTGAAACTACTACTATTCCCCAGTTCCTCTCCCCCCTCCCATAAAAATAACAACAAACAGTTTTAGGAGGAAAAGGAAAATATAATTGATATAATTATATTTATTTAGGTCATTCAAGTTTTTACCTCATTGTTAAATAACAGGGGATTAGTCCAAATGAAATAAAATTTATCTTTTTGATTATTTTGCTAGCAATTTTTTGCAGAATAATTTTAAAATATCCTTCTTTAAACTAATGTAGTTGGTAGAAAATTATATTTGGCACTATTTTGTGAGTAATAAAATAGATGAAACATTGAAGGATAAAAAACTTTTAAAAAAGTCACAAAACTAGTTAACTGAATTGGCATAAGTATGAACAAGTGTGACTTCAGTGGCAATTAGCTGCATCAGTTTTTTCTAATGACTAAGGACTAAAATTAATATTGCAAAGGAAATGATGACTAGAGTACTATGAATGATATTTGAGTTTTGGAGGATCAGTATCCCTGCCTTTAACTCAGGGTATTCTGACTGAATATAGGAACTACAAGTACAGTTACATGATCCTTGTTCCCTTCTTCACTATAGGATACTAGGATTTTAGATGTAGGGATAGAAAGGACCTTAAAATATTCCTCATCGAACCCATTCATTTTATAGGTAAGCAAACTGTGGTACATAAAAGTTGAGTGGATTTCCCAAGGTCATACAAATAGGAAGTGACAGAGATGGCCATTGAACTCTAAGTCTAGCACTGGTACACATTTCCCTGTTTCATACTTTGTCTCATTATATAAAAGACATGGCAATCATATTTTGTAATTGGACCTCTTTTAAGAGTCTTCATTCTTTAGAGTATGTCTCTCTGACAGATATGAACAACCATAGAACTTTAATTAACCTTAACTAAGTAGCTAGTCAACATGGAGTTTCTGCCAAGGATTGAGAAATTTATTTTGTCAAGATATGGAATTTGTCAACTGAGGAAAGAACAGTGAAGGAAGCTTGGATTTTAACTCTGAAGCTTGGAAAATGAGACACAGAACATGTTGACTTCAATTGACTTCTGATTTTTATGGGAAAGTTTACTTTGAAGAATAACTCTCTCCCCCCAAATAAATCAATTACACTTAATCAGATGATCTTGAAGTCTGCACCAATAAAGAAAGGGGCAGAAATATTTGAAAGCAAATGACATCAACACACTTAGCCATTGCTAGCACTTCTCTTTCCATTCTTCCCATAGTCATCAGAAAATTTCAGGAGATAAAAAAGAAGAGTCATTGATTAAATAGGTTGGGCATTCCTGTTTTGAAGAAATGAAATCAACATACACTAGAGTTCCCAAGATCTTCTTCTTCCCCTGTGTGAAGGCTTTGAGTTAGATGTGGAAAAAAAATCCTGTCTGAATGGATAAACACAGATCCAGTATAGAGGAGACTATTATATCAATCTATCAACAGTCACATATTAAGAACTTTCTTTGTGTGCTAGCTATACAAATATGCTTTCTGGACAGTTTTCTTAATACTATCTGCCTTCCCCTCCACTAGGGCCAACTTCTCCATTTTCTTAAAGGCAATTAGGTAGTTGTATCAGTAAGCACCCAATAACAGAGTGAGGGAAGAGGGGCTGCTATCACAGGTTCGTAGATCTGCATTTATATAAAGGAAAGGCAATTTTTGAGGGGTCAAAAATCATTTTGATTACATTCAACATACAGAGACCAAAGGACAGACTGAATTATCTGACCATTACATACATCTGTACATACATACATAACTACCAGAGAGTGAAGCATCAACATCTGGGTTTTCCAAGCTGGGCAGCTGCATAGCAACTTCCCAGAGCCTCATCTGGCATACAAACCTTCTTCCAAAACTAAGCCCCAAAGTAAAACCTACCCTCAGAGTAAATACTCTTTCCAGAGTCAGAGCACAGGACCCCTCCTGACCTAATGTCTCATTAGTAATCAGTAAAAGGTGTGGGCCTTCATAGGAAACAAGCCTTGCCTAATCAAGCCTCCCTCAACAACCCCACTGGAGGCCTATCAATGGGTGGGGAAGATTTTTACCTCTCATTCCAGTATTGTGGCATATGACATACTGGCTCAAGAGTTAGAAATACCCCTGGATTTAAATCTGCCCTGACACTTTCTAGCTATGTGATTCTAGACAAGGGACAACCTCGGTTTGCTTCAGTTTCCTTAACCACAAAATGAGGATACCAATAACACCTACCTGCCAGGTAATTGCGGTGATCAAATGAGATAACATTAATGCAGATTTTAGTATAGTGCTTCACGTGTTAAGTCCTTGATAAGTGCTTCTTCCTTCCTCCTTCACTTCTTTTCCTCCTTTGAGGACTCCACCCTTAAAATAAACCCAAGTTTCTATAAGCCAATTCTGGTTTATGAAAGGCCTCAGTTTAAGGCTTTCACTTAAATTTGAAGATATCTCTAGCCGTCCCCCATAATGTGTCACCCTTCTTACAGTTTCCTACTTCCTTTTTATGTGTTGGACTCCCAAATTAGAATGTAAGCTCCTTGAGAGCAGCAACTGTCTTTCTGTCTTTTATTTGTATTGCTAACACTTAGCACAGTGCCTAGCGCCGAACTAAATGCTTAATAAATTAATTTACTGAGTAAATAATTAATAAATGTTTTACTTATCTAATAATATGTTTAGGCAGAAAAAAGGAAATGACCCCCTTCTCATGAAAAGATTATATTCTAATAGTGGAGACAGATACATACACCTATATGCAGCTAAATATAAAATGAATAAATAATAATACATAAAAAGTCATTGAATACAAAGTAATATGGGAGGATGTCAGGAAAGATATATTCAGTGATATTCCAAGTAATATGATTGAGGACACAAAAAATGAGACTTCAGCCCTCATATCTTATATTGATACCATAGATTTAGAACTTGAAATGATTTTAGATCACACAACATTTAATTCCATCATTTTATACCAACCCATTATTCTGCCACATTCCCAAATTAGATCAATTCTTCTTTATTTAATGCAATATACCCTCCAATAGATAATATTCCTAAAATATTCTAAAATATTAGAATTTTTCTAAAATATTAATACCCCTGGAAGAGATAATACATACAGTCATTATTATCTATTAACTTTAACATGAATTAGTCAGCATAGGGATAGTTGTAATATGGAATAAATAATTTCTGATTGAGAGTAGGGAGGAAGAGGTTAGGAAATGCAAAACTGCCTGAATAGGATAGATCAATGTCCTGAATTAGCTATATGTATCAGAGGAACATGTGATGTCATTGCATGCTTATCTTTGTCCAGATATATGGTAAAGGAAATATTGAAAAAAAAAGATAGATTGTTATAGCATTTCCTAATACTTTCAAGTTTTACTTTTGAATGACTAAAATATAGAAAAGTTTTGATCTGTATTTCAGCCCTATATAGGGAAATGACAGGACAGAGATTTAGCTCCAAGTTCAATAGGAAAGTTTAGGATTGAACAATTATAGATATAAAGGTGAAATGCACTTTTGAGGTAATTAAGTCCAACCCTGCATCTCAGAAGATGAAAGAGTCCAAAAGAGGTAAGTGACAACCATGATCATGCAAATGGAATAGGAAGTAGAATTTGAACTCATCTTTGTGATTTTTAAATCCAAGACATTATGTCATGACTCCCCACAAAATGCATGTTCCTTTAGGAGGGGCCATTGCATTTAAAAGACTTTACTTCTAGCCCTGGCTCTGCTAATTTCTTTGCTGAAGTAAGTCCTTTCTTTCTTTCACCTCATCTTTTTTCACATGTAAAATCCAGGAATTTAACAAAGCAATCTTCAAGGTTCCTTACAGTCCTCACAGTTTTATAATCATTTGATGATTGTCTTCCCTATTCTCTCTAGTCACTTTTCCACTCCCTTTCCTGTGCTCCTATAATACTTGCTCTACCACTTCTTCATCAAGAATCTAAATTTAACTTTTCCCGTTTCAACTTTGCCTGCTGCCAAGTTGGGTGATGTCTGCATCTTTTTTCAGTTTAATACAGATGAAATTATAAGAACCAGGACAGTCTAAGTTTCAGAGGCATAAATGTTAATGTATATCTTATAATTAGAAAATATTTGTTCTGGTGATTTTACCTCTCTAGGCTAAATTGAGTCTTGTCCAAATGATTTGGGTGGCAGCAGGAAACCAGTCATCCCTAAATTATATGATAATTAGAAAATAGCTTATCTCACTACCACCATAAGTGGTAGTCTGGTTTTGCTTTGACCAGCATTCACTCCTCACTCGCTATTTCTCATTTAATTTGTTGTATTAATGCATTGTACAAAAATTGTGTTAACATTAATGACACACTGCAAAATAATCTGCCAATTTCAACTCACAGCAAAATGATCTCGTTAAATAAATAAAATGAAATAAAACTGAAGTGCATAGTTTCACTTTCAATATTCAAAGACTCAAAATGATTTCCACAGTTCCCCAAGCATTTTGAAAGTCTCACTTGACCATTAATGATGGAAGGAAGCTTAGAATCTGAAATGCTCTGTTCCATGACAGTAAGAAGACAACTACGATGTGAGTTCATAAAACTAACCATCCCAGTTTATTAATGATTTGTCCTTTCTATATTCTGCTATCGAGCACATGGTAATTCTTTGTGTTATTAGAGTCTATTTATACCCCACTAATTATCATTAAACATCATTATGCTATTATTCTGCTCATAATATAATTACTAGAATCTGTTTTAAGATACTCACGCTTCTGTTCTCTAATGGGAGTTTCATGATGCTATGTGGGGGAGCAAATGATGCAGGCAGCCCAAATGGAAGGAATCTGTGTTTTAAACTACATCAGAAGTCTATCATGGAAAAACACAGGGAGCATTAAATCAAAGATTATCACTGCTTTTCCCCTCTCCCCTCTGCTATTCAATTTAAAGTAAAAACTTAAATGAGTCGATTTGGAGGAAGAGTGAATGCAATTGATCTAATCCTAATCCCGGTCACTAATGAGAGACTTCCTCAAAAGGAGGTAGTGAAGTCTTGGGCAAGATTCTCAACTTGTCCCTTGAGAACAGGAACATCCTCAACTAATTCTAGAAATAGACTTCTGTAAGTTGTGAAGTTTTCTAAGTTCATGTAATGTAATAATAGAAAATATTGCAGTTACTATTTTTTTTTAAATTTAACAGACTGGACTTATCCAAGTAAGTTTTAGAGTAATAAGTACACTCATATTTTTGGGAGATTTTATGCTTATTTCAATTATTTAGTCATCTATCATGATTAGATTACCACTTTCTGGAACTATTTTCTTAGGATAGGGCCTATTATTTTCAATATCTTCAAAATTAGGACGTAAGTTGTTACTCTGTTACAGTAATTTTGGTTTGAGGAAATAGTCAAAAAATATTGAAAGCCAAATTTTTATCTCACTTGCTAGATTTGTGGTTGATCAAATTATCTTAGATTTAAAAAAGATGAAAAATGTCTAAACAATCTTGAAGCTGATTTTCATATATGACTTATGAATGTCAAGCCCGTATTCAAAGAGGAGTTCTCAAAATGTTTGGTGTAAGAGAAACAAAAATGTAAAACATCATTTCCTATGGTGATTATTTTGAAAAAAAAAACATACCACACTTTCAGTTTTATATATTTTTAAATTTTATATATTTTTATGTATTTTAGATGTTTTATATATTTTAGGTATCAGTTTTATATATTTTAGTTTTATATATTTTAGGTGAAAAACAGTCAACTTAGGTGGTGACAATTCATAATTAATCTCTTAAGGGATCTTTTCCCGTTTCTTTTCTCTTTTTTCATTATTCCATCTTTTATGCTTTTGAGATGGAGGAAAGCTATCTGAAGATTAAGTAACATTACCAGGTTAGGGATTTAATTCATTCCTCTCTACAGTCTTTTCATTGGCAATGCAACCCCCTTTAACTAAATTCAATTGAGCAAGATTTTTTAAGCACCTATAATGAGTCAGGCATGGTGCTAGGTAACCAGGGATGAAAGGATAAACATGAAACTTTAAAAGATCTTACATTATACTGGAGAGAAACAACATATACACAGGTAAGTAAATGCAAAATGAATACAAAATAATGAGTCAGGAACTAAGAGCTTAGAATTCAGGAAGAAATAATTAGGAGGTGAAAGTTGAGCTGATCCTTGAAAAGAGATTGAGAAATAGAAGTAAAAAAGAATTCCAAGAATGAATCTTGAGCTTGCACAAAAGAAAAGAGAAATAAGATTTGTATGGGAAAGACAGATTTCTAATTTAAATGCCAAACTGGGAAATTTATGTATATAAACTATATATATATATATATGTAAGGGGATGCATTGTTTGTGTGTTCATCCTTCATTGCCAAAGAAGACCATGCCATCAGAGAAATGATGCCATGACTTGCACTTGACTTTGTTTTGAGTGAGGGAGGGCTGTGCAGGTCACCAGCTTCACTTCTCCTCCAGAGCCATCTGGGTCCAGTGATCATATATTCATCAGAATGACTGGAGATGACCCAGGATGAGGCAGTTGGGGTTAAGGGACTTGCCCAAGGTCACACAGCTAGTGAGTGTCAAGTGTCTGAGGTGAGATTTGAATTTGAGTCCTCCTGACTCCTGCACTGGTGATCTATGCACTGCACCACCTACCTGCCCCGTGTGTATGTATGTGTGTGTGTGTGTGTATGTATGTACACATATATTATTTATAAGTGTAAATTTGTATTTTATTCCGGAGGCAACCATTATAAATTCTTGAACAAGGGAGTGACATGGATACATATGTTTTAGGAATATCTATCACAAGAAGATGAACAAGAGAGAGGAGAGGGTGGCTTCAGGATTATCAGTCAAGGGGTCTATTTCAATAGTTAATAGAAGAGAGAATGAGTCTGAATAAGTGTGATTTTGAATTATTTTACAGAGAATATTAAGAGATCAAGACATTTTCTGGCAAAGGCAGAGAGTTGGTGACTCAGGTCATCAAAGGAGGAGCAGAGCAGGTGTATTCATAATGGCCAAGGCATGGTCATTTTCTGGGAGTATATTCAAAGAGTACAATACCTGATATAAACTATGATCTCTAATATAGAGATTTTCCTCTCATAGCTTCATATTAAATATTTCATGAAGGAAAATAAAAATAAAGAAATAAAATAGTATCTGGTATGCAACATCCTGAATCATTTCAAGCTACAGGTTTTTTGGATGTCTTTAACTGCCATTGTACTACATTTTATGGAATCTCATCAGTTGACAAGGGTCTCACATTGCATCCTGGGCCATCTCCAGTCATCCTGATGAATGTCAGGCCACTGGACCCAGATGGCTCTGGAGGAGAAAGTAAGACTGGAGACCTTGCACAGCCCTCCCTCACTCAAATCCAAGTCAACTACAATTCATGTCATCATCTTTATGTCATGTTCCTCTTCGAGAATGAAGGACAAACACATAAAATAGATTCTGGTACATGAATGCAATGGATATTATAGCGCTATTAAGAACAATATGCATTTGAAGAATACAGAAGCAAAACATGATTTATATTTACTGATGCAAAGTGAAGAAAAGCCAGAAAAAACACTATACAAATAGTGACTTCTACAATATCAATTAAAGAAAAGTAATAAAAAATTGAAATGCTTTGTCACTATAATGATCAGTCTGGATTTTCAAGAAAAGCAGAGAAACATACACTCCTTCTGTGGCAGAAATCTTGATTTCTACGTGTAGAATGTTGCATATACTTTGTGAGGTGATTTGCTGTGTTGATTAATATTTTTCAATAGCATTTTTTGATTTTTTTTCTTATTTTTTTGTTACCAAGCATGAGTTCATGGGTGAGAAGGTGAGTGAGTGTGTGTGTGTGTGTGTGTGTGTGTGTGTGTGAGTGTGTGTGCGTGTGTGCGTGTGTGTGTGTGTGTGTGCGTGTATAAATAAAGAATTTACTTTTTAAAAATCTGTGTAAATGAAAAAGAAAAAGATCTGCTTTAAGCTCCATCAAAAGACTTGGACTTAAAAATGGGGAAGGGCTGGCAGACAGTTTTTTTCAGGGTACATGAACACTGAAAGAATTTCAGACAGAAAGAGAATTTCAGAGTATGGAAGCAAAGCTCAGAAATTAAGAGGCAGAAATAAAAAAAGTAATCAGGGAAAAAGAAGATGATGATGACATGGAGAGTCAACAGGAAGTCATGAATTCCTTTAAAGAGATGTGAATGGGGGGGAGAGGTATTTTATAAGGGGAAAATCTATGCGTGGAAAAAAAATTCTGTGCTGCTGATCCAGTTAGGGATGAAAAAAGAAACATTTTGACCTTCCATTTTTCTCTCCTTTCTCCACAGAGAAGGACATTTATACAATGAGTCATTTAATCAGGCTTCTGGTCTAGAGATGAGTAACTTTTATTCTTAAAGATAAAAAAATTAAGCTACTGATCTACAGAAATATTCAGCTATCTCTCTGTTGAATGGAATGCTTATAAAGTGAGAAGATGCAAAGTGTCCTCTTTCTTCAGGGACAGGAGACAATTTTTAAAAATAATCTATTATTATTTTATTTTAACATTTTTAAAAATTTTGAGTCGGAAATTATCTCCCTTCTTCCAGCCACTCTCCCACCTATTGAGAAAGTGAGCAATATGATGACCTCTCTACATATGAATTCATACAAAGCATATTTCCATAGTAGGCATGTTGTAAAAAAAAAGTCAAGAAAAATTTAGAAGGTGAATAAACATGCTTTAATCTGCACTCAAAGTTCATCTGTTCTTTCTTTGGATGAGGGTAGCATTTTTCATTGTGAGTCTTGAAATTTTCAAGGATCACTGAATTGATCAGAGTTGCTTCCCAGTTGATTATCATAATAATTTTGCTGTTCCTGTGAACATTTTTCTTGGTTCTGCTCACTGTACTTTGCACCAGTTCATATAAGTCTTTCCATGTCTTCTTTTCCCCTGTGACTATCCATTTTATTATTCCTTGTAGAATAATAGTATTCTATCACAATCACATACCACAACTTGTTTAGCCATTCTCTAATAGGTGGGCATTCCCTCGGTTTCCAATTCTTTGCTACTAAAAAAAGAACTGCTATAAACATTTGGCACACATAGATCCTTTTTCTTTTTTTTTTGAGCTCTACTAATGGTGTTACTGGGTCAAAGTGTATGAATAGTTTTATAATCCTTTAGACAAATTCCAAATTGTTCTCCAGAATGGTGGGATCAGTTCACAACTCAAACAACAGTGCTTTAATGTCCCTATTTTTCTATATCCCCTCCAGCATTTATCATTTTTTCTACCATGTTAGCCAATCTGATAGGTATGAGGTGGTACATTAGTCATTTTAATTTAACGTTTTGCTAATTATTAGTAATTTACAATATTTTACACGATTATTGATAGCTTAGTTTTTCTCATCTGAAAACTGCTTGCTCATATATCATTTTACCATTTATCAGTTGAGAATGGTTCTATATATATATATATATATATATTTGTGAGAAAAGAGGACTTTATCAGAGGAACCTGCTATATTTTTCTCAGTTCCCTGATATCCTTCTAATTTTGACTTCATTGGCTTTATTGGTGCAAAAAAAGGAATTAGGTTCACATAATCAAACTTTGCCTCCCGTGATCCTCTCTACTTGTTTATTCATAAATTTTTTCTTATCCTTAGGTCTAACAGGTAATTTTCCCCCATGCTTTCCTATTTTGCTCCCCTACTCCAGTAAGAGAGGGATGTGTATGTGTGCGTGCATGCCTGCGTGCGTGCGTGCGTGCGTGCGTGCGTGCGTGTGTGTGTGTGTGGAGTAAAGAAGATAAAGGCTCAAAAGTGATCAGTTGAGGATTAGGTGATTGGTTGGTTTGTTTAAGATAGGGGATATCTAGATATGTTCAAAGTGCAGTCAGTGCAAGGAAAGGTCAGGGAGAAAAAAAATAGATAGGGAGAGATAAATGCAATGGAAAAAAAAATCTAAGAATCCAAGTACCTATTTTTCTCTCTTTAGTATTCTTATTAAATTAGCACTTTCAGAGATAAATACTTTCTAGCATTTTCAGTGAATTAGGTTTCAACAATCTAGTTAATGAACTAAATCTTTCTGATGTTCATTT
This sequence comes from Potorous gilbertii, assembly GCA_028658325.1. Classification (NCBI taxonomy): domain Eukaryota; kingdom Metazoa; phylum Chordata; class Mammalia; order Diprotodontia; family Potoroidae; genus Potorous; species Potorous gilbertii. Next base: position 596,227,962 of record CM053769.1, on the reverse strand, counting down.
AAAAATTTATGAGTAATCAGACCTGTTGAAGTAATATTAATTTTAACCAATTATTTGAAAGTTTCTGGAGTTTAGACATACACTATAACATGAGTGTGTTCAAGAAATTTCTTATTTGGAATGGTAAAGCTTTTCCAGCCAAGTCTCTTGTATGAAAACTTAGAAACCAGACAAATGTTGTGATCATGTCAATTTAGCAGAATACTTCAAGTCAAAGAATGAATGGTACAGTGGTAGCATTTTTATGCCACTTACTGCATAATATTTGACATGCTATTCAACCTTTCTAGGCCTCACTTATTTCTAAAAGGAGGTTTTTGGACTAAATGACCCCTAAGTCCTTTTCTAGCTCTAAATCCATGATCTTCCTATGGTTTCCTTAATCTATTTAAGATTCCACATGGACATATGGTTATAAAGAAATGTGTAGACTGATTTAAAAGCAACCCTACAGCTCTTCCAGGTGAACTTGTTTTTCTTGAATAAGAACCTTCTCCCCAAACTATCCACTAATGGATAACTTCATTGCAGTCTTTGGAATATGAATTTAAGAAAGGTGTTATTTAAATGAAGAGCATCTAATGATTATTGATCAAGATATTGAAGAGAGCTGAGAATATACAACATGATATTCAATGTTTGCTAGAATAACACAGTGGACTGAGGGGGGAAAGGGGGAAAAGGTCACTATATTCCCCAAGCAACCTATTCTATTATATAGCTCTAATTAGGACATTTTTACTTATATAATGAAATGTTACCCCACCCCCTTATGGCCTTCAGGTAGTGGGGGCCAGGGTACTCACTGTTATACTTACATTGAGCTGAAATCTGCTCATTATTTGTCATTCTTCCCTTTCAGGCAAAGTCGAGTAAACATAATCCCTCTTCCACATGACAGCTCTTCAGATACTTTCATATAACAATTCTGTCACCCATAAGCTTTTTCCAGGCTAAACATCTTCAGTCTTTAATTGACTTCCATGTGGGCATACTCTCAGGTTTCTTCACTATTTTGATCAATTTCTATTGGATATTCTCCTTCTTACAAATTCTTTTTTTTTTTTAAAAAAAGAGATTCCTGAGATTTAACTGGATTCTAGATGCAATTTGAATAAGGCCACATAAAAGCTATCATGTCCTCTGCACAATGAGCTACAATTTCTTTTGTTGTTCAACTAGTTGTGGTCACTCTACTGATCACATATTTGTGCTCATATCCATCTATGCTCTCATACTTTGGCATTTATAGGAGGCCCCTAATTCACATCTGCATATTTTGATAATTGACATCAACCCAGGTCTCTAAAATCTTACCAGTTTCTAATTTCTCATTCTTTCTTGTTTTTGGAAATCCTCCCTGACAAGCAAGATTCTCAGTTTTCTACCTGTTCCTGGTCTCTGAGCTCAATCTCTCTCAAAATGTGTTGGGTCTAGCTCTAGGTATCAGTTTCCTGGTAGTGTGGTATAGAGAACAGAGGGCTACCCAGTCATCTGGGGACAGTGAATCTCTATATAACTTTGGCAAGCTATTTCAGGGTCTTAGTTTCTTCAACTGTCACAAAGGAGTTTGGAGTAGATGACAGTTCCTTCCAAATAAAAGACTCAATGATCTTTGCTACTGGCATAGCACTCAACTTGTAAACTTATATTGTATATCACCTTACTCTCAAGTACAGCCCCAACTTACTTATTTTAGTTCAGATACTACTACCTTGGAGAGACTTACTCTTCTTTTTAATGCTGACGTTTCAAACAAGAGTTGGGAAAGTTAAAAGGGAAATAATAATAAAATTAAAAATAATTATATATTACATTCACAAGTCGAAGCTTAATCAAGCCTCACAAAAACTCTGAGATGAGTGTTACCATCAGTACTTGGAGGCAAAATTTGAATTTAGGTCTTCTGACTGGAACTAGAACTGCATCCACTATGGCTGGTGGCCAATGAACAACTAACATAATAATTGGATCTGAGACAACACCCAGACTTATCTTTTTACTGCTTTTGACTTTCCTAACCTGTCCTTCCAGCAAACTTTACTTTCCTTGGGTTTCATTCACTGAATTCCCTGAAATTTGTTATTTGTAGAAACTAGTAAGTTAATCCAACACTAAGTCTGTGATGAGTGATAATTACAGCATCCTTCCCATCTTCATCCATCTGTAAGGGTAAATAGTTACTTTTTGACAAGGACAATCTGAAGAGAAAGACATCCTAAGTCAAAATTGTCCCTAAAATGATCTTTGAAGGATAAAAGTGATATTCACAACTCTTCAAATTATAACACTTAAACAGTCTATATACTTGTCAAAGTTCCCCTGAATAATGGTGTGCCTATGTGGCAACTGACTTAACCTAATTGTCTGGTGTCATGTTGGACCTCTTTTTTTTTTTTTAAATAAATTTATTTAACATTTTACATTCATTTTCACAAGATTTTGGGTTCCAAAATTTTCTCCCCATTTG
>CM053769.1:596183292-596224992 GCA_028658325.1 Potorous gilbertii | reverse complement strand
CCTATTTTTCAAGGTGTTATTTTCTTCAGCATTTTTGGGGGTCTCCTTTATTAAGGTGTTGACCCACTTTTCATGCTTTTCTTGCATCTCTCTCATTTCTCTTCCCAGTTTTTCCTCCATCTCTCTTACTTGATTTTCAAAATCCTTTTTCAGCTCTTCCATGGCCTGAGACTATGGAATATTTATTTTAGATGTTTGGGATACAGAAGCCTTGACTTTTATGTCTTTCCCTGATGGTAAGCATTGTTCTTCCTCATCAGAAAGGATGAGAGGAGATATCTATTCACCAAGAAAGTAACCTTCTATGGTATTATTTTTTTTTCCCTTTTTTGGGCATTTTCCCAACCAGTGACTTGACTTTTGGGTCCTTTGTCAAAAGTAGGGTATACTTCGGGAATCTGTAAAATCTCAGTTCCTCCAAGGCGGCACAATCAAATATGTACACTGGTCTGGGAGCAGTAAGAGATTTTTGTGCCTAGAATCTTAGCAGAGTTTCCTCTCCACAGCCACCTGACCTCCAGTTCTGCCAAGCCAGCACTGGGGGTGGGGGTGGGGTGGGGGTGGGATTCAGTCAAGCTGTTGGGGCAGGGCTGCCATTCAATGCAAGACAAAGACTAGCTCCCTCAGGGCCTCTACACAGGGCCAAGCTAATAATTAGCTCCTCAGCATCCCCAGGGGTTTTATGATGCAACAATGGATGCGGGTTGCTGTAGGGGCTGAGGTGGGAACCTCTGCTGCCTGCTCAATGTGGCCTCTGCAACTGCTTCCTGAGGCCAGAGCTACGGAAAGGCCCCTCTCCCTTCTTGGCCAGCTGAATTACTCTGTCATTTACCTTTGGCAACTGTGGCTTGAGGGATCTGTGAACCTGCTGCTGCTACAACTGGGGATTCCTTAACTAGAGATTCCACCCACCAGAGCTGTTTGCCAACCTTGCACTGATTGGCCAAGGCTGGCCTCCACTCCGTGTCAGGTGCAACAGATGTTTCCTGTGGGTCTTTCAGGTCACTTTGGGCTGGCAATCTCCTCCGCTCTGTTGTTCTTCACTTATGCCGCTCCACAATTTGTTGAAAGTCCCTCTCTACAGGTATTTTAGGGGCTGTGTGGGGAGAGCCTGCATTTTTGGGTCTTTCTACTCGGCCGTCTTGGCTCTGCCCCAGCTTTAGTTATTACATGTATTCATTAAGTTTATTATGATGATTACTATTGTTTTATTACTAGAGGTAATTTGGTCAATTATCATGGCACATGAGTCACAAATATTTTAGGTGTAGCTTTTGAGAAATATGATAGTGGGTGATCCATATGCTTGGTTTGCTTTCCCCCAAATTATGAGTCATCTTTTGTGGCAATCAAGCTTTTGACAATTTTCTGTCTTTCAAATTTGTACTTACAGTGCAAATGAAAATTATTTTATTTATTCGGGTGTTATTGACTGAATATATTAGATTTCTTGCTCCTCATGATGTATCACAGACATAGGTCAGAATATTTGAAATGGGGACGTTGCTAGAAAATCTGGAACAGAAAGTCTAGCATGTTTCTTTCTGAAATGACCTCTCACCAAACATCTCTAGCTACAAAATTCTAATCCTTTTAAGGTTTTGCTTGAACAACATTATCTCTTTCATAAAACCTTCTCTTTTTGGTCACAAAATTCCAATTCATAGCAAAAGAAACTAAGACAGAGCTCTAAGCATAATTAATTTATTAAGGAGACCAGTGGTCTTCAATCAGTTTAATCCTCTTGATCAAGCATCCCTCTGCTCATGGACTGAAAGGTTTTAAAGAGTGTAGGATGTCATTAGAAAGTCCCTAGTTCATAGGAGGTCTCAGAATTGGAAGAAGTTCTTTGATTGGCTAAGGGCAATGTCTATCAATCACAACTACTTTGCAAGCAGACTTTCCAGAGACCATCAGTTAAAGTCCATCAATTACTAGTGGCTTGTCAACTCTATTCAGGGGCTTTCCACAGGTCATAAAACCCTGTCAGTAAGACATTAGGTCTTCCACTTTTCACCCATGTTTCTTGGAGGAGATCATTCATACACTAGAACAAGGAAGTTAGGATTTTTTGAAATATTGTTTACTCAGAGTACATTCATAGGAGTAGGAGGGAGTGTTAATGTGGTAAATTCCTAATACAAGTTACTATACATCTATGTAACAAGCCTTAAATAATACAGTATAAACCTATACTATAAGTAACATAATCATTAATACATTATTGATTAATTGGTTGTAGAATACATGACTCTTATTCTTACAGCATTAGTTAAATCAAGCTTACCTCTTCTACTTAACTCACCAATACAATCACTGATATACTTCAAATTCAAATAAACTAAGTAAATACCAGTTAAATTGAGTAGAGTATCTAATTATGTTTACATCTTATCACTCCAATGGAAAGTAACCTCTTTTTTTTATCTGAGATCTTATAGTATTTTGTTTAGATTACTCTTCTGACAATTACATATTGTAATGGTAATTTAAATGGGAAGATTTTTCTCATTCATTGATAGGTCCATGAGATCTGCTTGGGTCACAGGGAAGCCTGAGTCACATGGAGCCTGTGGTAGGAGGAGTTTACTGAACAGATGGAACAGGAAGGAAGAAGCAGAGCTAGAGCAGAGCTGAGAGGAAATTGGTCCTAGGAAGAATGCAGTCTGCTGACTAGGGTGAGTGAAAGGGCTTTTTGTGATTTTATTTAAGAGAGCCTGCTTCTTCTGATTTGTTTAATGGAGCTGGTTTCTGGGAAGACTTGGGGATTGTTACTGTGTATCAATTTTTGTTACTATAATAGATTTGGGTTTCTGATGTCTGAATAAATATTTTGGTTCTGTCTTCCATGTGGAGAGTCTGCGCTATTTCACGATTCAGAATTGTACTAGGATATTTGTTTTCCATGGGTGCTATGAATATCGCACTGATGCTACACACATACAAGATAAATTCACACCATGTGTTTGTGTACACATTTGTATTATAGTTATTCAACTGCATGTATCGTCTTAGCTGCTAGAATGAGAGTTCCTGGAGATTAGAAATTATGCTTTTTCATTTTGTATCCATCATGACCCTTAAAGTAGATGCACAATGGTGTGGTATATAGAATTGACCTTGGAGTCAGAAAGACCTTAAATTAATTCTGGCCTCTGATAGATACTGGTAGTGTGGTCCTCCCCTTTCTCTCCTCTCATTCTCTCTGAATTCATTACAATCTGGATTCTGATTTCATCAATCAACTAAAATTATCATCTGAAAACTAATGAATGATTTTTTACTTGCCAAATCCAATGGTCTTTTTTCCATGCTACTCCTTATTGACTACTCTGTAGATACTGAGACTGTTGATCATTCTTTTCTCCTTGATATTCTCTTCTCAATAGATTTTTGAGACCCTATTCTCTCCTAATTCTCCTCCTACCACTATGAATGCTCTTTCTCAGTCTCCTTGCCAAAATGTTCGTCCATGTCATGCCCACTAATTGTGGCTATGGGATAGGTCTCTGTCTTGGTCCTTTCTCTCTTCTCCCTCTAAAGTACTTCACATGGTGATTTTATTAGCTCCCATGGATTCACACATCATCTCAAAGCTAATAATTCTCAAATCTACTTATCCAGGGTCAACCTCTCTTCTGACCTCCTCACATTCCCTACTGCCTTTTAGACATTTTTGAACTGCATATCTAGTAGACATCTTAAACTTAAAATGTTCCAAATTTAACTGATTATTTTTTTTCCAAACCTTTTCCCCTTCAAAACTTTTCTGTTACTGTCAAGAGTACTAACATCCTTCTGCTACCCAAGGCTACTCAAGGCTACCCAAGGCTACCATCCTTCTGCTACCCAAGAGGAACTCTTGTTCATCCCCTATATCCAACCCATTATTAATTTTACCTTTGTAACATCCTTTAAATAAGCCTCTCTGATACTGCCATCACCTAGGTGCAGGCTTTCAGCTCTGTAGGCCATTGCAATAGGCTGTTGTTTGTTCTGTCTGCCATAACTTTCTTCTCATTCTTGTCCATACTCCAGTACATAATTTTCCTAAAGTGTAGGACTGACCACATTACTGACTCCCTCTTAACCACTGGATAAAATACAAACTTTTGTGTTTGATATTTAAAGCTCATAATAACATATCTCCCCTTCTAATCTTTCAAATTTTCTTATCCTACCCCCTACTCTTTAATTCAATGATGATGGCCTCCTAGTTATTCCTCAAACAAGATACTCTACCTCTTGGCTATGGGCATTTTCACTGTTTGTTCTCCATCCCTGATTTGCTCTCCTTCCTCATTTCTGTCTCCTAGGTTCCTTGGTGTCTTTCAAGGCCCAACTAAAATCCTACCATCTATAGGGAGACATTCTTAGTCCCTTTTAATTCAAGTGTCTTCCCTCTTTTGATTCTTCCATCCCCTCCTTAACAAGAACAATGTTTATAAAGTTCCTGAGGAAAGGATTAAAATCATTCATTATAAATGCAGACATTTTCCAGTCAATACTCCAAGAGCTTGTTCTTCCTACAAATTTCTTCTAAGTGTATACTATAGAATCCTTTGTCTGATTTCCTAATCTTTCCTTTGAACATTTTTTTCCTCTTGAAAATCTCCTGGTTTCAAATACTCATGATTTAAGTCACTTGCTCTGACAAATACCCTGCCTGCTTTCAATTCATCTTATCCCCATATTCAGTGCCCCATACTTGGTCTTTCCTTGACTAAATAGTCTGTCACCTACTTATTCTGACTAATGTTTACTACAACTTAATCCACTTCCTAATTGGGTTGACTCTAGGATTAACAATATTGTACCTATTTATTTTCCTAATGAAAGAACACATTTTAAGGCCCAAATAATTAATTTCACTTGAATACAGTTGGATAAACCTGTTCTTTGGGAATGTGAAAAACAGTTTTAATTCCTCTTATGTAGATATGTAGATATTTTCACAAATTTTACAGCACTGAGGCTGTACAGAATAAAGAGAATACTTTGCTTCCAACAAATTTTTATAAAATAACATCAAATCAGTGTGGGTATTAATTGTGTACTTAGTTTAACTGGCATGCCACAAACACTTTATAAGTATTAATTGATTATAAAATTATTTTAATTAATTTGTTTATAGTTCTAATTTGACAAATGACATACGATATCAGAAAAATGTCATTTGACTTTATATTGCAATTTGATTAGCTCTATACTTAATTAGAATAACAATATCTATTAGAAATACTTAACTCAGGCTTAAAATTGTTGACTTACACTCTGACATATATATGTTTTACTTTCCATTTATATCAGGAAGATGGTAAACCAATACTATTCTGAAAATATCTTGTCTTCACAACCACATTTGAGAAAATTCAATTTTCTTTGATATTTTAACCCCATGAATATGTCATAACCATGTCTCTTTAATTATTTATATGCAATACATCTGAGCTGGCAATGAGACTCTGAAGAAATCCCTTGAAACTTGCTCTTTAGAAATGGAAATAGAAGCCACAAAGATGCCAATTTGGTTTGAAAATGTGAACTCCCAAGACTATAGTACATGTTCAGATATCTTTGTATCCTCAAAAAACAAAGATATCTCTTTCTCCCAGTGCTGTCATTATAATTAGTACATGTTTAGCAAATTGACCAAGATGATAAAAGATGGAAAGAGGCAATATTGGGAGGGATTGCAGAAAAACAGTATATATAAGTCATTTCTGTCAGTGAAGCAGTTAATTGATCTAATCATTCTAGAAAGTAATTTAGAATTATGCTAAATAAATAACTAAAACCTCCGTATCCTTGGTGCTAAGGATTTACTTTATAAGATCAAAGACAGAAAGTTCTCATATGCACTGATACATCCATGTTAGCACTTTCTGTAAAGCAAGAGCTGAAAATTAAATAAATGCTCATCAATTATGAAATATCTAAAATTGTGACTCATGAATTAATGCAATACTATTGAACCATAAAAAATGTTGAAAAATTCAAAGAAGCCTGAGAAAAACATATATGAAATGATGCCAAGTGAAGTAAGCAGAACCAAGGAGACAATACATACTATGAATGCACCAAGATAAATGGAAAAGAAAAAGAAAATGACAACAACAAAAGAAACTGAATTTTGCATACTTATAATCACTAAACCAAACACTGACTCACAAATGAGAAAATGTCATCATCTCTCTACTTTGCCTAGGGTGATGCTATGGCTATGGAGCATTGCTTATCCTGAAGACTATTGGGTTGGTTAATTTTAAATTGCTTTTGTGTTTCTATTTCTTGTCTATTCTTCACTGAAAGGAGAATTCTCTGAGTAAGGAATCCGAGTGAGCTAAATTTGCAAATAAATGTAATATGCAAATTAAAACTATCAATACAATACATTCATTCATCCATTTAGTAAAGAAAGAAAGATATAACATATTAGCAGTAAATTATCTTGGTTACCAAATCTTACCTCCAACACTAAATAGGATTAATGATAAGGAAATGGTGGCTTCAATTATCATTTCTTAAAGGAAAGCAAAGATAAGATACCTACACCAAAGTATATAAGTTTCACTCTTTGCCAGAAGGATCCCAATTCTACAGGATATTACTTTGCGGGCATAAGCAGTAGTCTCTTCTCTACTTGAAAATATCTTTTGGCCACAGAAATGAATTTTATCACTTGTTTATTTTTAACTAAATCACTGTAAAGTGTTCTAAGTTAAGAACATCCTCTGAAAGTTCAAATCTTGGTCACTGTCTTCTCTGAAATGTATCATTTTAGAGAGTTGACTGGGACATGGAGAGATTAAGAGATTTGCCCAGGGTCTCCAATAAGTGAGGGTCAGAAGAAGGACTCAAATCCAGATTTTTTGGGACCTGATATACTATATAACATTGTTTCTACACACTACATCACACTGCTTCTCAGTGTGGTCATAGTTAGGGTAATTTGACCAATTTTACTTTATCTGCAGAAGAAGAAAGAAACACTGGAATGGTGAAGTTGAAATCTGACTGACAGAATTAGTTCAGGTTTTTTTGAATGTTTACCAACTAATTTAGTAACTCAAATAAGTTCAAATTAAGAATGAATGAAATGAATTCCATAAGTGGGCTTGCTGTTTGTCCTGTGCATTTCCAGACTACACACATGGAGACACCCTACTGCCCACCAAATAGGTGGGAGTAGCCTCCTTTGATTGACTGTGTACCTGGAGCAGTCTGTACTGGCCAGTTTGAGACAGTCCTTTTCTTTCTTGGGTACTTTTTTCCTGCTGGATTCAGAGGGTGAAGATTACAGTTCATCTATAATCCCACTGGTGCTGTGAACCAAACTGGAAGATGGAGAATACCTTCTCTCCTCCTCTCTTTTTAACTCAGCTTCTAAGAGCTAGGCTGGGGGCTGTTTTTGTTCTGTTTTGTTTGTTCTCAAAGTCAAATGATGGCAGTTCTCCCCAACAGAATTAAAAGTTTGAGCCACAGAAACATTGGAAGTAGAATTTCAGGAGGAAAATATTGTAGCCAGCAACACTGATAGATAAGCCTTGAGAAGCCAAAGTGCTTGGGACTTGAGCCCAATTTGGGATTTGGACTTGGAATTGGGACTGTATTATATAGGAACTAAGCTAATATGTTTGTATATTTATTATGACTTTTGAAATAAATATTCATTTGTAAAATCTACCCCAACTGTTAATGGTTAAATGGAACTATGGGATAGGGGACCATCCCTAGGATCTGGAAAACACCTTCAGTGGTGGTTGAAATTACTGGTAGAAGCCTAAGGACACACAGCTAGTCATTGCTATAACTGGAACTGAAACTCATAATTCCCACTGAGAACTTTATAATTTACAAATTGATTTCCTCAAAGAAAACCTGAAAAAAAAGTAGTATAAAATTTTTTCCTATTTTACAGAAAGTAAAAGACTCCAATATCCACAGTTTCCTTGGATGAACCAGAAGTCTCCAACTCTAATCCATCTGGAGAAATAGAGGGCCACCAGGCCTCACCATCTGCTTTGTCACTGTGTCCTAATGTCTTCTAGTCCTTGCCATCTGCCCAGCCTCTATACCCTCTGGATTACTCAGGCATTGCTATATATTCTGCACACTCTGTTTTATTACCCTATAGACCTCTGGGCTTTGTCATTCATCCTAGAGCTTCACCCTAAAGACTCTTTGGCCTTTTTATTTGCCTTGAAGCATCTGAATTCTCCAGTTTTTTTTTCTCATTAAAAAAAAGTGAGCTCTTTGAAAACAAAGACTGTCTCACATTTTAAATTTTTTTGTATAATCATAGAGTCTTAGCACAATATTTGGAATATTTCAAATATTTAATAATTGCTTTTCTCTTTTTACTAATTTATTCTTTCCCTTCTGCCTACAAAGAGGGATAAATGGCACCATCTTAGAAACAAAGTAACAAAACTTTTTTTCTTAATCCCATTATTCTCCAAAGATATTTTCCTGTATTTCTCCTATTGTTCAAAAGCCAAATTCCTAGAAAAAGCAGTTTACATTTTTTGAAACTTTGTCATATACTATTGACTACTTTTTTAAAAAAATGATTTTTCAATTACCACGAATTTGCTTTTTTTTCTATTTTCCTTTCCCCACTGAAAGACTAAAAAAAAACCAAACCCCCAAAAACCCTTATAATAAACCCAGAAATTAATTCCCAAAGAAAGTCCCAGGACCAGATGGATTTACAAATGATTGTTTCCAACATTCAAAGTATAATTAATTTCAATAGTACACAGAATGTTTGCATAATTTCTTCTTTGATAAAAATATGGTTTTGATACTGAAACTAGGGATGATCAAAACAAAGAAATAAAATTATATACAAATATCCCAAATGAACATTGACCTAATAAAATAACGTAAGAAGCTTCTGAGATTTCTAAAAGTTTACATACTATGACAAGATTGAATTTATAGCATGAATGGAGTTGGTTCAATAATAGTAAAACAATATATTAAAGCATATTAATAAGAACAACAAAAATCATATCATATCAGCAAACACAGAAAAAATATGTAGATAAAATACAATACTGATTTATATTTAAAAAAAACCACTAGAACATTTTGGAATAAATGAACTTTTATATGGTAATTGGTCTCTCTCTAACATCAAGAACCATCATTATGTAAATAATGAGGAAAGCTAAAGACATTTCTAATATGATCAAATGTAAAGAAACGGTGTTTATTATCCTCAGTACCATTTGATGTAGTGATAGTAGTGCTAACTGTTGCAATAAGAAAATTAAATTGAGGGTGTAAGCATGTACATTAATTTTCTCTACCTTTCAATCTGTTATAAAATCCCACAATATACTGCACACTGTTCCATCCCACAGCTATGATTCAGAATTCCATTACATAAAAATAGCAGTTAGAGTTCATTTCCCACAAACTGATTTGAAAACCAAACTCTTTGGATACCAAGTATATAATGTCTGCTCTGTAGACTGGATAGAACTCATAGAACCTCCTCATATGCTTCATGCCCTTACTCTTTTGAGTATATTTTTAATAAAGTAATTTTTTTAGCTGAATCCTCAGTCTCTGATAGCCCATTGCACCCTATGTAGAAAACATCCTGAGATCCCATGCTTGCCAAGAATCTTAAATTTTAAATCCAATGATGTTTTCCATTTTTTTACTCTATTAGTGATATTGGAAACTGTAGACCTCACCCTACTCTTGGATATCTTCTACTCTTCAATTTTCATTACACTGATCTTTCCTGGTTCTACCATTCTTCAAGTTCTGCTTAAGTCCCCTTGGCTAGATAGTCATCCATGGCCTGGCTTCCATGTGAGGGTATTCTATTTCCTCTTCCCTTCTCATTCTACACTTTTCATCATCTAACCAATTCTTATGGGTTCAATGATCATTTCTATGTAGATGACTTCAGTGACTATTGAGCCAAGCATTATATATTTCAGTTCTATATCAATAACTTCTTGCTGAACATCTCTACCTGGTTTCCAAAAGGTATTTTCAGTCTCAACATATTCAAAACAGAACTCATTTACCCCCCCATGAAATCTACTTCTCTTCCTAAATTCCTTATTTCTGTCAAGGGCCTCATCATACTTCAAGTACTCAAATTTTACAATCTTAGAGTCAGTTTTGACTCTTCATTCTTTTTCACCAACCACATCCAATGTTACCGGTTCTTTTTTTTTTTCTGTCAGTTGACAAACATTTAATAAAAATCCACTATGTATCCTATGCTGTGTTATGTATTGAATATACAAAGAGAAGCAAAAACAATCTCCATCTTTAAGGAGATCACATTCTAATGGGAGACTTGAACATGAAAATAACTAGATACATACAAAATATAATATACACAAAGGAGTTGGAAGATAATCTCAGTGGGATGATACTTAGTAAAGAAGAGAACTGAGAGAGGCCTCCTGTAGAAGCTGGGATTTGGCCTGAGTTCTGAAGAAGGTCAGGGATATTAAAAAGTGGTAATAAAGGGGAAGGGCAGGTAAAGAGTGGACCAAAACATTCTAGACATAGAATCAGTCATTGAAAAGGCAAGAAAACAGGAGATGGATTCTCATGTGTGAAGAACAAATTGGCAAGGATGGCTGAATCATAGGATATTTGGAGGAAAGTATGTTTAAAGTATATAAAAACTAGACAGACAGGAAATGGCCAGATTAAAAAGTAAGTTCCTGAAAAGACTTGATATGTAAACCTGGATATACCTGAGTTTCCTAAGGTGGGGTGGTAATCATTTTAATAGCTGAATGTAGAATGGATTAACATGAGAAGAAGCTCTAGGTAGATAAACTAATTAGAATTCTAGTGCAAGACTTCTAGGAAGAGATAAGCAATGGTGAGGGAGGAGGAGGGGGAATGGGACAGTAAGCTTGGTCTGAGTCTTCTATCTGCCTCAAAGGGAATTTCCCTTGAGCAAGGGAATATATGAATTTCTGCTGTGCTGCTTCCTCTCCAGCCTCTGTGAGAAGAAGATACACACTATCCTATGACTAAATGCTTCTCATCTCCTGTTAAGCTTCTCCCTTGAGGGAAGGTCATAAGGGCTAGGTATACAGTAGTCCAAATTTGCCAGAGAAAAGGAATTTCAATTCTGACTTGCCATCTGACCTCCTAAAAGCAACGTGGAAAACCTGGTGGGCAAAGAAGAGCTACCTTCCTTTGATCTCAGGTCTCCCTTCTTCTATTGTATCTGCCCCTTGAGGGGAAGAGGAAGATGAAGGATGGTGGGGAGTGGGACTTCCATCTGTTATGCAGATCTGACTTTCATTTCCTGTGGCACAGTTTCTGGTTCATTTTTTTTTGCGGGGGGGGGGTTGGGATGAGGGGGTGGGAAACAACTGAAGTTTGTATGTATAACAACTATGCCATGGTTATTGGTTTTTTTGGAAAGGAGTCAAATAGCACTACCGGTACCCCAGTTCATTAACTTCCAATATTCTGTCCTATCTACAGATAGCATTCTCACGGAATGCTAAATGGACTAAAAATGCCCATTTATGAACTTTATGAGCTAATTTTATAAAGCAACCATTCCTTTGATTATGAGAAAGGTAACTTTACTTTGTCCTAGTTAAAACAAGTTTTAGAAGCAAAACAGGGATAAAACTTAATTTACAGAGCCAACAGTGAGCCATACTTAAGATGTTCTTATAACTCTGAAATATTCAGGAAATTATTTTATACCTACCCATTTCCCTTCTCCTTCCTTATCTCCTTTTCTTCCTTCCCCCACTTCCAAACAGAATTCTGCTCACTTGATTTGATTTTAATTGCAGATTATTCTTTTTTTTTCCTGTAGCCCTACTAATATATATGAAATAGAATCCATCCATCACTGATTAAGTGGCATGAAGGACTGAATTTCAAATACTACCTGGCCTTCCCTAACTGCCCCCGCCCACTGATCATTGTGAAATAGACAATGTCTTCCCATAGAGAGCTGACAGTTGTCAGCAGTTAAGCCATTCCAAGGAACATGCATTCTTCCATACCTGCACTGGAAAATTAAAAAGAAAAAAATCAAATGATGTCATCATTCAGAAAGATAACTTCAGCATTTGAACTCTTTTCAGCACAAGTGTACTTGTGCTGAAGTTGACATCTTACAATTGAAGATATAACTTTACATAAAACTGAAGAAGATATATTTCTGTAGTTCTCCACATAAATGGAATTGGTAATTGTAATGTTAATTGGAGAGTTAAAGATATTCCCCACCTATTGATGGGCCTGCCTGTTAAGGGAAGCTTGATCAGAGGAGACCCACACATTTTGTTAATTTTAATTTTTGTTAATGTGTTAATGAGGCACTGGTTCTCAAGAGTTGTGATGCCCTCTGGCTCTGAACTTTGAGGCTTACTCATTGGAAGTTTCTGTTTGGTCAGATGAGATTCTAAGTAGACAAGAAGGAGCCCCCCAGCTTAGCAAACCCAGGTGTTGGTGCTTCTCTCTCTGGTAACGATGTATGTATGTAATGGTTAGATAGTTTGACCTGTCTTTCGATCTGTGGTATATGTGTTCTTTATGGTCAGACAGTTGGAAGCCTTGTCTGTTGATTTTTATTTCCATATATTTTCTCTGAAGTTGAGGGTGCTGACTTTTCCCCCTGAACTAACTGAATGACACATATGCTTGATTAGAATGATTGTTGACCCCTGAAAAGTTGCTTTCCTTTTAGAAAAGCAGATCTAAGAACTTGTACAGGAGGCCCTCCTGTATATGTCAGCATCTTTGCTGTTAACGGTAATCTGCACAATGTGTTATCAGAGTCATCTCTAAAGCATGGGAAATTGGAGAGTTTTTTGCACCTGTTCCTTTAGAGCTCCAAATGAGCAGAAATTGTGTAGTTATTCAGGGAGGAATCTGCTAAGAGAAGGAAGTGGTTCCATGAAATGAGGCTGAAGAAAAGAGGGCTCAAATATAAACCATGAGGCCATAAGTTCTTCAATATTGTCCTTACAAATGCAAAGAGAAGGGGAAATTTCTTCCTCTTTGCAGAAATACCCATTATGGTACAGATTATTTCTGGTATTATTTTCTCCTTTAAGGCTTAAGATAGAGACAGCAACAGTAACACAGAGAGAGTGAGAGTCTGTATCTCTGTGTTCAATAGATGCCCAATCCCTTTGGCCATTCAGTAAAGTCTATGAACCTTTTTCCCAAAACAAGTATATAAAATACATAGAATTAGAAAATAATATCACTTACATTGAAATAGAATTATCAATTAAAAAACAAATTCTTAAAACCCATGTAAAGAACCCTAACTCTAAACCAATTCAATTTATTCCAACAGAATGTTTTTGACAATCTACTAACTGTAAGGTTCTGTGCTACTTGGAGTAAGAGATTACAAAGGTAAAATGAAAGCTTATCCCTGCCCTCAAAGATGAGAGGGAGTGTTTGTAGGTAAGTCTATAACTTATAGTGTGAGGAAGAAAAACTCATTAAAAACCCTGAGTGGATCTGGAAAGGCTGTGTATAGGAAGTGGTTGAAACTCAAGTCTTGAAAGATGGTAGGAATTCTAAAAGGCAGAGGTCAGGAACAACTGCATTTCAATTATGGATACATCCTGGGTAGAGACTGGTGCACAATCAAGAAAACTTGATAGCTTTGTAAAACATAGCAGAGATGATGTACTTCTGTATTAAGATTTGAAAACCCAGGATAACTTTCATGTCAGGTTTTCTGTCTAAATAAAATCATATCCTTTTCCCAGCAGCAGAGGAGCCATAAAGCTTTTCTCTCCCTAAGGATGGTCAGGAGTCCTAGAACCTTGTCCTACCTTAGAAGTCTGTGTCTTATATCTAAAAAGCTGACCATTACAGATCAATTATTTTACAATTAAAGCATTATTCTCTAGTTTATAACAGTATTCCTGGGAAGATTCACACATTTGGCCACTATCAGCTATTAGTGCGTTGATTAAGTATCACTTTTCTCTGAGACATCAAGGTAGGACAAGACCAGTGCATTTAACCCCCAGACTCCGTAACATTGCTCTTTTAATAGGACCTTTGTGAGTATGCCCTCTACCTCCCTCCTATCTGTTGAAACCTTGTCCATCCATGCATTAACATTTACCATTCTTAGCCTCTCTCCTAATCTCTAGACTTGAATCTCCAACTGCTTATTAAACATCTAAAATTAGAAGTCACATAGATATCTTCAAGTAGGGATGGGAAACCTTGAGACTCAAGTATCGCCCTTTGCCTGAATGCAAACTGCACAGAACAGATGCTGGGGATATGACCTCCAGGTCCAGATTTCCCACCCTTCTTCAACTCAACATATCCAAAATTGAAATCACTATGTTTCCTGATGACTTCCTCCTTTACAAATTTTCTTGTTACTGTTGAGGATACCAGATTCTCCCTGTCACTCAACCTTGCAATATGGATATCATTCTCAACTCCTCACTCTCAACACCCTTTATAATTTATTGTCAAGTTCTGTTGAAGTTACCTCATGAAACATATCTTACATCCATCTCTTTCTCTCCCCTAATACTACAACAACCCTCAGGAACTCAAACATGGCCTATTCTAACAACTTAATTGATTGGCCTTCCTTCAATATATCTCCTCCTATTTAGTCCATCTTCCACTTAGCCGTCCAATTAATCTTCCTAAAGTAACAATCTATGTCCTTTTCCAGTGTTATAAAATTAAATGTTTCCCTATCACCTGCAAGATTAAATATAAACTGTCCTGCTTGGCATTCAAAGCCTTTCACAATCAGGCCTTCTCCTATGTTTTCAGTAGTCTTATACCCTACACCCTTTTACTTACCCTGGGATGATGTGACAATGGTGTCCATATCCAGTATTAAATTGTTTTGATGATTAGAGCTTTGTAGTATAGCTTCAGATTTGGTATTTCTAGTTTTCCTTCCCTCCTACTTTTCCTCATTGGTTCTTCTGATTTTCTAGACTCTTTATTTCTTCCTGTGAATTTTATTATGATTTTTCCAGATAAATAATGTTCCTCATTTTTCCTCTCCCTTCCTTGCTCTCTGAGAGATTTCCTTTCTCCCCCAGTCTTTCTATTTTTCTTTTGAGATCATCATGACATATAGAATCACATCCAGGCTTTCTATTCAATTAATTTCCCTCTAAGATATGTTACGTATATGTATCTTATTCCCATATAATAATGCAACTAATTTAATATTTTTAATCCCTATGATTTTTCATTCATATGTACTTTTTTATGATTCTCTTGAGACCTGTGTTTGAATGTCAAATTTTCTATTCAACTCTGACCTTTTTATCAGTTATACTTATAAACCTTCTATTTCATTAAGCATCCCTTCCCTCCCTCCCCCACCCTCTGGAAGATTATAGTTAGATTTTTTTTCTGGGAGCTTATAATCCTAAGTAGGTTTGAATCCAAGTTAATTTACCTTCTTAGATATTATATTCCAAGTCCTTTGTTCCTTTACAGTGGTAACTGCTAAATCTTGTGTGATCCTGGCTGCTTTTAGTATTTTCTTCTTGAGTTGAAAAGTCCTAGATTTTGGCTACAATGTTCCTATGAGCTTTTATTTTGAATTTCTTTTAGAAGGTGACTGCTAGATTCTTTCCATTTCTACAGGTTTCTCTAGTTCTAAGAAACCTAGGCTGTTTTCTTTTGTTATTTCTTGAAATATGTTCTTTTTTTTGTATGACTTCCAGATAGATTTAATCCACATTTTATTTCTTAAATCATTTTTCATATCAGCTTTAAAAATGGATATTTCAAATTTTCTTCTATTTTTTGAATCTTTTAACTTTATTTTATTACTTCTTGATTTCTTATGGAGTCATTAGTTCTAAGTAATATTCTGAATGATGGAATGAGGACCTTGAAAGAATTTTATATATTCAAAAAATAAGCCAAATCTCACAAGTTAAAATTCAAAAAAGATAAGTTGAACATCCTTAAAGCAATGAAAACTTCAACAAATATAGG
The DNA here is from genome assembly GCA_028658325.1 of Potorous gilbertii. Taxonomy (NCBI): domain Eukaryota; kingdom Metazoa; phylum Chordata; class Mammalia; order Diprotodontia; family Potoroidae; genus Potorous; species Potorous gilbertii. The sequence goes on along the minus strand of CM053769.1, from coordinate 596,209,005 downwards.
AAGGAGGAGGGATGATGGTGAGATTGCATTATGCTTATTGGACTTAACCTGAGATCAAGCGCTTCTTTGGACATTATGATCCTGGGCAATTCACTTAACCTCTTTTCGTCTCTGTAAAATGGAATTAAAAATAGCTTCCCCATCCCAGGGCTGTTGTGAGGACAAAATAATGCAACTTATGTAAGGTACTTTTCAGACCTTTCAATGCTGTGTAATAAATGCTATCTGTTGTTGTGGTCCTTCTTTTTCTTGTCATATCATTATTGTGAGTATTCTCACAAAATGTCCAGATATTTTAGTGGATTGCCTGCACAGTGTAGCGTAATACCCATGAACCCCCAAAGGTAATGTGATTGTTAGGCTATATTGATGGTAGAGTTGTTTACAGAAAAGGGCTAATTTCCTTTGTGCTCTTCCCTAGTTGCATCACATCTAGATAACTGAAATAATTTACTCATTAATTAACGACCTACAACATACATCATATTGTTGAGATAGCTACATAGAAAAACACTGTCTAGTCATAAAGAATTCGGATGAGGACAAGGAGGCTTCTGAAGTGATTTGAAATTATGCCTTAAGAATAACCAGTTAATGGATCTAAGAATATGAATATTCTAAAGAAGACAATAAATGAGGGTGATAAGGGCTATTGTAATTAGAACATAATAATATTTTAAAGGTTGCTCTATTGAAGAGGGATTATGAGATTTGTTCTATTTGCCAGAGAGGGGAGGGGAACCAGGAGGAATATGTGACAATTAAAGAAAGGAAGATTTCTGATCCACATTAGGAAACTTATCTGAACACAAAATGAACTGCCCTAGTAGGTAACAAGTTCTGCATCATTAGGGATCTTCAAGTGCAGTTTGCTAGCAATATTTTATGCAGAATAATGATAAAAAGCATGAAAAGTTTTACCAAAGGGGGAAGAAACCCAAACTTTGAACAAAGAGAGAGGAAGTTTGATTTCTAGCCCTTGCTCTGCCAGGGATCAATTGTGTGACCTGAGGCAAATCATTTGCCTTTTTTGGGTTTAAATTCCATCAGTTATAAAATGGAGAGGTGTGAGGCGGAGTCTGCAGAGTGAAGTAGGTAATCTCTAAGATTCCTTCTAGCTCTACCATTCTACAATTCTACTATGGTTCTATGACAGAATATTCTACTAGAAGCAAGAAAACCTCCAGATTGAGATAGGATTTGATCACCACTCAACCAATAATATTTAGGTAACATTTATGTTCCCAGAACTGTTGCAAATACGTTGCAAACTGTCGTTCTATGTGACAAATAGAATATAATCCTAATCCAGCTCCCTACTCTTGAGGAAATTACATTTAAGTTGAAAATTGGGGTTAGCAGATAGGAAACAGTGCTTCAAGGTACTAGAGATGAAAGGTGATCTTTGTGGTATGCATTGAATGTTCTACAATACTTGATATGATAACAGATATCTGTTGAATCTATCACTGTAGAGAGACTCACACAGAAAGACAAAGAGGAAGAGAGATCTGCTGGAGATATTTAAAGTACCTTAAGAGATCAGAGATGATGATTGTAATTGTTGAGTTTGATTAGAGTAGAACTGTACAATATATAGACCACAATCCGAGAGAGCCTGTGAAAAACGTAAAGGATGTAAAAGAAAGTAAAGTTATAACGAGTGTTTTGTCTATGCCCCACTTCATACACCTTCTACTAGTCACTATCGGGCTATTAATTCATGGATATGCAAATTTATATCTACCCAGCCATTCTGTCCCAGGGGCAGTGTTGAGGATATAAGGTGGCATTTTATACCCATGAAGATCTAAGTTTCTACCTTTATATAGGATTTCTGTTAGGGGCAGCTAGGTGGTGCAGTGGATAGAGCACCAGTGCCGGAGTTAGGAGGACCTGAGTTCAAATGTCACCTCAGACACTTGACACTAGGCACAAGGTCACTAGCTGTGTGACCTTGGGCAAGTCACTTAACCCCAATTGCCTCATCCCGGGTCATCTCCAGTCATCCTGATGAATATCTCATCACTGAATTCAGATGGCCCTGGAAGAGAAGTGAGGCTGGTGACCTGCACAGCCCTCCCTCACTCAAAACAAGGTCAAGTGCAAGTCATGTCATCATTTCTCTGATGGCGTGGTCTTCCTTGGCAACGAAGGGCAAATACACACGCATTGGGCCCATCATGTAATTTAACAGGTGGGTTGCTACTGCACTCTCTCTCTTGCTTATTACATGACCCATGGAAACCTAGTGTGAGAAGAGGGAGAGTCATCTTTTCACCATGATATTGTTATTAAATGTTGTTGTTATTAAATGTAAACAATAAGAAAATCTGAAAAATGTATTAAAACATACCGCTTGGCAAAGTAATTTTTTAAACGTTAATGTGATTTCATGATAAATAAAAATCTTAAGTAATAAGAGTAATTACTTGATATTAATTGAAATTTCCCTTTTTAAAATATGATTTCCTTGCAAAATAGTTTAATCATTAATTATACCTTTACTTGGAAAGTGAGCCACTAAAAACATATTTGTGGCCCAAAGAAGTCTAGCCTGTTTTAGTTTTTGCCTGTACCTACTTCCACTGGAATAGAGCTTTTAGCTGAAGAAATGGATCTTAAACTAGTTCTTTAACTAGGAAAGATTTGGAAAGATCGAGAAGGGAAGAACAGGGGGCATTTCAGATGAGGAAAACCACAAGAACAAAAGCCCTGAGATTAGATTATAAATGCTGTGAGTTAGGGACAGGGAGGAGATCAGCCTGATTGATTGAAACAAACAATGCCTGTTTGTGAGGAATCAGGAACAGAAATGAATAAAGGAGACTATCAAGGCAGCCTTGATTGAAGATCTAATACCTCCCCTGAGTCAGTTTTAAGATTAATCATTTGAGAATGGCTTGGCCTTAGAAATAAACTGTTCTGTACGACATTGTAAGTAAGGAGGAAGAAGACCCAATTCTCAAACCTATGTCTGTATCAAATAGCACAACCTGCTATTGTGGCTGAAAATGCATTGTCATAATTATTTGGAATTCCTAGGTCATTGATCATGACTCACTTCTTTTTGTCTTTCAGGCTTTGAAGTCTCCAAAAATCAGTATTAAAATGCAAATCTCTGAGAAAATTCAAATGCTCCTAGTCAGTTGCCAGACTGCAGATTTTTCCAAACTCTGGGGATGGTGGTAGTACAGTATAAGTCACCAAGGTGACACTAGATAAGGAGGAGCATGGCATGAAACAATAGCCAAGATTATTTGATATTTTGAATACAATTCCCCCGTATAAATATATTTACTTTTTTCAATGAAAGCAATGTTTAAATCGGTCAGAGTCAAATATGCTTTGACAGTGGATGCTGTGTTTTGTTTATTAAATATATTAAATACACTTAAATTTGTGTTGACATAGGTGTGCTCTATCATAGCCACCTTAAAGCATGTGACACATGAGTTGTATGATCACAAAGCTTAGAGTATTTGAATATGATATGAAAACTGAAAGTTAATACATGTATGTATGTATAAATCAAAAGTATCATAGTATCATTTCTTAATAATATAATAAACTAATAGACAAAATCCTGTAACTGTTTTATAAAGTGGGATGACTTGAGAATTGTTGCAAATAATTGTTTGAAAATGTCAACTATTATGAAGCTGAATTACTTCCATTTTTAAAGTGAAATAATATTCTTTTTAAATAGTTAAACAGATTAGATGAGAAAATCTACTGGCACCAGTGAAACCAATAAAAGAAAAATAGAAATATTTTAAGTAGTACAAACACAGCACCACAAAGCAAAATTACCAAATCCAGAAAAGAGTATGATCCCTATATCCTGAAGTATTATCATTGATCCAGAGGAGAGATCACTGTGTTTGCTTTGTACACATTCTTTATCCACAGATAGCAAGATGACTAAGAAATTGGAACATTTTAAAAATATGTATAGCATATGTTAGCAATACAATATAATTTTCCAGAGATAATTAGCAAACTTTTTTTCAAACAACAGATCTGTGACATCAGAAATATTACTTGCTTTATAGAAAGTTGCTGACAAATTTGCTAAGTACATAAATCTTCATCTGCTATGAGAAACACTGCTGTTACTTGTAACTTTTGACAGATATTATAGTTGGAAAACCACATGAAAAATAGATAAAAATGGTTTCACTTGTAGATAATTTAGTGGGGAAAAACTACCCACCTTTCATAAAATCTTTGTGTTTAAGAAAAAAAGATGAAAAGGTATACTATTTCATATGATAAGAGGATAAAGCTATAGATATAATTAAAAATGTGCATATGATAATATTCTGATAATATGTCGTTGAAATTGATGCTAGAAAATATTTCTTACTTTACAAATCTCTTAATCTTAATGTCACATAAAAGTAAGCTTTCAGCATATTTGACAGTGACTTTAATTCAAAATTTATGGTTTGGAAGAATTTTACAGAGCTGATGATAGCATTCCATCAATGTGAAGACAAATTTGAGTCTGAAAGTGATAATTAAAAAGCTGACCCCTCATGAAATTTGAACACATGATGTTCTCCACTGACCATCACTAGTAGTGAGCAATAAGAGTAAGGAATTACATATTGGTTTTCAAATGATTAATTTCATTTTAAAAAATCTATTCAAAGAAGGTTCTGTGAATTTATATAATCACATTTAGACAGAGAGTAGGTGGACTTTACACTATTGCAAAACAAGTTAGGTCTCCTGTGCAGAAGTATTTCAAAGGAATGCATGACCTTAACATATAAATTATAGATTCATCTTATTAACTGTAATAAAGATGAGACAGATTGTTTTATTTTTTTGCATACTATAATTCATTTGTAATGAAAAAATTCCCTGAAATGTGTTTATTTGGTAGTTATTTTTGTTGAAGTACACATTCTAAATATGTCAATGCAAATTTCTCAAATTTATGCTCTGAACCAGAAAAGCAGAGTGACAACTTTTGTGGGGAAAACATTGAGTAATATATAAACATTGAAAAAAATAATTTAGGTTTGTTTCCCAATTTAAAAAAACTTCACTGTAAATGAAATAGAAGAGATTAAATAACTATTTATCAACCAGTTCTTTAGTCAGTTTAGAGAAGCAAATCTTATTTGAGGACCTAAATGTTTCAAAATAGTAATGGATAAAGTATCAATTTTCCACAGATAAGTATTGACAATTTGATCTTGCTCCATTTGAGAAAGAATGGTTAATGGGCTTGTTTTGTATAGTGTGTTTAATCAAACATTTGAAAATGAAAATTTTATTATTCTTTCTTTAGAGTTGTCTGATTTATCAAAGTGATAAACATTTTGTTATATTGCTTGCATTCTATTGTAAGAAATTCTATTGGTTTTCTATAATAGTGATTATAAAGATAAAACATCAACCTTGATATATATTTGTTTTAAAAAAAATTACATGTAGGAATGATATCAACGGCATTGCATTCTGAAAAATTTTGTGCTGAAGTCAGTCAACATGAATTTGAGAACCAAGGTGACCAAGAAGATGGTGGCCTCACCAAGAATAATACAGAAATTAGGAAAAGGGAAGGTTTGGAGGAAAAGATAAAGATTTCTTCTATTACAAGCAATGAGGGGCCAGGTTAGTTATATTCCATCTGCCCAAAGCAACCACTTACATCTTTACCAGCATTAAGCAACTTTTACCTCCTGCTACCTGCCCAAACTCCCAAGTAGGATGTGATGAAATGCCAGGGAAAAAAAAAAGAGCAATCCTCCCTTTGATTTGAGTCTTCCCCTTTCCTGCCTTGCTGGTCCTTTGAGAAGAGAGGACTGGAACCCTTCTCTCAATGATGAACATTCTCCTATCTGGTCATATTTTTCACACTTCTGTGACTGAACTCCTACAGAGCCTCCTTCAAACCCCATTTCCATAACCCCTTCTACTCAATGCATTATCCCCACCCTCTTCCACCATTCTCCCCAAAAAGTTTATTCTGTCTCCACCCAGCTTTTCCTCTTTCATAGGCATCAAACTTCCCCTTATATTATATCTTTTCCTCTGAGAAATCTATTTCCATCTTTCATCTACTAATTCTTATTGAAACCTCATTCTGCCTGGTGATAGCTTCTCTGACTACCCTTTCCAGAACTAGTTTCATTTTTACTCAGTCTCCTTAACTCATGGTCAAGACAGGTAAGATGGAACACTCCTTGTTCTCTACTGCTACTTTCAGATTGTTTTGTTTCCTCCATTATTATTCTTCAATTTCTTCTCCTTTGAAGTTCATGCTCTTCATATATAGCACCCAATCAAAATCCCTGATCACTCCTCTTCTTTCCTCACTGAGTTTGAGAACTGTCTCATATTGTTTTTCTCTCTCTTAACCAGTTACTACCCTTGGAATAGGAGCTTCAACACATATGTTTATCCTCCCTTAAATACCCTAACCACCAAGTTCCTAATGTATTACTTCACCCAATCTAAGTCACACACAAAGGTAATTATGATCACTGCCATTACTCACAAATGTAACACCTTTATATTCAAGGATTCTGGAATATCCTTTTCTGATAATCTATTAGTTTTTCACCTCTCCCTCTACTTTTCCTTATTAAAACCTATTCTTTGCCCTGACTCTGATTTATAACTTCTTGATCCCCAGTTCCCTCCAACAGTCTCCCCTGTACTAGCCATTGTCTCTTTTTCTCCCTATCTTGACACTCTGTTGAATCAAATTAATGTCACAGTGTCATTCCTCACTTATTAACTAGCCCATTTGAGATAATGGCAATTATTCCCCACTAAGCATCAGCCTTGGATAATTTCTACCTTTTATGGCCCCTACTCTTACACATGTGCAGCTCAACAAAGGTAGAGAAAAACGTTCAATATTTTTGAAACTGTTCACTTCAAATTTCTTACATAATCTCAATTGAGCCTTCACTTCTGCAGGGTAGTGTTGTATCTCCTTTTTCACCTCAAGAATGGTTAAACTAGCTGACATTTGTAACAGTTCATTAATCTACTTATTTTTCCCACATCCCCTTTAGCATTTGTCATTTCTCATAGGTATGAAGTGGTATCTCTGAATTCTCTTAATTTTTATTCTGTAATAAATAGTGATTTAAAATATTTTAGGTATCTGTAGAAAGCTTTGATTTCTTCTGAAAAGTACCTATTCATATACTTTGATTGTTTATCAATTGGAGAATGACTTACTTTTTACAAATTTGACTCAGTTCCCTAATATATTTGAGAAATGAGGCTTTTATCTGAGAAATTATACACACACACACACATATATTTGTGTGTGTGTGTGTGTGCGCGCACACATACATTACTTCTTTGTCTCTGGTACCTTTTAACCAAAGATAGTTTCCCTGATTATCTCTTTTTTGGTTGTTGTTCAGTTGTTTTCCCTCGTGTCTGATTTTTTATGACCCCATTTGGGGTTTCCTTGACAAAGATTCTCAAATGGCTTGCAATTTCCTTTGCAAACACATTTTATAGATGAGAAAATTGAAGCAAATAGTTGTTACTTACCCAGGGTACACAGATAGTAAATGCTGATTGTGTCTTTTTTACTTCAGCTGAAATATAATAATTCAATTCTATCTCCTTATTTAAACTTCCTGCATGTATCTTTCTGTTTCAAGTGTGTCTCTTGTAAATAACATATTGTTGAAGTTTGGTTTTGAGTGAATTCTGCTATCTACTTCCATTTTATGAGTGAGTGCATTCCATTCACATTTCCACTAAAGATTACTAAGTATCCTCCTCCATTTTCTTTTCTTTTCTCCTCTCTTTTTATCTGTCACTCTTCAAGAGTCTGTTTTGCTTCTGACCACTGCCTTTCTTAATTCATACTCAATTTTATTGCCCTCCACCTTCCTAATTCCCTTTCTGTTTGTATAGATTTCTATACTCAACTACATGTGCATGTATATTCTTTCCTTTTTGAACAATTCTGATGAAAGTAAGGTTCAGGCATTGACTTCCACTCCATCATTTTCCTCTCTCATGTAAAAGCTATTCCTTGTGTGCCTCTTTTATATGAGATGTTCTCTTTTTTTTCTTCCCTTCTCCCTTTTCCTAGAACATCCCTTTTTCCTACCACCTTATTCTTTGACATGAGCCCCCAAAATCAACTTACTTTGTGCCATCTGTCTATATAAACTCCTTTAAATTGCCCTAATAATGATAAAATTCTTAGGAGTTAACTGTACTAATTACTCATATAATAATGTAAACAGTTTAACCACAGAATCCCTTATGTTTTTTCTTCCATGCTTAATATTTTAGGCTTCTCACAAGTTGTGTGTTTGAATGTTGTGTTTTCAATTCAACTTTGATATTTTCAATAGGAATACTTCAAATACTCCTTTTCATTAAATATCCATTTCTACCTTCCCCCCTCCTTCCCCAACCCCATTCCAAAGGATTATACACAGTTTTACTGGGTATGTTATTCTTGCTTTCAACTCCACCTTCTTAAATACTGGAATATTATATTTCAATCTCTCTGCTGCTTTAATATGAACTTGTGCTAAATTTTTTATGATATTGTCTGTGGTTCTACAGTATTTTAAAGATTTTTTCTGGCTTTTTGTAAAATTTTTTCCTTGACTTGGGAGATCTGGAATTTATCTATAATATTCATGGGAATTTTCATTTTGCTATGTCTTTCAGGAGGTTATAGGGAGATTCTTTTCATATCTATTTACTCTCTGAATTTAAACTCTTTGATTAATTTTCCTCCATAATTTCCTGACATATGACATCTAGGTGCTTTTTTAAAAAACCATAACTTTCAGGTACTCCAATAATTTTTAAATTATCTCTCTTTGATCTCTTTTACACATCATTTTTTTCAGATGAAATATTTAACATTTTCTTCTTTTTTTCATTTTTTGACTTTGTTTTATTATTTCTTGATTTTAATGAATTCTTTCCCCACCCTTTACCATTTGGCCAATTGTGCTTTTTAAAGAGTTCTTTTCTTAGTGAATTTTTGTGCCTCTTTTATCATTAGGTTAATTCTGTTTTTTAAGTTGTTAATTTCTTCAATCTTTTTCATTCCTCCTTTAAGACATGTTAATTTTCTTTTTGTATTTTTTTGCACAATTTTCATTTTTCCCCAATTTTTCCTCTACCATTAATCTCTTTCTTTAACTTGTCATAAATTCTTTCTTAGTCTTGTTTTCAATTTTTTTTTAATTCTTAACTTGTAGATGTTTTCATGTTATCTTCTCTTGAATTTGTGTCTTGGTCTTTCCTGTCCCTGTAGTAGCTCTTCATGGTCAAATTCTTTTTGTTGTTGTTGTTTGCTGATTTTTCCAATTTGTTTCTTGACTTTTAACTATATATTAACATTGAACTCTGCTTCCCTGGGTATCAGGAGGCACTGTCTCCGGCTCTAGTCTTTTTCATTCCACTGTTTTCAGAGCAAGTTGTGAGGGTCTGTAAATTTTCAGTGCTTCCAAAGTATTATAATCTGGGGAGAGGTTTGGTTACTCTTTTCCTGGTCTGCACTCTGTTCACTACCCAGGAAAGGGTCCTGCTCCACTGTAGCTGCCAATGAGAGAGCTCCTCTTGGACCTAGAACTGAGACAAAGTTAGGTACCCTTCTCTCCTGCATTTGCAAGTACTATGGCTTCTCTATTCCTTGGAACTGAGACCAGGGCCTCATTTGTGACTGAACTGATGCATTCTTTTCCGTCCCAGAATTGTGATCCATGATTTGTATGAACAATACAGTTGCCAAACATCCAGTGACAGCAAAGGGTGCCCTATAATCTTTTTCTGACCAATCATCCAACCCCCTTACTATCTCTGGCCTGAGAGTTCACAAAGCTGCTGCTGCTTCCATTTCCTTCAAGGCCTACCACTGACACTGCTGCTGTGGCTTATACATCAGGGTAACTCCTGTCCTAGTGTCACAGATCTCCTACAGACCTTCCAAGTTGTGTTAAGCTGCGGAAATGTCTCACACTGATCTTTTGTTGGCACTACCACTCCAGTATTTGATTGGAAACATTATTTTAAAATTGTTTGGAGTGTTAAGATAGTTGGGATGAGTTGCTGCCTCTACTCTGTCATATTGCCTCCTAGTCAAAACCAGTTTTATGGGAAGTTTTATTGGTGAGAGCCAGATTTGCCAAGGGAAGGTGATCCAGGCAGACGATTGAGTGTCTCATTGCAACTCTGATAGCCACCTAAATGGTATGCAGATTGGGACAATAAGAATGACCCTGGGTGGGACAGGGTGCCTTGAGGTGCAATTCTGAAAGCACAGGTGGCAGAGCATCACAGATACCCTCCTTGTGTCTCACAATACTTATTCCATTGACGGTCTCCTTTGCAGAGATAATATTCTCTAAGTGTTAGATTTCTGGAAAATTTGGAAACGGTTAATTTGATGCTGAGGTTTGCTTCAAGCAACAAGTCTGGTTCCCAATGCTTCATTTACTTCTTTCTTCCACTTAGAAAGAAACAGCCTTATTCCTACAGACTTTGTCTGACTTGTCAATTTTACAAACATAGCCAATGACCCATGAAGCGCAAACAATTCAGCAGATGTGCCATGAATCAGGGAAGGAAATAAATGGTAACATTCTCAGGTCGAAGTGAATCCTTTTCAAGGAGTTGTCACATTTCCTGAGGTAAGGAGGTGGGGGCCCATTTGGCCCTAGGATGTAAAAATTAAAGAAAAATTTTGGTTTGCAAGAGTAATATCTTCTAGACTGCATTAATATTTGTATATACTTCTCTGTGTGTGTGTGTGTGTGTGTGTGTATATATATATATAAAATGTATATATAATATAAATATATACATATACCCACACTCATATATATTTGAATTATATATAATATATAACAAACATACACATATGAATTATCACAATACAAAATAAAATCTTAATTATATTATATATGTATATATAACTCAGATGTTTGTCTATATATGTATATATAAGCATATTCATGTATATGTATATATTTGCATGTATGCCTTTATATATATATATATACATGCACACATATACATAAGTGTACATATGCATTATGTCTGTATATGCATATATAAACATACATATTGATGTACTTTATACATGTTTATGTATTTTACATATAGACATGAGTAAAGTGTATATATGCATGTATATGCATATATCCATAAACATATATACATGTATATAATACATGCAAGTAAATACATACATGGAGGAGTAAAGATACCTTAAAATTGAAGATTGCTTTATATTGACATTTCTAATTCTAGGTCTAAATTGTAAAGTAAATGTTATTGTTTTTCAGGTAGGACTTCTATATCATTACTGTTGAATAATGATAAATAAAATAATTATATATATATATATATATATATATATATATATATATGATAATTGTATTTCAGTGAACTCTGTTTTCCTTTAAACTCTATAGATTTTATTTTATGCATTGGAAAAATTATTCTGAAAAGGGAAGTGCCAAAGGGCTCCATGACATGTGGAAAAAAGTGATAAAGAACCCCTAGACTAGGGCCAGATATAAAAGGAGATGGGTGTTATTCAGGAAACAGAACATGGTAGAATTCTTTACAATGTTAACTACTATGGTAGTTTACATTGGCTAACGTATCCATTTTATTCTAATTCGTTATTCCATTATCCCGTCTAGGAAACATTTTAATGTTCTTCTTTTTGTCTCTTCCTTCCGTTCCTCTTTTCACCTACAATATTCTTTCTATTCCTCTTCAGTTAGGAAAATTCTACCCATCATTCAAGACCAAATAACGTCCTGCGGTATCTTCAAAACATTTCCAACTAGTTTTTGCTACAATCAGCTCCGCTTTTCTACATCGTCTAGGTGTTTATTGCCTCAAGAACATACTATGACATGTGACTATGTTGACCTTTATAGTTCCCTAACTGCTTCCTGATTAATGTGTTTCCTCACCAAGAATACAATGTATCTGAAGGTGGTATCTGAGTCACATACACACACACACATTTATTATTGTCCACACCTCCTGATTCTCTAGGTCAGAACTAGTTATATAGAAAATGATCAAGTTCTCATATTTGTTATTTTATCAATTTTGTAAATGGTATTTGCATGAAAATGTGGCAATACAATGTGAGACAAAATTTTGGCCTTGGAACCAAGTGATACTTTAAAAAAAGCCCATTTTAGTTACTAGTTCTGTAATGTTGGACAAGTGTCTTAATTTTGGTTTTCTCATTTGTAAAATGGATACACTAATATTTGTGCTGCAAAATTTACAAATGAGTGCATAGAAAGGACATTGCTAATGTGACAGTGCTAAACTATTACTACTTATGTCCATTATTTCATAATTCCCGTACATTATCATATATATATACATATATATATTTCATATTCTTCATATATTATACAGCTCAACTTACCACAAAAACCATGAATACTTGGATTGGGGACTTCTAGGAAGGATTAGTAGATATTCTTTTGGGAATCATATCAGGTACTTAGGGGGTTACAAGGACTGCAGAGAGCTTTGTTAGCAAGGCCTCAGGCTAAGCATTAAGTTGCAATTAGGCTGTCAACATCAGGAGTTTGTCTTGTTCTATCTGAATAAAACAGTCTGGGGTCTAGCGATTGACATGGAACATTTTAAATTAACTCATTTCATTCAGAGTACTGTTTTTGTATTTGAGGAAAGCTAAGGGAAAACAAGAATTAACCCACTCCCACTTCCTGCAAGGACGGTAGAGGACAGTATGAAGTGAGAGTAGGTGTAATGAGGGACAAAGAGGAAGAAGACAGTGAGGAAATAAGGAGTGTTTTACATTAGGCAACACCAATTGTGGACAGAGTTTAGGAGTAAATGATATTGATTAGTAAGTGCCTTTTTTTCTCTGTTATGTCCCCCTCACACAAAAACAGCTAATACAGATTTTAAGATTTGAAAGGCGCTTTATGTTTATTATTGTATTCTCACAACAATCATGGGAGATATGTGCCATTGCCATTCTTATTTTGTACATAAAATAAAAACAGGTTAGCAGAGATTAAATATTTTGCTCATGGTTATATATCTAGAAAAATATCTAAGAAAGGCTTTGAACTCTGATTTTCCTGACTACAATTCCAGCACTTCATCCCTTATAAAACCAAAGTCCCTCACTGAGTGTCCAACATGCTTCTTCATTGCCCTGTTTTCACCTCTGTTTCCCCAAATCAGATGATCCACCCCTAGAGTTCCCTTCATCTGCATTCTCAAACTTTTATATTTTCTTTTCTTGTAACCCATGGAAATGAACCAGTCTTCTTTCTTTCCTTTCCCTACTAAAAACAAACAAAAAAATTCTGAAGTAATTCTGATAAACCAATTCACAGTCAAGTGGTAATGACTGAGAGCACTTCAATAAGTTTTCTGTATCTCTATCACTGACCTTTCAAATAACATATTGCCTTTGAACAAAAAGGCATTATTTTCAATTGTAGGAGTCAATAATGGTGGAAACTTTAGATACCATGTCATCCAAAGGTAGAGAATGATGGTTTCTTTGGCCATCAAATCTTATAAGAGAGGCAGCTATCTACTCTAGTAACAAGCAAGGAAAAAGAAAGCAAATGAAGCATGGTCTATGTGCCAGGCACTCTACAAATAGACACTTTACCAATATTATCTCCTTGGATCCTCACAAAAGCTATGAGTGTTAAATTCTAGTATTAGCATTATAAAAACAGTGATATGGGCTTGCTCAGGGTTACATAACTAGTAAATATCTGAGCTCAAACCTGAACTCAGGACTTCCTGACTCTAGGGTTAGGGCTCTATCATTTTATCACCTTGCTCCTATAATATTGATATTGATTCTAGAACTTTCTGTTGTTTCATTTTAGGCAAATAAATTCAGTTTTCCTTTATGAAAGAAAATCTCCAGTCATAAGAAACACTTTAAGGCCATCACTGGTTATCATTAGAGCATGCCAATTAGCAGTGATGGAGTTGAATTGCTATAACTATTGAGCAGGATATGGCTTACAAAATTGTCTCCTTTTGTGTTGAATATCAATAACAGTATTTTCTTCATTGAAAATTTTTTTTAAACCCAATATAACCTTAGAAATCCCCACAGTTAATTTGGGAAAATTTTTCTTTCTTTTTCAACATTTTCATTGTTTAGATGGAGAATCTGAGGCCCACACTACTCAAACCTAATGGAATAAGGCAGTTAGGTGGTACAGTGGACAGATCACTGGTCCTGGAGTTAGGAAGACCTGAGTTCAAATCCAGATTGAGACACTTACTATCTATGTAAGCCTGGGCAAGTAATTTACCAGCTTTTTGCCTTGGTTTATTCAGCTATAAAATGTGCATGATAATATCATGTACCTTTTGCAGGTGATGTGAAAAACAAATGAGACAATATTTGTAAAGGACTTAATCCAGGAAGTAACAGAATAGATATCATATAATATTAGTTGTTGTTGTTATTAAAAAATTTAAAAAAAGCAAATTGAGGTTCTAATTCTGGCTTTGTCATTCCCTACAAAACTTCAGGGAAGTCATTTAATCTCTCACGGTCTGTTAGAGTAATTGATTTAAAAGGAATCTTAAGATTTTTAGCTTGGAGTGGCAGGGTGGGGCAGGTCAAGATGGTGGATAAAGGACAAGAACTTATTTGAGCTCTCCCAAATTCCTTTCCAAAAATCTTTAAATAAAGCCTCAAAACAACTTTTGGAGTGGCAAAACAACAAAAGGACAGGATGAAGCAATTTTTATCCCAAGACAACTTAGAAAGTTAAAAGGTCTGTCACAATGGGGTAAGAATGGAGAACAGTCCAGTGTGGGCCATGCCAGCTCAGACCTCACCAGCCTAGCTCTGGGGTGATTGAATCACTATGGCAGCAGCAGTTTGCAGAGTTCTCAGACCACAGACAGTAAGGAGGTCAGGTAGTCAGAAAGAAATTATAGGGTTCCCTTTACTGACACTGAGAGTAGGACTCTGTTGCATTGCTCATGTAGGGATCCAGCTCCCTGTCCTTGGTTGCATTTCCAGGGTAAGGAGGAACACTAGAACAATAGCTGCAGGGGATCAGGGACCCTGAACACAGTTCCAGGGTAGAAAAGAATACTTGTGGTAGCTCACAGACCTAAACACAGGCTAGAAGATTAGTTATCATCCCTCTCTTTAGATCATACAACTCTGGAAGAACTGAAAACTTACAGACCACCAGAACTAGCTTTACAAAGAGATACACAAAATTCTTGAAACTTTGAACAGTGCCTCATCAACTCCAAGAACAGAGCCCAACTTTAATATAAAACTAAATGTCAAGAAATAGTTTGAGGGAAAAAAAATAGTAAATAACAACAAAAAGAACCTGAGCACAGAAATTACTATGGTGACAGGGAATATCAAAGCTCAAACTCAGACGAAGACAACGAAGTCGAAATTGCTACATTTAAAGTCTCAAAGAAAAACGTGAATTGGTCTCACACCCATAAGAGAATTTCTTGAAGAGCTCAAAAAAGATTTTTAAAAATCAAATAATACATATAGAGGAAAAATCAGGGAAAGAAATGAGTGATACAAGAAATATCATGAAAAAGTCCAGTTTAGTAACAAAGTCACAGAAAATACTGAAGAATATTACACCTTAAAAAAACAGAATAGGAGAAATGGTAAAAGAGACAAAAAAGTCCTCTGCAGAGAATGCTTTAAAAAGTAGAATTGGACAAATGAAAACATGTGGTGCAAAAACTCACACCTTAAAAATTAAAATTGGGCAAATGGACTCTATCACTCCATGGAACACCAAGAAATAATCAAATAAAATTAAAAGAATGAGAAAAAAAGAAGAAAATGTTAAATATCTCAAAAAATAACCTGGAAAAAAGACCAAAGAGAGATAATTTAGGTGTTACTGGAATACACAAAAGTCATAATTAAAAAAAAAACCTAGACATCCTATTTCAAGAAATTATCAAGGAAAATTGCCTAGATATTCTAGAAACAGAGAGTAAAACATACAAATTGAAAACAATAACAACAAAAAAACACCAATCAATTTCTGAAAGTGATTCGAAAATCAAAACTCCCAGGAATATTATAACCAAATTCCGGAGCTCTCAGGTCAAGGGAAAAAATAAATATTGCAAGAAGCTTGAAAGAAACAATTCAAATACTGTGTTGCCATAGGCAAGATAACACAAGATTTAGCAACTTCTACTGTAACAGATCAGAGAGATTAGAATATGATATTCATGAACCCAAAGAAGCTAGTTAAAACTATGAGTCATCCACACAGCAAAATTTACTATAATCCTTTGGGGGGGAAATGAATATTTAATGAAATAGAGGCCTTCCAATCAGTCTTGATGTAATGACCAGAGTTGAATGGTAAATTTGACTTTCAAATACGAGAATCAAGAGAAGCATTAAAAAGGTGAACAGGAAAGAAAAATCATAAGGGATTAAATAAGTTTAAAATCTTTTCATTCCCACTTGGGAAGATGATAATTGTAACTCCTAAGAACTTAACCATTATTATGAAGTTAGAAGGAGTATGTATAGAATGCATGGATGTGAGTTGAATATGATGGGATTACCTGAAAAAAATAAAATTAAGGGATGAGAAAGAGGAATGAAGTGGGAGAAGTAGAATGGTATAAATTATCTTCCATAAAAAAAACATGAGAGAGGAATATGGGGGAGTTGAGGAGGAGCACTTGAACCTTATTCTCACAGGAAATGGCTCAAAAGAAAGAATAACATGCACATCCATTTGGATATAGAAATCTATATTACCCAACAGGAAGTAGGAGGGAAGGAGATAACAGGTGACCTAATAATAAGGAGAGTGGATTGGGGGAGGCAGTAGTCATAAGCAAAACACTTTTGAGGATGGACAAGGTGAAAGGAGACAAACAACTACTGCAGTAGGATAAATAAGGGGAAATAGTATGGAAGGAAAAACAGAGTTAGCAATCATAGCTGTCCAAAAAAATACAGCAAGTTTTTTTCTGAAAAAGGCCTTATTCCTCAAATGTGTGTTTAATTGAGTCAAATTTACATAAACAAATAAAAACCATTCCCAAAATGATAAATGGTCAAATGATATGAACAGGCCATTTTCAGATGAAGCAATCAGAGCCCTCTATTTATAGCCATAAGGGGGGGGAATTGCTTCAAATCACTATTGATTAAAGAAATGCAAATTAAAACAACTCTGAGATACCACCTCATACCTTTCAGATGCCCTAATATGGCAGAAAAGATAAAAGACAAATGTTGCAGAGGATATGGAAAAATTGAGGCACTACCAGTGCCTCGCTGTCAGTGGGGTTGTGAACTGATTCTACCATTCTGAAAAGCAATTTGGGTCTATGCCAATAGGGTTATAATACTGTTCAAACCCTTTGACCCAACAATACCAATACTAGGTCTGTTTTCCAAAGAGATCAAAAACAAAAAGTAGAAGGACCTATATGTTCAAAAATATGTATAGCAGTTCTTCAAGTGGTGGCAAAGAATTGGAAATTGAAGGGATGCTCATCAATTGGACAATGACTGAATAAATTGTTGTAGGTGATTGTGATGGAATGCTATTGTACTATAAGAAATACTGAGCAGGATGCTCTTAGAAAAACCTGGAAAGACTCATATAAAATGATGCAAAGTAAAATGAGCAGAACATTGTAAACAAAAGCAACAATATGATAAAATGACCAAGCTATTAATGACTTAGCTATTCTCAGCAATGCAATCATGCAAGACAATTCCAAAGAACTTATGAAAAATATTATCCATCTCCAGAGTGAAGATAGATAAAACTGAAAGAACTGATGGTGTCAGAATGCATACTTTTTATAACATTTCTTTTTTCTTTCCTTTTTTGTCTGTTTTTTATAACATGACTAAAATGAAAATATGTTTTTCATGACTGCACATAAATATTAAATTGTTTGACAGCTTAGTGGGAGGAGCAGAAGGAAGGAAGAGAATTTGAAACTCAAAATTTAAAATAAAAACATGTTAAAATTATTTTTACATGGGAGTGGGAGAAAATAAAATATTAAATTAAAATAAGATTTTCTTGTTCAGCCTGTCCTTTTAGAGGTGAGAAAACTGAAATTCAGAGAGATGAAAATATTGCCCAATAATTCTGCCTCTTAGATCAAGGTTGACATAATTGATGAATCACAGTTTGGGGATTTCCTTAGAAGACATATGATCAAGAATCTATCTTTTACCACACTAAATGTGTTTATCCAACTTATCTTTAAGACTCTGAATAAGATAAATGAGGAGCATATCACCTTCTAATGAATTACACTTGGTTGGAAAGTCTAAATAAAATTCAACACAGAAGCCTAGAAATTACATTACTCTATTACTACTGTAAAAAAAAATGAACAAATTAGAAGATAGCATGCTAAATAAAGAAGATATTTTTAAAAATAGTCTGGAGTATATTACAAGTCACATCTTTAAAGAATTTACTCTGAAAATGGAGCTCCTAGGCAGATACTCTTTGAATACTATAACAACCTACACATACACAAAGGCATATATTATATGCCTTTCTGTACTGTGTATATATATATATATATATGTGTGTACTTTTCTATACATATATGTATATTGTTTGTATATATATATATATGGGTGTGTGTCTGTGTGTATAATATGTGTATATATGTGTATTGTGTATGTATATGTATGTGCTATGTGCACAAATACTAAAGAAATGACTACTCCAGTACGTACATTTGCCTACCTTATGGGAAGTGATTAGTATATGAAAATGATAATGTGGAGAGGAGGGTATCATCTGTATTCCCAGATTCATCCTACAACAAAATTATTCTTCAGCATAGTCCCTGATATTTAGCAATGTTTTTGCCTCTTTTGTTAATTTTTTGGAAGGGTAATTAACTATAGGAACATAAAGTTATAGGTTTGAAATCCAGTTTAATCAATATGAAGAGAAGAGGTTTTGTTTTTTTTTAATGATCTAAATGTAATAAGACCTTGAAAATGACTTGCCCCTTAGAATTTATAGTTCAGAGGGAGAAGAATCTGATACTTCTGTGGTCTGTGAGCCAAAAGGAGAAATGGAGTCATACGTTGAAGTTCTTGAAGAAACATATATGGCCTGTGACATAGACTAAGATGAGTAAGAGAGATCTCATGAGGTGAATCAGAAAGAATTTGAGGAAAAGGAGTAATGGGTGAAAAGAGACTGAAGAATTTCAGAGCAGAAGATTCAAGCTGCAGCTAAAAGTTGGCACACCTTTTTCAGTAACTAAGGGAATTTACAAAAAAAACTGAAAACAAACCTTTCCCCAATTTTCCCTCTTGCTGCCTGTTCATTAACAGAAACTGTATCATCCTCTCTCCTTGCTTATTTACTCTGTCACTTGCTACTATATGAATTTTTGCCTCACACATCAAGAATTCAGGGATTACTTAGTGATAAAAAAAGGAATTCATACTGGGGAAAGTAATCCAAACTATGATTAAATATTATAACTTTTCCTAATTGTAGTTTCTCACCTATTTTGATTGTACCCATAATTTATTATTTACTCTAGACTTCATAAAGCAACAGAGGAGGGGACTACATGGACTGGAAATGGAATTATATTTCCCTTAGGCTTAAAAAAGGTATATAGTATGTGGCCTGTTAAATCCCAAGAACCCAAGGAGAGAGGAGAGGCCATGATGAATACTGGCCAACTGCCCCCCTCCAAAGTGACAACCTACAGCTACCAATACTACAGAAAAAAAAAGAAATCAATAAGAAATTCCACAAACCATTATTTAACATGTAGCTTCTCAGAAATATTGGACCTCAATGGAACTCTCTAAACTCTAAACTCCTGAGAAACATCATCATTTGGAAATTTCCTAAGATTGAATCTGCTCTAAGATTGCATGTGCTAGTGCATCTTATCAGGGTATTCTTTAGTTGGAGGGGAGGGCTTTGGAATCCAGAGCCTCTATTTCAGAAGGGGACTCCGCAGAGTTTTTCTCCCCTTTTCTCAACAGCTACGCTAGTTTTGGGCCTCACCCATGGTACCTCCACCAATCCCCTTTCTGCTTTATGTTTTGGGTTGTCTTCCCCTATCAGATTGTAAGCTCCTTAAGGGAAAGACTTGCTTTGATTTTATTTGTATCCTTGATGCTTAGCACCATATTTGGCATATAGCTGGTACTTTAAAAGTGTCTATTGACTGAACTCACCTATATGGGGTTACATCAGGGTCCCTTTGTCCTCTGATCCAAATTCCTTACATTGGTTTCTTTATGTGGACCAAATGCTAATGAACTTCCTATCTCAGTCTTCATAATGTGCTCCCAGAATGATCTATGACTAAAAAGTCTGTACTGACTAGACTTAGTGGCTAAATTGGCGAAAGTGAACTTCATTCAGATAAATCTCTACCATAAGTCTATCTGATTCCACTTGATGCCTATTGACTTGCCCATCCTTGACCATTGATTTCTATGGAAGAAATGAGAGCAGACAAGATTATGGCTAGGCATCAAGGTCTAGTTCTAGGGCAGCTTCCACTAGAAGAATTAAAGAGGATACTTTAGTCATAGGTTTATATCCCTTGTACACACATGCACATGTGCACACACACACACAGTCTTTTGAAATTGACCTTGGATGCTATGGTAGCCAGACATGCTGTGAAACAGTCTACAGAAAAGAAGCCTAACAGATTCAATTGGCACTTACCTGTCGGGCCTGCTCCAGATCAATTTTGTTTCCCACTAGCACCAAAGGAATGTCATAGGTGTGGCGGACCTGATAAATGAGCTCTTTAAATCCAGCAGCTTCCTGGAAGGACTGCCGGTCAGTGACAGAGTAGCATATAATGAAGCCCTCTCCGCCTCTCATGTACTGGTCCCGCATAGCTGTGAATTCTGCCTGCAGAGGAAGGATAAGAAGAATTTTATGATTTAGCACAGAAGAACAAACATGTAATATCAATAGAACAGGAGGTCAAACCTCTATAAGCATAGAGACTAAGCAGTGTGTGTGTGTGTGTGTGTGTGTGTGTGTGTGTGTGTGTGTGTGTGTGTGTGTGTGTTTAGGATTTTCAGAGGGTTTTTTTATTTTTAGGATTCTCATGTTTTCTAAATAATTTTGTATTTATTTAATATTAACTTAGTCTGTGTACATATATTGCAGCTTTAGAATCTGAAGGAGACTTTGGGGTCATCTAATATTTCTGCTACCCCCTAAATCATTTTAGACATGAGAGAAGTGAGATTCAGAGCTTTGGTCACTCATCCAACCCCACCCAGGTGACAACTGGAAAGATGTGGATTTAAATCCTGTTCCTCTCACTACCATTCCAATACTTTTCCATTGTACCTCATTTTATATCCCCCAGAAGAATGTAAGGGTAGGGCTTAGTACAAAGAGTTACATATGTAGATGCTTAATAAATGTTTATTAATTTAAATGTCTAGGTGAGATTTTACCATTTCATTATGCAATTATTAAATACTTAAGGAGTTTCTTTTCAGGTATGTACATTTTTCCCTTTCAGTGGTGTGTTAAGGGAGTATTTTAAATAGCATTGTGTGTGTGTATGTATGTGTATGTGTGTGTGTGTGTGTGAGAGAGAGAGAGGGAGGGAGAGAGAGAGGGAGGGAAAGAGGGAAGAGGGAGAGGGAAAGAGGGGAGAGGGAGAGACACACAAACAAGATTATTCTATCTCCAGACAAGAATTCCTTGTTTCCTATAGAATACTGTGTCTCCCTGGATTTTCACCTATAGCAATATTTGTACCCACTAGTTATGTGTCAACATATCCTTAAAAATCTGTCCTTCTGATCATAGGAACATGGCTCTCAAACTGCCTTGACCTCAAAAGACATCTAATTCAATGCTTTCATTTTTTAGAAAACGAAATTCAGACCAGCATGGTAAAGTGACTTTCCTGAAGTTGTATAGCATTGTATGAGAGGAAGAATTTGAACCCAGTTCAAAGTCAGCTCTCTTTCAGTCTACCAAATGTGTTGTTCTATCTACTGTTGTTCAGTATGAGAATGAAATGACATAATCAATGTATAAGTGATTTGAAGAATTGTAAACATGATAGAATATATTATAATACTTAGTTTTGATGGGAAAGGGCAAATCAAGCTGAATGTATTTTGTTATCATGGGACCATGTGCCAAATTATCATAGAATTAAATTGTCTAAATATAGTTTTATTTATCAAATATTCTCATTCTGAATGTTTTTGAGGAAGATTCAGAAAGCATCTCCTCAACTAAACAAATAAAATCATGCCCTAATAATCAATGCAGTTCTCTGACCACCCATTTGTCAATTGCTCATGGAATAATTAAACCCTCAAAGAGGCATTGGGGAAAGCCTGGGCACAGAAGACTGAGTAAGAACATCAGTAGCATATATTATTCAGGTAACACATACTACTGTAATCATTTTCTAAGGTAGAATCCAATGTTCAACATGTTATTTCCCCTTTCATTTATCCATGAATTAAAGAACAGTACTCTTTGTATTCCAAGCATCCTGCATGCTAATATCTTCCTCAATTGCTTCCTGCTATAAATGAAACTTGTTGGTTAATAATTCAGAAACATTACTAGATTCCATTTGCTAAGCATAAGCAATGGGGATTGCTATGAAACAGACTTACAGTGTAAAATACTACCAAAAAAAAGTCAGTGCTTCTTATATCTTTAAAGACAAGTGGAATCCAAATCTGTAGTTTTAGCTCTTTCTTTTGATATGTTAGTTATTATATGTTCAAAACGAATGTTTAAGAAAAAGCATGAAACATCTTGATTTGAAGAAAAAAATGGAGAAAGTCATGTCTTTCTAATTACTAAAACAAAGAATTAGGAGACAGTATCAAAATATAGTAAATATATTATAGTTTCCTTTTTTGTTAACGTATTTTAAATCCAGGCTTCTATGGATTAGCCATAATTTGGTACTTGCATATCTCTCATTGGTAACATTACACAAAGAAAAGATACCATATTTGGAGTTAGGAAAACTAGGTTTGTGTGTTCTCTCTCTGTCTCTGTCTCTCTGTCTCTCTGTCTCTCTGTCTCTCTCTCTCTCTCTCTCTCTCTCTCTCTCCTGCTTTATCAGTATCCATACAAGGAAATTAAGAGGATGGCCTGCAAAACATTGAGTAGACAAACTATGAAGGATTTATGAGATGATATGGACAAAGATCTCAGAGGATAAATAGGTATCCTTGATAGGAGCACACATATTTCTTAGACTGTAGATTCATTACATTTTTGAAAAGCTATCTACCTCATAGGATTATTGTAAGGAAAGAGTTTTTTTTAAAATTTTATTTATTTTTTTTCACCAAATTTAATATACTATATAAATAAGCTCACCTTACAGGATTACTATGGAAAATAAATTGTGTAGACCTAAAAGAACAGAGACATGCAGTATTGAAGATAGCACTGCCATTCTTTTTGACATGTCTCCTATCACCATAACCTCAAATAGGAAGAAATGCATCCAATCTCTATTGATTAAAATAATAGCAGCAATAAGAGAATGCAGAAGCAATTCCACTGAGTATAAAACCTTCTGAAAGAGAAGGAAAAAGTCAATAAAATCTCTGTTCCTCCTTCCTTACCTTGACTGTCCCATGTGTCCTGTAAAAGCACCATTAACAATACAGAGGGTTTTGTTAAGCTACAGTTTTGGTGACCTATTTTCTGTCCCTTCACAGCATTTATTGTTATTATTCAGATAAAAAACTGTAGATCTCTACAGTTGTGTTTCTTTTCTCCTGTTACTTTTCTGTTCTCTATGATCTTTTCATTGCACCATCAGTTCTACAATCTGCTGTGCTTAAAAGCAAAGCACAACAAAGGCAGTGATAATCTGACTTTAAGAAGATAATTTATTGATGGAGCACATACATAAATTGGTGGGTCAGACATTGGAAAAAAACCAAGATTTTGGGACACCTGTATGTGAATACCCTGTTATTGACTTACTTGCAATCTAGGGGAGATGATATAGATAGATAGATAAATATAATATGAATTATACTATAAGATATGCCTAAGGGGAATAAACTCCATTGTGAAATCAGAAGGGAAGAAAGGTGTTTTTGTTTGTTTGTTTTCTCCCATGTAGAGGGAAGGAAGAGTCAGGAGAAAATTTCATGGAAGATGTAGCATCACAGATCAGTTAATAACAGTCAATAGTTTGGGATGAAAGTAAGGAGAATTCCTTGTGTTGATGTTTGACATACTTTTAAGGTAACAGTGTAAAAGTAGTAAAATTATCTGCCTCTTTGTGATCAGAGCATAGAAAAGAGGTAAGAAATTAGGATGGGTTCACCCTGGTACAATGAGAATTTTTTTTAATTCTTTAAACCTCTATTTCATACTCTAAAAATAGGGATAACACTAATTATAGTAACACTTATATAGTTATATAATTGTTATTTATATATAACTGTATAGCTATAGTTATATAATTATAGATAATACTAATTATATAATTATCAGCTTCATAGGGATGCCATAAGGAAAACACTTTGCAAATTATAAAGCAAGTTACACTTCAATAATTTCAGGAGGCTTCATTTCATTCTTGAGTATTTTGTCCACTGATAAAGATCACAGTTCATATGCTTAAGTAGGTGGTTTCATTAGTTCACTGTAGCTAGAAATTAACACCAGCAGCTGGCCAACATTCTTGTGATGAATTTCCTCCAATTTCCCATTTAAGAGGTGGCCTTATATGAGAGAGAAACAGTACATCACTTTACCATGATAAAGTGCCTTTCCAGTTGAAGAAATTCTGGTAAAATTCTTCCCACTTGTATAGTCTTTGATGGACCTAGGTTTCACTTTTATGCCAAAATGAGTCATCATGAGGAAGACTTTAGAATATAGATCTGATTATGGGTAATTATTAATAAGGCAGGGGAGTAGATAATCCCTCACTGGAGGGAGGTTAAATGAAGATGAAAGCACGGAACAAAGGACAAAGCTATCAAGCATGTTCTTTGTTAGAGGACAGAAAGTGTAGTATATAGTTAAAGATCCCCACTATCATGAGATGATATTGATCATCTGTCATAATGTACATGTTCATTTCAGTTTCATGGGACCACACACTTGCTCTGCATTTCCTGATATCATGACTTCCAAATTATTTTTTTAAATTTTTATTGTTGGAAAGGAAATGACATATCAATGGTGCCCTCCTTCATCAGAGAACCCAGGTAGGTAAAGACCTCAGTCAATTAATATTTATGGCTAACAATTTAACTCTTAAATTCAAGGAGTGGGGTTGTTTTGTTGTTAGAAGCAATATCTCACTCTTTCTCTTGTTCCTTGTCAGGTCCCCAACTCGTTCCTCTTCTGCCTAAGAAATGGCCCTTCATTCTCAGTTTTTTCAGTCTTTACATTTTCTTGTGCTGATTGTAACCTGAATTTCTCTGGAAGAAAGCACACTTTTTATCACTCTAGTTTTGACTCTTCTCACTTTTTTTTCTTGCTCTTTTTTATTTTACTTTATTTTTTTTATTTTATTTATTTGACTTTTTACATTCATTTTCACAAGATTTTGGGTTCCAAAATTTTCTCTCCATTTGTCCCCTCCCCCCTCCCCAATACACTGGACATTCTAATTACCCATATCACCAATCTGACCTCTCTTCTATCATCCCTC
>CM053769.1:596128832-596182792 GCA_028658325.1 Potorous gilbertii | reverse complement strand
AGCTCCTCCATGGCCTGAGCCCATGGGGTATCTATTTCAGATATTTGATATACAGAGGCTTTGACTCCTATGTCTTTACCTGATGGTAAGCATATCTCTTCATCCTCAGAGAGGAATGGCGCAATCCTCTGGTCACCAAGAAAATAGCCATCTATGGTCTCAGTTTTTTTCCCTTTTCAGGGCATTTTCCCAGCCAGTTACTTGACTTCAGAGAGTCCTCTCCACCCCCTGGCCCAGATCCGCCCAGGAGTGCTTGGGGTCTGAGATTCAAATGCTGCTCCCCAGCCTCAGGGCTTTTGGCAGCAGGCCTGACTGCTCTTCAATGGAAGCTTATCTGTTGGTTCTCAGGTGGGGGCAGGGCCGCCTCTCAGGCTCAGTTCCCTCAGGGGGTTTATGCAGAGATCTTTAGTAATGGAGCTGGGGTGGAGCTCCTGCCAAGTGGCCTCTGCCTCCGCCGAAGTCACCGCCTCCCGAGGGGGTCCCAGTCCCAGAGATATCCCACTCCCCTCTCAGCCCGTCTCTCTCACTGACCTGTGAGTCTGTCGGTGGTGGAACCTTCTCGGCCGCCAGAGATTATGGTCCGGGAAGCCTGCTTGGGTCTGCTCGCTCCTCTCAGTGCCGTGTGGCTGGGGCGGGGGGGAGGAGGACTCCACAGGGCAGGGCTCGGCTCCCGTCCGGGGTACCTTTGCGGTCGGTTTTTCAGGGCTCTCTGCGATGGAAATCTCCTTCACTGTGTTTCTGGGCGGCTTCCATTGTTCCAGAATTTGTCAGGAGTTCTTTTTAGAAGAAATCCATGGGCTGTGGGTTCGGAGCTAGCAAATGTGAGTCTTTCTACTCCGCCATCTTGGCTCTGCCATCTTGGCTCTGCCCCCCCTTGTTCCTCTTCTCACTTTAATGTGCCCTGATACCCACATTCAGGACGAGTCAATATAATCCTTCCTTTCTGCTACCATTTACAGGTACTTCTTCCATTATGAGGAGTCAAATCTCTGGGGTCACTTCTGGCACAAAATCTATGAAATATCTCTTCACCAAGAAGTACAAGCATCCCCCAAACCTTTATACTCAGCCTTTTCCTTGGTTATCTATACAATACTTCTCTCAGTTTTCTCATCTACTAATGAGTTAGATGGTCATCTTTATGGAGACAACTAATTCTAGAAAGCTAGTCTTAATGTCTTTTCTGGATTCTAACCACATTATCATTCAGTACCTGTGAGACGTGTAAGAAACTCTGTATATTCTGCCTTAGGTATACCCTTCCTTTCAGTTTTCCTCTGTGGTTAAATTTAGAGCCATCCTATATTTTTTTCTTCTCTACTCATATCCAATCAGTTGCTGAATTTTGTTGATTCTATTTCTACGTCTTCCCTATAGTCCTTCTTCTCCATGTTAGTAGATATTACCCTATTCAAGTTCCTCATGACCTCTCAACTAGACTGTCATTATAGCCTCCTAGTTGTTCTTTTACTTTTTGTCCTCTTTAATGTATTTTGTAGGCAACTACTAAAATAATCTTCCCAAGGTAGATAGGATTAAATCATTCTTTTCTTAAAAAGGAAAAACTTTTAGTTTCTCCTCATTGCCGAAAAAAACCAATATCCAGTCCCACTAACTTGACATTCAAGACCTTCCTCAAATTTATTTCTCCTACCTTTCTTCTTTCTCCCTTTCATAATTGTGTGGTTTTTTTTTAGTTTTTCAAACAAAATGCTCTACTAATTACTTTCTGTACCCAATATTACACCTGCTGCATCCAAAAATGAATAAAAAAATTTGTTGAGAATATCAATAAATGCAAGCAATATCATCCCTGCCCTCAAGAAGCTTACATTCTTTTGGGGAAAACATCATAAACAAGAGGGGGCTTTGATAATATTGATTTGGGTACTATTTTTGAGTCAGTGAAGCAAATGGGAAAAAGAGAAAAGGATACTCAAGCAGCTGACTAGCTTGATGATTTTTAGGGAGTAGTGTGGTATGTTCCTGTCTATGTCAGAGATAGGGTGAATTTTCACCAATCAGAAATTTATATTCCCAAGAAAGAAACTTAGCAAACCAGGTCACAAATGAAGTTTGGAGAATAGAAGCATCATTAAGAACTGTATGCTACTACAGAAATAGAGTATCATCTTATCACCACCACTCTGAATCCTCATCTTTTTCCAAGTCTCAGGTCAAGTATTTAGCCTTCAGTAAAGACTTCCCTGATACCTCCAATTTTCACTGGTCTCTTACTCCTCATTTTTTGTTATATTTACTTATGCATACTGTGTATGGAGAGTAGGTAATGATTTTTCCCCTTTCTTTCATATTCTCACATCTTAAATGACTTACAAATAGGAATTTAAAAAATATTTATGGAATTGAATATTAATTTGCTGGAAGGGGAGATTTTCATTGGTAGTGGATAAAATTACAACTGGAAATTTAGGTAACAGTCAATGGGCATGTTGAGGGGATTGTTCTGAGCGGACTGCTTGCGTACAAGGGGTTGGGGTGGTCTCCCAAGTATCGCTGGAGTAATATAAATTAATTTGCTACTTATAAACTTTTCTGGCTTTTCCTAGAATAATTACAGAAGTTTAGAGCTTAAAAGGACCTTCAGAACCAACTAATCCAATACCCTAATTTTACAAATGAGGGAAATTATAAGGGCATAAACCCTGCTGTGCTTGAATATATCATCCTATATTTACATATTCATATTTCTACATTGTTATGCCCCATTTTAGTTATAAAGTATTATGTCTGCCTTTAGAAAGGCAAATCTACCAATTTTTCTAATCACAGCAGACTTTTGCTTTTCCTAGAGTATGCTTATCTGGGGACCTACCTTTGAGTGGCTAAAAAAAAAGTCACTGGGAGGTTTCTTTGCAAAGAGACAATAAAATGTTTATAAAAGGATTCCATTCACTGCATGTTAGTACATTCCAATGTGATAATGTAAGAAACCAATTAAAAAATGAGAATAAAAAACACCCATACAATGAAATATATTTGCTAATTGATTTAGAACATGTCATTGAATGCTACAATGAATGAATAGATAAAGGGAAAGTATATTCTAGGTCACATAATAAAAAATCTCACTAAACAAACAAAGCAGTGCACATCACCATGGACTGAATGGGAACATATATTTAGCTTTTGCCCTCTAAGTGTGCACATTTAAAACCTTAGTTCTTTTGTTTTGTAGAAGCCAAGGTATTTTATCCAGGGCAGACAGAGAATTTTAGAGCTGGCAATGACCTTAAACCATTTAAATGATGGAACTGTGGTTTCAGAACAGGTTATGTAACTTCCCCAAGGTCATATAGCAAAGTAGATAGAGTAAATCACAGGATGAGTAGACAGGATGATGCTAATAATTTATCAATCTTGCTGTTTTGTAAGTCTAGTCAGGTATTGTTTTTCATTGCTGAATTTTCCCCTTTCAAATGTCTTTCATATCTTCCTTCCTTTCTTTCATTTATTATCATTCTAATCCAGTACTTTAATTTTATCAATGCCTGGCCAACAGTCATCTAATTGAAGGTTCTATGTTACTTCTAATATATTAATTTATTCATTCTAGAAATATTTATGGGGTGTCATCTATGTGCAGGGCCCTGTAAGTAGAGGATGATTTTATAGAGATAATGATTCCATAAGTCTTTATTCCTACACTCCAGGAACTTACATTTAAGTAAGTTTCTTGTAAGCAAGGATCTATTTCATATCTCCTGTGCATTGTGGGTGATTTGATTAATATATTTGTCACATTTAAGGCTACTACACCAACAATAATAAAAATAAATGATGATGCTGCATCCCAACAACTTTTCAGAAAATGTTCCTTCTACCACCTCCCTTCAATTTAAACAAATCTGTGTGTGTCTACTAAAGAAACCATTGAAACTATTTCTACCAAATGTCAATCTTTCCACCATTGTACCTCAGTTGTAGGACCTGGAAGAGAGGTGGGCAATCTCTTTGCTTTATTACTGCTCCTTCCAGACCATTCCTCTATCTCCATTCTCTGTAAACTTTATATTTTTTTTACAGGTCTCTGCAATGTAGATATGCAAAATTTCTTCATTCTCATGTTTCTCCTTTGAGATCTAGGGTTATTCTTCCAAGTTTCTGAAAGTCTTTAATTAATTAAATTTATTCTTTCTTTTTACTCTGAATTCTGCCATCATTCTCAGTGACTGTACTATTTATAATGATAACTCTTCTCTAATATCCTGATGTATTCTTTCTTTAACCATCATCTCCACTATCTTCATTCTCCTCTTCTATTCTACTTCATTTACTTATTACCTAAAGTCATTGTATTCATTTATTAAACAATTTTCAGGATCTAACACTTGGATAGTATTCTGTCCAATCATAAACCCTTATCCTTTTCAGGAAAACTAATCTTACTTTAATTCTGAAGTTTCCTTTTTGTTATGTGATTAACAATTAAATTAACAATGTATATAATACAATGAAGAGCATGAAAGAGAACTGACTATGAAATATTGACTTCTATTACATTTAGGTTTCAAAAGTTTATATTAAATTAAACACAGCTATAATATAATTATGCTCTTTGCTTATGTTTGATTCTGAACTTCTTTTGGTTTACTTCAGTGAATTAAAAAATGTTCTTTTGGTATTCTTTTCTTGAGTTTTTTTCTTTGTATTGCTATCACTATGAATTAACTCTACCCTAAATCCAAACTTTTCCTTTTAAAAATGATATCAAATCAAACCAACATATTAACCACATCTGATTTTTTAATAAACCTTCATCCATCTTCTTTTTAGTAAGATATGAGAAGCATATTTTATCAATAAACTTCTGAAATCATGATTGGTCACTGTATTGATTAGAATTCTGAATTCTTTCAATACTGTTTTCCTTTAGATTATTGTGGTAAACATGTAAACATGTAAAGTACTCTCCTGGTTTTGCTCACTTCACTGTACATCAGTGTAAGTCTTATCTTCTTTGAGTTAAACATCTTATGTGCCATAATCCATCAGTTTTCATTTACATGCAGCAATTTCCATTTTAAACCTTAATCACAGAGTGAGTTTTTGATCAAAGTATTGATGGTCAGGTCTCTTTTATTTTTCCCTGCAAGTGTAGCCAATATTGTAGATGACATGTGTCTTTAGGTAGATGACAAGTTCATTGTTACCTGGCTATCTTTTCCTTTCACTAAGAAAATGAAAAATGACAAGGGCCTAAGGGAAGTTCCCACAAATGTTAACAATAATGCATAACTTAAAAGTGTACTTCCTTTCTGAATATCTTAAAAATATCATTTAGATAAATTAAGAACTGAAAGTGAAAATATTGCAACTCAAGTTAACTAATAAGGTAATAATCACTCACATTTGTATAGAGCTTTATAGTTTATAATGCACAATCTTAAATATTTGATTTGATTCTCATACCAATCTTGTGTGGTAGCTAAGGGTAATATTCAACAAATACTGTTCAAGTTTTCACAGCTAGTAAATAGCAGAAGTGTGTCATCAGCCTAGATCAGGGGTGGGGAACCTGCAGCTTCAGCTTTGAAGCTGCATGTCACCTTGTTGGTCCTCAAGGGAGACCCTTTGACTGAATCCAAACTTCATAGAATAAATCCCCTTAATGAAGGAATTTGTTCTGTCAAAAGGCCACATCCAAGGCTGTAGGTTCCCCACTTCTAGCCTACATCTTCTGACTCCTGACAGGATTACAATATTAATTGAAACAATTTAATATACAGTGGACATTTGAAATAATTTAGTTACAGCGATGAAATTGCTAACTTTATCTTGCCTTTCTGGAAGATTAAGATTGAAAATTATTTATCTCAAGGATACCACAAATCAACTCTTCTGGACCTGAATGATTTAGATGTTTTCAGAATATTTTTTTTTGAAATGTCTAAAATTTTTCCTACTCTATTTTCAAGGAATTTTTCAATGTAACTCAGAGAATAGTGACTTTAAACCCAATTGTACTCTAGAATGACAACCTGGTCTGTATCCTCTGAAATCCAAAGGAGCACAGAAGGTTACAAGGACTCAAAGAGAGGTTGAAATACTTCAATTAACAACGAGTCCAAACATTTAATGATAAAATCGAGGAGCCATTCTTGTCCTTGGCTTACATAATCAGACACTATCACTTTCATGTTTCCCTTTTAAGTCTGGAATTCTTATATCTATGACAACTCAGATGAGTATTTTCATGATTATCTCTTTCTAACAGATCTACTGAACTGGAAAAAAAATAAAAGAATGTCTCTTAAAACCAAGTTTCCACACACAACTGTATCTTGGAAGGAAACTAAAGTCTATGTATACCATCTCATAGAATTCTATGAATTTTGATCTTTGAAGTTATCTGAGAGGTCAACTAGTCTAATACTGTCATTGTGCATAGCACACAAAGTGACATTCCTAAAATCACACATCTTGTAAATAACATAGCCACAGGCGAACTCATGTCTGAATTTAGACTAAATTTTATTGAGCTTAGCGTTCTTTCAAGATAAATGTGGTTATGACATCCTCCAAAGTAGAGAAAAAAGAGATGAAAATTCTTGTATGTCCTTTGTTTTGTCACAAGTTAAGTAGTATTTTCAGAAGTAAACACATTGAGTTCTTACCCAAGAAAAGAACTGGTAAGAATAAAATTCATTCTTCATTTCTTCCATGAAACAATAAATTACTTTAATGCCTATATCTACCCTTGTTGATTATAAGCAGTTAATCACTCAGCAAGAATTTATTAGATACTTGCTTTTGCCAGTCATTGTGCTAAATGTTGGTGCTACAGTAATCCCAACTCCTACTAAAATAAAAAAATAGCAGTCCCTCTGCTCAAGGAGGTTACATTCTAATGAGATATAATCACCCTCTATGTTTATATATAAAGGATCACAAAATGCTAAATTCATCTTTCTCACAAAATTTAGCTGTCAAATATATTCTCTCTTGTATTATTCATTATTGTTTCATAGAAGTTACCTTGTCATTTTACTCCAATGTATGCTTTTTGAGGAGAGGAGAGATGTCTTATTTTTCTTATGCATACTCCAAAGCAAACAACTGTGCAGAGTTTTAAATAGTTGGGTAGTGCTATATCTCTGAAGTCTTTCTTACTCTCTCTCCAAATAATACCATTCTGTCCCTCTGCATATTATCTCATAAACAATTTTCTGTTCACATATTGCATCTCCAGTAGGATATAAGCTCCATGACAGCAAGAATTTAAATTTTTAAAAATCCACAGAAATAGTCACTGTCCCTTGCTCATAGTGAGAACTAATAGATGATTGTAGAAATAGAATCAACAGAGTTTGAATTGATTGAATGATCTTAAAACAATCATTGCATGCTTTTTACAAAAGAAAAAAAAAACATTTGTGATTTGAAAGCCAATGCCCAGGCATAAATATTCTAGCTTCAGTATTTTGTTTTGTTTCTTTCTTTTATTTTTTAAACAAATAGCAGTTTTATGCTACCAGTGTAGAAATCAGGTTTGGAGGTCAGAACAGGCAAAACAAAAGGGAATAGAATGTATTTCATTTACTACCAACAAGGGCTTAGTAGAATTAGACAGGAAAAGATTGAAAAGACATGCAGGTAACAATGAACTCTGTAAAATTTAAGCATATCTGAAAAGTAGTCTTGATTATCAACTAACCATGAAATTTCCTGCCGTACCTAACTGAAAGTTGGATCAAATCTGCTCAACATTTAGGTTAATGACCTGGAAATAAGAGTAAATAGGACATGGGCAGAATTTTTCAGAGTTAGTATACAATTGCCAACAGCAGAGAAGAAAATGAACTGCAACAAAGAAATCCATGGAGATTAGACTTGCGGAAATAACAAATTTGATTTGGATTAGAAAGATGGAAAATAATACATCAGGGAAAGGCAGTAGTGAACCCAAACTCAGCACTTCAGAGGAAATTCAGAACTGTAACCAGAAGGACTTAGAGGATGTAATGGGCTAAATAAAACCTAGAGGAGGCAAGCCATTGGCCCCACTTATTTTGTAATAGTATAGAGAGTTCTTTCGCAGTGATTCAAGACTGAAACTGTAAAGGACCACCTTGTGTTAGGGACATCTTAGCATCAGGAAGGGAGGATACAAATGAGACAGTATTTAAAGATGAGTCACAAAGATCTTCAGGGACTGAAGGATTTATCTATGAAGGAATATGATTGATTTGGGAGAAAACGCAAAAAAAAGAGGAAAATACATGTTACTTGGTTTGACAAATGTTTGAAATTCAGTATTTGAAAGTTATAAAGCATAAAGGAGATGATTTATGGAACATGACTGAGGGGGAAAAATGAGGAATAATGAGAGGAAAGGAAGAAAAGGGAATTTTAAGTAGACTATCCAGACAACTCAATGGTGAGTTCTATCAGTATCTGAAAACCAGAGGCATTTGCAATGAGCGTGGACAAACTGAAACAAATCTGTTTCATGAAACAGTTCTACCTGGGATGGTGGATAGCAAAAATGATATTATAAATTAGGCCTTTTCCATATCTAGGTTTCAGGATTCAGTAGGGTTTATAGCACTGATGGATGCCTCCAAAATTTGAAAGTTTATTCCTTCCCTTTCAAGATAACACTATGCTGCAGAGCTGCAAAACTAGGAAATAACAAGGTGAAAAGATTTCTCCTTTAGAACAAATCTTTTCCTCCCTCTGGAGGGATTTTTGTATCATCAAAAGAGCACTCCCCTCCCCCCCATTCAGAATTGTTTGCTATCCTTTGGTGATGTATTTATATGTCCATATAAATATGTGCATATACACATATTTGGATGTGTGTACATATGTATATGTGTAAATGTGTCTGTGTATGTGTATACTGGACATTAGCTTATATGTATAAGCTGTTCAGTTGTGGTTGTTAAAAATCTATTGAAATATTGCAATGATATCACACTTTAGAAGAGAGGTGGTAATGAATTTTCAAATTGTTTCTGAGTTCTAAGTGGTCTGAGAAAAATCATGCATTTCTTAGGTATTATTTAAGTCACATTTAGTCTTTGGGAAATGTTGAAGGGCAAAAAGACAAAAAAAAGAAAGGATAGTGTCACTTCTGGATTACTTTATTCTACTTTGTTCAAATTAAAGCCAATAATCCTAATGATTGTTAGAGGCACTAAAAGGTTTTGCAGTTTTGGGCTTTATATATACATCTGTGGATCAATTTCCCTATATGTTAATAAGCACTTATTTTTATTCAAAAGTCAGATTTAAGAATTTTACAAATCTCTTTAAAAAGAATGAACAGGAAAACAATTGTTTACATGAGATTAACAATATCAACTCATTTGTATATACTCAAATGAATTTATGATCTTACTAATTTGGATTTTTTTCCTTGTTTTTTTCAGTAATAAAGATTGCAAACCATCCAACCTTATACATCTTGGGCAAATCAAGTCCTCATACTCCAACACAATGGCTGAAGAGAGTCCATTCAATTCACAAGGGTTCTTTTGCATTCAGCAAACATTGTGAGGATACAAGTTAAAAACTTGCATTGGTTGAAAACTAAAAATACATAACTTTTTTTAAAAAATGGGTTGTCCATTTGTTATGCCTTGAGCTCATATTTAAGCACTCTCCTTTTCCCAAACATTTCTCTGACTCAAAGATAAAGAACCTGTGAACTTGAAGTCAACTGTGTCCTTCTGCATCCTTGGGTGTGGCCTTTTGACTGAGTTCAAGTTTTACAGAACAAATCCTTTTATTAAGGGGATTTGTTCTGCTAAGTTTGGATCCAATCAAAGGACTGCACTTGAGGACCTAGAGGTCAAGGCCGCAGGTTCCGTACCCCTGCACTAACTACATTCTTTATTCCAGTCTTTCTAGAATCCCTTATGTCATGTACTGTATACCCTGCTAACATTTGACACCTACATTTTAGTTACCTGCTATATGATACCCAGTGTTAATTCTTTTAACATTGGAATATACCATAACTTTCAATACTCTGTGAACTCACAATATAGTTCCTTTTACTCTGTCATTAAATCTGACATAAAATCTGAATGACATTGGACAATACTATCTCACATCTGTGAACTTTAAGTTTTTGTCTTTAAAATACTGAGCTTGAACTAGATAAAAGGTTCTTTACTTGAAGTAATTGGACATATCCAAACATATATTTCAACGTAATTGTATACCTTTGTAATGCTATATTTTCCTATTTTATGCACATTATTTTGAGGATTTCACAGTTTCATTAAAGGAGGTCAAGACATGGCTAAAAACCCCTGGATTAGATTCCTTCCAGTTCTAATATTCCATAAGACACCATCTCATCTCATTCTGACAATATGTCATTTACTAAAATGTGCAAATGAAAAAGTCTCCTTTCATTCCATGATCCTAAAAAACATTAAAATTATTTATAGTGATTAATGTGGTTTTGAAAATGAAACCTTACTTTTATGGTACCTTTTACATTTACTTTTCTTTTTCTTTAGAAATATATGGAGTTGCTTTTTCATCATTCTCTTTAACTACAATACAGAAGAATAACACTTAGATGTGAGCATTTGGTGGTTATTTTGTTTTTTTTACTGTCTTACTCATTTTCCTAAAATACATTGCATTTTTGCATTTACACATGGGATGAGTCTTCCTAATGGGTGCTTTTGTCCTTAGGCATTCAAGATTACATGCTATTTAGCTTTTCATTGACATTCATTTCAGGAGAGACTTTTCCATCTTCACCTAGGTGTAGCTCTGATTCAAATGAATTTCACAGTTTCTTAAGCAGTATTTTACAATTACTATTTTCATTCTATTCTACCAGGTTAATTTCCATGTTTGCTCCATCTTCTAATCTGTGGGTACCAGTACTGACCACTAATACTGTATGACTTTATGATATGATATGATACATGATATAATACAATTCAATACAATATAGTCTAACATTATCATTTAGAACATAGCATAGTATAATTTAGTATCTTCATCATGTATCTCTCTATCTTCCTCAAATTTTAGGGTATTTTTAAGCTTATTATATTAATAAATCCCTGTTACTCAGCCATGTATATATATATATATATATATATATATATATATATATATATATATATATATATACAGGTATTTGTGTGTGTGTGGATATGTTATGTGTATGTATGCTTATGAATGTGTCTATGAAGTAAGTATCCATGCATGAGAATGATTTTAAAGTGACTGGGAAT
This sequence comes from Potorous gilbertii, assembly GCA_028658325.1. Classification (NCBI taxonomy): domain Eukaryota; kingdom Metazoa; phylum Chordata; class Mammalia; order Diprotodontia; family Potoroidae; genus Potorous; species Potorous gilbertii. The sequence continues at coordinate 596,171,558 of CM053769.1, read as the reverse complement.
GTTCCCCTGTGCCATCAAATATCTCCTCCTAACTTTCATTGATGCATAATATTCCTTTAATTAACAATAAAAACATTTTACTCTATAATTTTGAAATTCTTAGGAATGAGTTGCCTCTGTAACATTAAAGAATTAAAATAAAAACAATTCTTCCATATGAATGAAAACATTTATGTTGGATCTTTTTGTAATAGCCCAAAACTGGAGAGAATAAGGGTATCCTTTGGCACCCACAGGGAATGACTGAACCAGTTTTGGAACATAAATATAATGGAATATTGTTGTTCCTAAGAAATAAGCTAGTCAAAGAAATAAAGGCAGAAATGTGAACTGATGCAGAAATGAAAAGAGCAGAAATAGGGAGAATTGGTGCACAATAACTATGTAAATGAAAAAAGAAAACACTTAACTGAAGCTGAATGATATGTATGTGTATAATTTCAGTGACCATTCTTAGCCCCAGAAAAAGATGAGCAAATGTATTTCTCCCTCTTCCTTGGAAGACCTGAAATCCAATGAGTACAGAACATTGCATAAGCTATCAGACATAGTAGAAGCAACTTTAACATTTTCCCTCCATTGTTATAAGAATTGACATAATGAAGGAAGAATGGAAAGGCTAGATCTAAAATACATGACTGGAGTATAAACAAATTGTACCAAAAAAACCTCTATTTGGTCAGTTTGTAAGGTTTTTTTCTTCAAATTTACTTATTTATTTGTTTTCCATTTTCAACATTCATTTCCATAATTTTAAATTTCCTCCACCTCTCTCCTATTCCCTCCCCAAGATGGCGTGCAGTCTTATATGGGCTGTACACATGCATTTTTATTAAACTCATTTTCACATTAGTCATGCTGCATAGAAAAATTAAAACAAATGGGAGAAAGCATGAATAAAACTAAACAAAATGAAACATAACAAAAGAGAAAATAATCTGCTTCATTCTATGTTCCAACTCCGTACTGGTTTCTCTGGATGTGGATGGCATTTTGCATCATGCTTTGGAAATGTTTTAGGTCCTTGAATTGCTATGGAGAACTAAGGCCAGCAAAAACAGTCCTCATACACTGTGGCTGTTACTCTGTATAATGTTCTCCTAGTTCCCCTCACTTCACTCAGTATCAGTTCATATGAATCTATCCATGTATTTCTGGAATCTGCCTGTTCGTCATTTCTTATAGCATAATAGTATGCCATTGCATTTATATACCACAACTTACTCAGTCACTCCACAATTGATAGGCATTCCCTTGATTTCCAGTTCTTGGTCATCAGAAAAAGGGCTGCTATAAATATTTATGTACATGTGAATCCTTTTCCCACTTTTAGGATCTCCTTGGGATACAACCATAGAAGCGAAATTGCTGGATCAAAGGAATGCTTATTTTACAACCCTTTGGGGACAGTTCCAAATTGTTCTATAAAAAAAGCTGGAGCAGCTCAAAGCTCCACCAACAATGAATTAGTGTTAAAACTCTTCCACATCTTCTCCAACATTTATCATTTTCCTGTTTTGTCATGTTTGCCAAAATGATAAGTGTGATGTGATACCTTAAAGTTGTTTTGATTTGCATATCTCTAATCAACAGTGATTTAGAGCATTTTTTCATATGACTATAAATAACTTTAATTTTTTCCTCTGAAAACTGTCTCTTCATATCCTTTGATCATTGTGTTCGTCCATTGCCAAAGAAGACCATGCCATCAGACAAACGATGACATGACTTGCACTTGACATTGTTTTGAGTAAGGGAGGGCTGTGCAGGTCACCACCCTCACTTCTCCTCCAGAGTCATCTGAACCCAGTGATCAGATATTCATCAGGATGACTGGAGATGCACTGGGAGACCTTGGGCCCTTTAGGCCAAGGTCTTTCCAGGGACTCACTTAGGGTGAGGTAACGCCCATTGATTGAATAGGCCTGTTTAAGAAGTAGCCAAGGCATGGCCCCTTTAATGAGGCCAAGAAAAAGAAAGAGATCAGGCTGGGAAGGAAACAGCAACAGTTACTATTTATAATCACTCTAAAACTAGGAGGGTCCAGAAGAGCTCTTAGGCAGGGCCCCATTGATGTCCCAGCTTCAGAGTGCAATATGTTTAAGGTTTTGGGAAAGGACAGGACAGGACAGGGGAAAGGAAAGGAGAGGAAAGGAAAAGGAAGGAGAGGGGAAGGAAAAAGAGGGGAGGGGAGGAAAGGGAAGGGGACAGGAAGGGAAGAAAGGGGAGGGGAGGGAAGGGGAGGGAACGGAAGGGAAGGGAGCCAGTAAAACCCAAATCAATTGGGCATCTTTTGGCCATCCAAATTTACCTTCCTTTGGAAAGGAGAAGTAAGGGGAGGGGGAGGCAGACAGGAGAGGAGGAGTTGACTTACCCAGCTAACTGGGTCCCCATTCAGCCAGCTGCATCTACTCACAGGATTGTTCCATGTTTGTCCTTCATTGCCGAAAAGACCATGGCATCAGAGAAATGAGCCATTGACCATTAATCAATTGGGGAATAACTTGTATTCTTGTAAATTTGACTTAGTTTTCTGTATATTTTAGAAATAAGGCCTTTATCACAGATACTAGTAAAAATTCTTTCCCAGTTTTCTGCATCCTTCCTAATCTTGTTTGTGTTGATTTTGTGCAAAACCTTTTCAAGTTAATGTAATCAAAATGATCCATTTTGCATTTCAAAATGTTCTCTATCTTTTGTTTGGTCATAAATTCCTCCATTCTCCATAAATCTGACAAATAAACTATTCTGTGTTCCCCTAATTTGTTTATAGTATCAGCTTTTATACATAGATTGTTTACCTATTTGGACTTTATTCTGGTATATGTGGTCAGGTATTGACCTATGTTCAGTTTCTGCCACACTATTCTCCAGTTTTACCAGGTTTTTTGTCAAAGAGTGAGTTCTTATACCAGAAGTTGGGGTCCCTGGACCTATCAAACACTAAACTGCTAGAGTCAATGACATCTATGGCATGTGTACTCAACCTATTCCACTCCATTACTTAGCCAGTACCAAATGGTTTTGATGATTGCTGCTTTATAATACAATTTGTCATCTAGTATGGCTAGACCACCTTCCCTAGCATTTCTTTCCATGATTCCCTTGATATTCTGGAACTTTTGTTCTTCCAGATGAATTTTGATATTTTTTTCTAGCTCTAGGAAATAATTATCTGATAGTTTGATTGGTATAGCACTGAATAAGTAAATTAATTTAGGTACAATTGTCATCTTTATTATAGTGGCTTGGACTACCCATGAACAATGGATGTTTCTCCAATTATTTAGATCTGACTTTATTTGTACAAAAAGTGGTTTGTAATTGTGTTCATATAGTCCCTAATTTTGTTTTAGCAGGTGGACCCTCAAATGTTTTATAGTGCTTACATTAATTTTAAAGGGGATATCTCTTTCTATAGCTTACTGTTGGGCTTTGTTAGCTACATATAGAAATGCAGATGATTTATTTGGGTTTATTTTGTATCCTGCAACTTCGCCAAAGTTGTTTATTGCTCCAAGTAGTTTTGTGCTTGATTTTCTAGGATTCTCTAAGTGTATCATCATATCATCTGCAAAGAGTGACAATTTATTTACTTCTTTGCCTATTCTTTCAATTTCTTTTTCTTTTTTTATTACTAAAGGTAACATTTCTAGCTAACATATTGAGTAACAGTGGTGATAACAGCCATCCTTGATTTCCTCCTGTTCCTACTGGAAATTCATCCCCCTGATGGTTTTAGGTAGATGCTATTTATAATGTTAATGAAGGCTCCATTTATTCCTATGCTCTCCAGGGATAATCATATGGTTTCTGTTAGTTTTGTTGTTGATATAATCAGTTATGTTGATAGTTTTCCTAATATTGAATCAGCCCTGTAATACATCCTACCTGATCAAAGTGTACTACTCTCATGATAAGCTGCTGTAATCTTTTTGCTAACATCTTATTTAAAATTTTTGCATCTATATTCATTAGGGATATTGGTCTATAATTTTCTTTCTCTGTTTTGGCTCTTTCTGGTTTAGGTATCAGCACCACATTTGTGTCATAAAAAGAATTTGGTAGGATTTCTTCTTCACCAACTTTCCCAGATATTCAACATAGCATTGGAATTAGCTGTTCTTTAAAGGTTTGATAGAATTCACTTGTAAATCTATCTGACCCTGGAGATGTTTTCCTAGGGAGTTCATTGATGGCTTGTTCAATTTCATTTTCTGAGATAGGATTATTTAAGTATTTTCCTTCCACCTCAGTTAATCTGGTCTATTTATATTTTTGTAAATATTCATCCATTTCACTAACCAAATTTATGGGTATACAGTTGGGCAAAATAATTTCTAATTATTGTTTTAATTTCTTCTTCATCAGAAGTGAATTTACCCTTTTCATTTTTGATACTGGTAATTTGGTTTTCTTCTTTCTTTTTTTAAAATAGAATTGACCAAAAGTTCATCAATTTTATTGCTTTCTTTCATAAAACCAGCTCTTTATTTATTTATTAGTTCAATAGTTTTCTTAATTTTAATTTCTGAATTGCAATCTCTCCTTTGGTTTTCAGTATTTCTAATTTGGTATTTAATTGGGGATTTTCAAATTCAAATGTTCTTTTTTTAGCTTTTTCAATTGCATGCCCAATTAATTGATCTCATGTTTCTCTATTTTATTCATGTAAGCATTCAGAGTTCTTCCTCTAAGAATTCCCTTTGCTGAATCGTATAAGTTTTGGAGATTGTCTCATTGTTGTCATTCTCTTGAATGAAATCATTGATTATTTCTATGATTTGTTGTTTGACCTACTCATTCTTTAAGATCAGATTATTACATTTCCCATTAATTTTTTGTCTATCTTTCCATGGCCATTTATTATATATAATTTTAATTGCATTATGGTGGGAAAAGGATGCATTGAATATCCATGACTTTCTGTACTGAATTTTGAGGTTTTCTGGGTATGAGTCATATGCTGCAGAGAAAAAGGTATATTTCTTTCTGATCATATCTACCTTTTCAGATTTTGATTCACTTCCTTAACTTGTCTTGTTTATTTTGAGGTTAGATTTATCATGTTCATAGAGGGGGAGGTTGAGATCTTCACTAGTATAGTTTTGCTGTCCATTTCTTCCTGTAATTCCCTTAACTTCTCCTCTAAGAATTTGAATGCTATACCAGTTGGTACATATATGTTTAGTAATAATATTACTTCATTGTCTATGGTGCCTTTTGGCTAGATATAGTTTCCTTCCTTATCTCTTTTGATTAGATCTATTTTTGCCTTTGTTTTGTCTGAGATTAGAATTGCTTCTCCTGCTTTTTTGTACTTCATCTGAAGCACAATATATTCTACTCTAACCTTTTAACTTTATGGTATGTATTGCCCTGTTTCAAACATGTTTCTTGTAAACAACACATTGTAGGATTATGCTTTTTAATCCACTCTGCTATCTGCCTCTGTTTTATAAGAGAATTTATCCCATTCACATTCACATTTGGGATTACTCTCCATGTCTTTCTCTCCATCCTGTTCCCCTGCCTCATCTATGTTTTTATTTCTCTTTTCCCCTCTTCAAAAGAGCTTTACTTTTGACCACTGCCTCCCTCAGTATTCCCTCCCTTCTATCAGTCCCCCCTGCCTTTCCTTTCCCTCACTTTTTCTTCCCTCTCTCTAACCACTCTCTCCCTTTCTTTCCCCTTTCACCTACTACTGTCTGTAGAGCAAGTTAGATTTCTATACTTAACTGAGAATGTAATTCCCCTCTTAAACCAAATCCTATGAGCAAAGCTCCAATGAAGTTTTTATCTCCTCCCCTTCTTTCCCTCTATTAGAATATGTTTATTTCTGCCTCTTCATGTGATGTAATTGACCCTTTTCTGCTTCCTCCTTTTCTCTTCTCCCTTCACACCCCTTCTTTAGGTTTTTATCATCATGATAGTTAATACCTGTACCCTCTATCTATGTATATCCCTTTTAAACAATACTCAAGATCAACAAGTATCATCCTCCCACGTAGGGATGTAAACCATTTGCCCATAATGAATAAGAAGGTTTTGTTTTTCTTTTTAGTTACCTTGTTTACCTTTTTATGCCTCTTTTGAGTCTTGTACTTGAAGATTAAATTTTTTTTGAGCTCTAGCCTTTTCAACAGGAAGTTCTGGAAATCCCTTATTTCATTGAATGTCTATCTCGTTATTATGCTCAGTTTTGCTGGGTAATTGATCCTTGGTTGTAGTCTAAGCTCCTTTGCCTTATAGAATATCATATTCCAAACCCTATGATCTTTTAATGTAGAAACTGCAAGGTCCTGTGTGATCCTTGTCCTGTAGTTCCTTGATATATAAATTGCTTCTTTCTTGCAATATTTTCTCCTTGACCTGTTAATTCTGGATTTTGGCAACGATATTCCTTGGCATTTTCATTTTGAGATCTCTTTCAGAAGGTAATTTGTGGATTTTTTGATGACTATTTTGCCCTCTGGATCTAGGATCTCAGGGCAGTTTTCCTGAATGATATCTTGGAAGATACTGTCCAGTCTCTTATTCTCATCATGACTCTCTGGTAGACCAATAATTCTTAGATTGTCTCTCCTGGATCTCTTTTCCATGTCAGTAGTTTTTCCAATGGGATATTTTACATTTTCTGCTATTTTTTCTTTCTTTATATTATTTGCTTTACTCTTGATGTATCATAGAGTCATTAGTTTCTACTTGCCTGATTCTAATTTTTAATGGATTGTTTTCTTCACTTACCTTTTGCACCTCCTTTTTTAAAGAGTTATTTTCTCCAGTTAGGTTTTGTATCTCCTCATCCATTTGGCCTGTTTTACTGTTTAAAGAGCTTAATGTATTTTTAAAATCATTGGTCAGTTTTTCTTCTATCTTTTTAATTTGGCTTTTAAAATCCTTGAGCCCTCCTAAGATTGTTCTTTGGGCTTAAGACTAGTTCATTCCCTTTTTGATTCCAGATGTGAGTAGTGTCAATGTTGTGCTCTTCTGAATGTGTATTTTGTTCTTCCCTGTCCCCATATTATGAGTCTATAGTCTTTGATTTTCTGATTTGCTCCTCACTTGTGGTGATTGTCTTTTTCCTGGCTTTGAAAGTGGATCTCTGCTTTTGAGCCACAGGGGACTCTGTCCCACAATTCTTAGGGTCCTGCTTAATGGCTTTGTATTCTTTGGCCTCTGTTTTTTTCAAATAGAAGGTATATAATGCTGCTTCTTATCTGCTGCTGAACTGGCTGGTGTGTACCAAGGCTAAGGCCAGGTAAAGTCTGAATTTCCCCAAGGTTCCACTTAAACTCAAGGCATGACATGTTGGGGAGGGGTGGTGTGGCTGCTGGAGGTCTCCACCTCCCCTAGGGCTACACTAACCCTGTCTGCCATGATGTCTCCTCAATTCCTCTGGTCATGCTAAGTCATATCTGGGGTCCTGGTGTTGATGTTTACCAACTCCACCTCTCCTGAGGCTCAGGATCTCCCCCTGATCCACTAATGTGGAACTTGCTGAGAAACCTCTGGTGCTGCACCAGTCTCCTTCAGCCAAAGCAAGAGCAACTGTTCCCCAAGGTCTCTGTTGCCTCCCAAGCTAAAAGACTGTTTAATTCCTTCTGCAGGCTCCACTATTTTGGGAATTTTCTTGGGGCAATATTCCCTGGGTTTTTCAAGGTTTATCAGGGAAAGTGAGAGCACTTACAATTTACTTTTCCATCTTGGCTTCTAGAATTTCAGTTAGGTGACTTGAAATATTCGCTCTGTCGGCTGATAGACCCAGGAGCAGCTGCTGCAGCTGCTGTGTGCCCTATGCTTCTCTCTCACCCAGTTCTGCTGGACTCCAGTCCTGTGCTGAGCAGTTTGGGAACTGGAATTGCTGCTGGAGATTCAGCCAGCTGAGGGTTGTTCCCACTCTGCTATTTCCTCTCACCTTTGTAATTTTTGAGAAATTACTTCCCTCCTGAAAGTCACCAATGGCTTACTTCTTAAAGAAGAGGTATGGTCTAGTAAAAATAAAATAAACTAAACTGAGAGACTTGCTTTTAATTCCTGTCTGTTATTTCCTAGTCCTGTGACTAGTTCATCAAACACCTTTATATATGAGTTTCCTCACTGTTGCAATGTAAGGTATGATTTAGGGTATAAGATTTGAGTCAGAAGGCTGAGTGCCTATGACTTATTCCTCCACTTGCTACTTGTGTGACCTTGGGCAAATTATCTCATTTTTATAAATTTCAGTTTCCCATTTTGTGATATGAAGGGTTTGAACTATATGACCTCTAAGAGGTAGTTCTTAAGTATATTGCCATTAGATGCAAACTAAATGATCCCTCAATGACCCCCTAAAAATCAAATGCCTCTAAACCATTATTTATGTTGTGTAAATTACAGTTTTATATTAGGAAAGTAATCTTTTGTTAAATGGTAATTGTGAGCTGTTTATTTGATTATTCTGTCATTCATGCATTCATTCATCTGTCTATTAATCAAATTATTTATCCATCTAATGACTATCTTTCTACCTAAACCTGCTATTTCATTAGTGTAAGAGAAGATTGATATATTATCTTCAACTTATAGCTTTAGAGAATTGCTTAAGGACACCGAAAGTTTATTGTCTTATTTAGGTATGAAGTGTTACAGAAATATAGAACTTCCAGACACCCAGAAAAATTATTATCCTTTAAGCCATGATAATTGTCGCGACTATTCTTGTTCTTAAACTTTTTGGTAATTTCTTAGTCCTCACTCATTTGAGTGAGGTATAATTTGTCATTGTTGACCTTGTCCCCACTCTTATTAGAAGTAATCTCCTTACTTTTATGTAATATTCTTTCCCTTCACCAACTTTTCTCACTTTTTTCCTGTTTCCTTTCATATTCACTTTCTTCCTTCCTTCTCTCCTTCCTTCCTGAAACATCAAAAGACATCTTGAATTTTATAAGCTAGATTTCTTTCTCAAGGAATACCTTAAATCCAAATCCTCTGGCTCTCACTGATTGGTCAGCTGGTCCCAGGTCAAGCCCTATTTGGTCATTCTTTGGCCCGACTGACTCAGAGTGAATGTAAAGTAGGAATTGTTCCTACTTTGGTCAGAAACCCTGAGGGTCTTCTCCTCCCAGTTTGATTTTTTTTTTTTAATTTTGGACTAAGTAAAAAAGGCCATTCTTTGCCTCATTTTTTTTAACCTAACCTTAATCACTGAATAGGCTTTGGCTCAGTCAGTACTGAGACCTGCTAAAGACCTTAATTTTAAAAGACCAAGGTCTCTCACCACATCTGGGGCAATCTGCAGTCATCCTGATGTGTATCTATCCCAACTATATGCCCTAGTCTCTTGTCTTATAGATTACAACAGCTTCCTAATTATTCTCCTTGATTCAAGTCTGTCCACATTTTAACTATTTATGGACAATCATTGTTCTAAAGCTCATTCCTAACCATGTCACCTCCCTCCTCAAAAAAATTTGAATTCCTTCCTTTTACCTTTAAGAAGTATAAAATGATTCTATTGTGTGTTTGAAGGTCTTTATAACATGCTCCTAATGTAAATTTTTAGATTTATTACATATGATTTCTATCCACATAGTCTATGATCCAGTTATACCTGACATTTGCCTCATCTCTATGCCTTTGAACTGGATATTTTACATGCTTAGAAAATGTCCCTATTCAGTCCTGCCTTTTGGAATGTTTCATTTTCTTCAGGTTTTAGTTCAAATGCTAACTTGACATAGGTCCTTTTCTGATCTTCCTCAGCTGTCCATTGTCAGTAACTTCCCTTACCCCTCCTTGACAAATTTGTCTTGTATCTGCTTTGTATTTATATATTTGCCCATACCTGTATATGGACCTCTGGTATACATTGTTAGAATATAGCTCATTGAAATCAGGGATGGAGCCACTTTTGTTGTTACATATTAAGTGACTGGCATATTACTTGGCACATATTAGACACTTCATCAATGCTTCTTGATTGAATGGTTGTTGCTTTACTAATCACCAGTTTAACACAGAAGACCACCTAAGTAATTTCAATTGTTAACATTAAGCAATAAGTCCTATTGGTGAGATTTTCTCACAGATAAAACCTAGTAGAATAGTACTGTTCTTTGATCTCTATTTTCTGATATTTTTTCAATATGTTGGTACCAGACTAAGCATTTAATTATAATATGATTATCTGGCAAAACCAAAAGGCTAACAATCACTGCTTCTCTAGCTATTGGTGTCCGTTCTTCCTCTGTTCTGTGAGCTTTTAAGTTTGTTTTTCAGTGTGGTGCTTCAGGCCCTAATTCAGGGAAGGACTATCTTGTTCTCTATGTTCACTGAAGAGTAAGATTATTTTATGGAATCTCAGTCATTAGTGTGAACTTCATATGATGACTAGTCCTTGGGAGATAAACTCAAGGTGATAAAGCCACTGCTGGCTCAGTACTCTAACTAAGACTTTGGAGTCTCTTGTCTGAGGCAATGAAGTCATCCCATTTTTATTTGGCAACAGGTAGAAATCAACTGACCATAACAAAAAAATGATGGATTTTTATTGAATTGGTGGGTGCATAGATATAATCTCTAAGAGATATGATTATCTAATTTATTGGAACACTACAGGAGTCAGATTACATTTGCACTACATTTTACAGTTTGCCTTCATTTTTCAGTTTGGGAACTGAGACACAAGTGGAAGCTTACTTTTCTCATCTTGTAACAACTTAGTTGATTGAACACCTTACTTCTAAGTCTTTGGTCAAGTCATGTTTTCTCTGAGATTATTTTTATGTGAAAATGCGGATATTAATTCATTTAATGCTGCTCTCATGGAGTTATTTTCAGGTTCCTTACTTGCAAATGTTGAAGCATTTTACAAATGTAAGTAATAGTATTATAACCATCAGCAACATTGAACAAAGTATTCAATTTGGGACCTGCCAATATGGGGTTCTATCTGCTTTACCATATTATGTGTGAGTTTAAGCAATTAAATGAAAAATTAAATGGCACAGTGGAAAGAGAACTGTATATAAAGTTTTGGAACCTGAGCTGAAATACTGCCGCAACCCATGCACAGACTGTATGACTATGGGTATGTCCCTCTGGGCATTAGTTTTCTCATATATAAAGCAAGTTGCTGGATTGATGAACTCTAAAATCCCCATCACCTCTGACCGTGATCCTATGACAGCCCATTTTCTTTTTAAAAGAAAAGAAAATTTATAATATGTATCTTTATAAAGAAAAGAAAATTTATAATATATATATATATATGTCTTTATATTTATGTTAGCAAGGTGAACATCAACTTTCTACATCTGTTAAATGAGATTGGATTAGATAACCTATTAGGAATCTTCCAGCTATATTTACCTTGTGATTCAAATTGTCAGATCAGATGCTAACCTTATTACTGATGAAGAAGACTTGAGGATCTAGAAACTATCACTGTATGTTAAAACACTACCACCAAAGATATTAGCAGAATTGAATGTAGGGAAAAAGAGAAGGGAGTAGTGCAGGTGAATGCCACAGAAGGATAACTTTACTGTTATTCATAAAACTTAGAGGAAAGCAAATGTGAAGGGAAAATAGTGTGTGTGTTCCCCATTTCCCCAAAATTCTACAATCAGCATTCTTGGTAATTCAGATGTATGCAAAGCTTATTCAATTTTTGCTATAGTTAGAAAAATACTGAGGGTAAGGAATGGGATGGGTTGTGGGCAATTAATCAATAGGTTAAACCAGGGATGGAGAATCTGTGGTCTCGAGGCCACATATGGCCTTCTAGGTCCTTGTGTGTGGCTTTTTTACCGAGTCCAAGTTTTACAGGGCAAATTCATTTATTACAGAGATTTATTCTCTTAAGTTTGGACTCAGTCCACAAAGAACCATTAAACTTTAGTATTCACATATTTCGGGGGCCTGAATTGAACCAGACAAACTGAGTTTCTTTGATGACAATGAGGGACAACATGATGTTATGTTATTTCAAGTTATATTATAGATGAGTGGTTATTCAGATTTATTACCTCTCTGGTCCAACTGGCCATACAAAATTTGGGCACCAATAGAGTCCCACAAATTCTGACTCAGTTGAAAAGTCTTAGTTTTACTCTCAGTCAATTCATGGTCAAGATGAAAGGATAAATAAAAGTATCTTGATCCAGTGGTTCCATTTCATCAATGAAAACTTAAATTCAGTTATCCTAAGAAATGAATCTTTTTATTTCTTCAACAAATGTGACAGTTTAGTTGATAAATTCAGTTGCAGATTCCAGGTCAGACTACTTTTGAATGTTCAAATGGGCTGATTCTTTAAAATTCAGACAGTGAATCTCTCATTGTTCTTGAGTAAGCAAATTAAGAAAATGCAATTGAGTTTTGGTGTGAGTTTGATTTGAGTTTCATATATTAACCTTTGTAACTTTTCATGACATGTCTGTGATTTATCAACTACAGCTGAACCTTTTTGACAAATTTAAAGTAGAGGAGGGTAAAGAGTAGGGAGAAGGGGATCATGAAGCCAAAAAGATGAAAATTAAGGAATATAATATTAATAAAAATGAAAAAAGATAAGGGAAAGGGATATGAGAAATAGAAATTTTCAAGGTAGCTACAAAATAAGAAATCCAGGTAAGATGAGTTTAAAAAAAGAAAGAACTTCTTAAGACTCAGAAGAAGGAAAATATCAATAGCAAAACTAGTGCCTGGGAAGCTGGGTTGCACAGAACACAGAGGTGAAATGAAGTGCCACTGTCTTTTTGGCATTATCTCTTCCTCTTGCTTCCACTTTCCTAACTGACCACTCAAATTCAGACAGACTTTACACACTATAGGAGAATAGTCAGCAGGGAAGTAAAAGATTTATTCATTCAACTAGTCCTCCCAACCTGATAGAAAACCAGCACTGTTTTTCACAGATTTGACCTCTCTAGTTATTATGGCACCAAACAGATGATTCCTTTATTCTCCAGATTCCTAGAGCTTATGGATGCTAAATCCATCTTTTCAATGTTTTCCCAATGAACCTTTAATGATGGGCGTAGGTTGAACTATATTTTTATTGCTGTCTTTGTGCAATCAGTAACTGTGTCTAGAACACCCTATCTCTTTATTTTCCCCTACTAAAATGAGAACCAAGCCATAGCACTTCCATTTGTCTCTCTCACCATTTTTATTTTAGTACTTGGCCTGGAGTGAGTTGGGAGGAAACATTCACTGTGAGTCTATTTTATCAAGAACTCTATATAATGTTAGGGGACAAAAATATTTTGTCTTAAACCAGTAACTCACAATCTCTTCGATGCCATGATGTTGTAATACTGCCAATGAGATTCCCTGGTGTTTCTACTACTCTTAAAACTATTGTTTGTACATTTTAAAAATTAAAGCTATTTTCAAAGAATTTTCTGTTGGTAAATCTAAGATAACAAGTCTCAGTGTTGTAGAACAAGATTTGCAGATAGTTTATTTTAAAAAATGCATTGGTCTATGATACACTGCCTCTTTTCAAGAGTATTTAAGGGTTGGGTAAGTTGATTTTGATCCCCACCAATGCCCAGCACAATATTCTGCCCATTGTGAGTCCTTAATATACTTAATGGGTAGTTGGGGGTGAACAGTTACATACAATTTGCCCTATCTTGCAATAGAGAGGAATACTTGACATAGTGGAAAAACTAGTAGACTGTAGTCTAGAGGAAAGTTGAATGTTGTTCTTAGCTTTTGACATTTGCTAGCTGTGTGACCCTGTGACCTCTAAGAGCTTTACTTTCTTAATTTATAAAATGAGGACAATAAGACCAGCAGTATTGGGCTCATAAGGTTTTGTGGGAATTAAATGAGAGATTAAATGTGAAGTGCTTTGTCAAATATAAAAGTATATTGAAATGTCTATTATTATTATTGCTGTTATTTTTGATGATGATGACGATGGTGATGATGGTGATGATGGTGATGAGGATGATGATGATGATGATGACGATGGTGATGATGGTGATGATGGTGATGATGGTGATGATGATGATGATGATAGCAAGCCATTTCCCTCAGGTCACACTTTATTTCTATAACTCTGCCCTCTTTTTTCTCAACTCCTCAGAACCTAAAATCAAACTCTGTACTGTCAAAAAAGAGGCAGAAGCATATCTTGCCTACCCTGAGGGCTTTGAGCTATCTGAACAACTCTGCTATTTATAAAGCTTCATTGGTTTTTCAACTGACTTTTCTGTTCTTCTGATTTCCCTCAGCTCAGCTTTCCATCTGTGCTTCTGCCGGTCTCACAGCTGGAGAGAAATTAAAATAGAGATTGCTGCAGCCATCCCCATAGCTAGAAGGTCTAATTAGATGCTCTATGACACAGTCCAAAGCTTCAGAGCCAATGAGAAAGGAACATGTTTTCCTGCTCCATCAAGGTGAAGGGGTACTTGATGAAGTGGTTAATCTAGGGGGTTTTTGACTTAAGGGTCACAAAAACCATTTGCCTGAGAAATGTGCTGAATGAATGGCACAGTTTGAGAAACATTCAGTCAAATAAGGAAAACCAAGATCTCACCTATGCTCCATATATATTTAATTCATCAACATGCTAGGTTATTTCGGAAGTCAGACTTTAATAGTCTGGTTTTGTGGAGTCAAAAGAAACATAAACTTTAATTATGGATAATAGAATATGAAAGGCTACCTATCTCTTAGCAGTCACATTTTTGGAGTCTGGATCAGATCACTATAGGTAATTCTGTCAGTTACATATAATACCCACTCCCTCCCACTTTCCCGTACGCTTTGAACCTTGAAAAGCATTGTTAATACCTTTCTAATGTATTTGTCATGCCGGATAGTATGCTCTACTTATCTTTGTAAATGATGTGCCTTTGTGGGTTGTACAGTCCTTGACTGCACATTTCATGATGCAAGGATCTCTGATTGTTTACTATTTGAATACCCTCCAGTGTCCAGCCCAATATTCTCCTTATTGTGAGTTTTAAAAATATTTGACGTATGGATAAATGAACTCTCTGTAGATGTGTATCCCTGTATTCCTTTCTTCTCTCCCTCCCTTCTCTTCCTCTTCTCCCTTTGTCCATATGGGGAATCCTATCCTTACCTATGGGTGCTGAGCTCCAAGGAATATAAATTGTGATTGCTGAAACCTCACAAGAAACTTTGGGGCTAGATTACTCTTTTAAGGACCACTCCTTCCTTAAACCCAAACCATTACAGCTCTCATTTACTGACCAACAATAGGTCCCAGCCCAAACCTCACTGGGTCATTGTTTGGGTTTTGATGTCTCAGAGTAAGCATAATTAGCAGTTGTTTCTGTTTTGTTTCAAAACCTTGAAGGTCTTCTCCTCCCAAATTGATCTAGTGGATAGAACATTGGGCGTGGAGTCAGGAAGAACAATTTAAATCTGGCTTTGGGCACTGCCTGTGTGACTTTGGGCAAATCACTTAACATGAGAAGTTACTGTCAAATAAAAGGAAGCTAATAATAGTTCCTAGATCTCAGAATGGGTATAAGATTCACAGGTGATGTTTGTAAAGCGTTTAACGAAGCACCTGGTACACAGTAGAGGTTTAATAAATGATCATTTCCTTCCTTCCTTTGTACTTTCCTTAAAAGTCTCCAGTTTCTTACCAGTGGTTCTAAGACAAAGTGCATATTCTTCAGCCTAGCATGCAAGCATGTTCCCACCTATCTTTCCAGACTTTGTCCACATTCTTTCCCTTAGTATATTTTGTGCCTTAAATAAATTGGATCGCTAGTTCACCAAACTCATCATCAAATCTTTCACCTCCATGCATTTTGTTGCTATCCCCAATTTCTGTGATGGATTCTTCCTTCATCGCTGCCTCTCAGAATGCTAATCTCTTTATAAAATTCAGATCACATGTCAATCTCTCTGGGAAGCCTTTATGGATCTCTTTATTTATTAATTCTCACCCTTTCCTCAAAGAGAGGATAATATAAATATATCTTCACATAAATATAATATGTAATCTCTTAGGGATAGAAACTGGACTTATTATGTAGGACAGTTGAGTAAATTTTTTCTATCAGTGTTGGCAGGCTCTTTCTCAATGATTTATGACCTTAGACTTGACTAAATAAAGTTAAGTGACTCATCCAGAGCCACACAGTTAGTTGGAATCAAAGGTTCCAGAGCTGGCACTCCATCTTACCATGCTGCATCCCTAAATGTTATACATGTACATCTATCTATCTATCTATCTATCTGTCTATCTATCTATCTATCTATTTATCTATCTATCTATCTATCCATCTGTCTACCTATGTAGATACATAATATTTAAATTAGTAATCACATTTTAGTAAAATTAATATAAATAACATATTTCCTTATATTTGTATCTCCAGGGTCCAGTATAGTACCTCTCACATATTTAGGTAATTAATATATTCTTATTTGTTTTATTACAGTTACTTATGTTTATAAATTATATCCATCCTAGTCATCTCCTCCCAGTAGAATCCAAATATAGACTCCTTGAAGGAATAATGTTTCAGCCAACATCCTGTGAAGATGCAGATCCTACAGTTTCTACAGTCATAGCAATTGAAGAATGTAAACCTTTTCTCATCGTCTCATTATCCTCTTGAAACAAAAGCCCTTGACATTATCAAATAGTTTGACATCAGAAAATGATAACATTTTCAGTGGAAATAACATTAAACAACAATCATGAGCACCTGTTTCACCTGTTGCATTGTACCCTAGAGACCATGGAAATTTTCCATATGACTTGCAACAGAAACTTACATATGCATTGTCTTTTGAATTGGAATTCCTTGATAGCAGAGACTGTCTGATATTGGGGAGACCACTGCATTGAAATAGTTTATTTTTCCCCTTCCGTTTGAAATTTTATTTTCTTTAGATTGATTAGAAATTTGAACTTCATTTTGTAACTTCTCATTCATGCTAGTTCTTACTTTTCTATTTAGGTTGATTAGCTATATTTATAACCCCAATGCTTAGCACAGTGTGTAAATAATACTTAATTCATTTATTCATTCAATCTTTTTATTTGTAAGGTCTTACAGTGTTTCATGCAAATAGAAGGAGCTTAATAAATATTATTTGAATTGAACAAAACCACAAACTGGGAAGTTTTTAATCTCATTTTAGAGATTAGTATACTGTTTTCATTGGCTATAATATAGAGAGCTGCAAAGAGATCCTTTAGATCCTATTAGAATCAAACTTTCTGTTTTAGACTCATTAGAAATTATGAGTATAACCTGGGTTTCCTGATTGTTGAAGAGAATGATGACCCAACACTGTGTTCCCAAGCAAGGGGCACATTTTGTTCAAAATACAGATTTTTCTTTTGGATTTCCAGAGAACAATTGTCAATGACCAAGATGGCCTCAGAATCAATATAAATGAGAAGTCATTAAAAAATGTCTCAGATTTCTACTCTATCTAAAGAGCTCTGTAATAAAAAAAAACTAAAACAATAGAGAAAAAACAATTTCAATATAGTATGTAGCCAACATCAGAAATGTTCAATCACTCAAGATATTTGTCCTTCTGTTGCCACCCTACCAGTGTGCTTACTCCCTGTCTGTCTCTCTCTCTCTCTCACTCTGACTGTACTCTTCTCCACATACATATTTTATGCTTTCTGTCAAACTAGACTGCACTATTTTCAATATACAATCTATACTTTCCTACTTCTACATCTTGGCTTGCATTATTCCCTTTCTGATCTAGAATGTTCTCCTATCATCTTAATCCTTTACATGCCTAAGGAATTTCCAACTTCTCATTTTGACTTCATTGTGATTTTTCATATAATTAACTTCCTGTAAACAATATTGTCCACCTCTTGTGGTCCTCTCTCTTTTTTTTGTTATAAACTCATTTATTTGTAATCTATTTATCTATCTATCCTCCAAAAGTAAAACTGGTCACTCTCTGATCATTATACAACTTATTTTTATCCTCCGCAGTCTTTACTTTCTTTTCCTGGATATCTCACGCATATCTGCCCCTCACAGAATAGGCCAATTTTTCTTAACTTGACTTTTTTCCTGTTCAAATCACAGAAATTCTTAAGCCTGCTCTTATATACTGCAGTTCTTTAATTTGCTTCTGATATCACACTTTATGTTATCTAACTTTTCAGTTGGAGATCAGCTTCAAAATGGCTGGGAATGTGTCTTGCTTACCTTAGTAATTCTCCCAGTGCCTAACTTAGTGCCCTACACATCATGGGCACTTAATAAATTACTGTTGAATTTTATCAGATGATTATATATCAAAATAAGAACTTCCTCAATTGAATTATAGGAACAGACTTCCATATGTAAGATTATTTGATTGTATTTCCTATGAAATTCCCACAATGAGGACTAAAAGAATTTTTCCTAGATTAGCAAAAGCATTATTTATGTGGGACTGAATTTTCAGAGCACTAGATAGTATAGGGAAAGACTAAGTCAGTATTCACAAAGAAGTATGGTGAATAAATATGCTGGTAACTATGGCTTAGGGTTAAGAAATGAAGGAGGACAGGGTTCTGAAAATTATGATGGCAATAATTAAAATTATGATGTCTATCTGTCATGAGTATAATTACTAAGAAGAGAGTTGATATGCTGGACATGGTGAGTGCCAAACAGTATCAGAAAAATGAGGTTGACAATATAGATTAATCAAAAAGAAATGACTTGCTACTCTTCTCTTTCGCTCCTAATCATGACAATTGAAAGTAGTATCTCATATTGCTTAGTTAAACAGGTGTCAACAACTGTAATAATGTCTGGAACATATTAGACCACTGAGCCCTACCATCCAAACTGCATCTAGGTTTTGTCAATACCATGCCAC
This sequence comes from Potorous gilbertii, assembly GCA_028658325.1. Classification (NCBI taxonomy): domain Eukaryota; kingdom Metazoa; phylum Chordata; class Mammalia; order Diprotodontia; family Potoroidae; genus Potorous; species Potorous gilbertii. Next base: position 596,152,715 of record CM053769.1, on the reverse strand, counting down.
AATGCCCTACAGATCCTTGGACATTGTTATATGACATAGTAAGAGACCCTTTGAATCTTGAGAGCCACCTTGATATTATGCTCTTTACATCCTCAGGCATTGCTGTATGAACTTCCAATACATTCCATGGGGTCCTGGGCCTCATCATCTGCCCTGCATTTGACTCCTTAGGACCAATGGGCTCTTCTGTCCATTCTGCATTCGAACCAAATTAAAATGTAGAATCTTTAGATGACTGAATTTCAGTTTTCTATTTGTTTCCCCAGTCTTATCCTAGGGTTTAGCATACAGTAATTGCTCAATACACACACATAGAAATTGTTTATTCAATGTGGAAATCATTTCAGAATCAATAGCCTGTGGACATTCAGATGGTCAAATGATTAAAGTGAAAATTAACCCCAAATTAAAACAAAGAAGAAACACTAAATTAAGATTCTGCATTCAATCACAATAAACCTAACAATCTATTTTAATAAATTCTTTATGCTAAATGTGGGCAATAAATAAGTTTTGACTCTTATAATTGCCTTGATTCTCATAATGCCTTAGTCAAATTTAAGTTTTTTGTTTGTCAAATTTAATGCCTTTGTCAAATTTAAATTGTTTGTAAACATTTATCAACAAAGAACAGGTCAAAGGACTAAATCTTGGAACAAAATCTTGGTGTTCTTGTTAATACAGATTCCTGTGCCAGCAGTTTTATAAAAAGCATTATGAGGGACACACACAACTTGAAAAGGAAGTGGGCTAATCATGTTTCAAGGCAATAATTAGCGCAGAGGACTTACTGTTATTCACATATAGATAAGGACCTAGGAAAAAACAAATGTTTAGTGTATTTTCCCTGGATAAAATTTTTTTTTGGGAAAAAAAAAACATGGACAAGAATTGCATAGGATGAAAATTATGTGACTAGGTTGTCTGGAGGGGGAACAAAAATTTATGTTACTAACATCATATAGATCCATAGAAGAATCCAAAGAAGTGACATACGTACTGAAGAATAGTCGTAGGTCACCAGTGTCCTTTCGTCTAGGTTTACTGTCATTCCTTTAAGTGATTATTCAATATACCTCAGACAGAGAAAGATAGAAAATTAAATTTCCCCCTAGGTATTAGGAGTCAGACACTAAAAAAATTTCTTTTGTCTACCCATATTTTTCTCCAACATAACCATGTATCATACTGAACCTGGGTTCATTTATGCATGAAGTTATTACCTCTGTAACTTCTGTAGTATACCCAAAGTTGCTGAATCAGATGAAGGTTACAGATAAAAGCATCGTGTACTTGAAATTTGATTTCCTCTACTCGATTTCATTGGTTTGAGATACAATGAATCTAATCACAGATTGATCGTATTAAGGCTAATGACCTGATGATTAACAAGAGAAATGCATCTGTGGTCAAATTGCTTATTTTAATTATTTCATGGCTCAGCATGACTGACAGGCAGTAATCTCTTAGATGGGGGTTTTCTCACACCTAGTGCTTTGCTGGCTTCTATTCTTTATTTATCTAGATTTAAAAAATACATATATGCATAGCTAAAGAACTCAGAAACCTTTAAATTATTCATTGACTTATTACACAGAAAAAATAAAGTTAAAATATAAAGTTAAATCCCCATTTGGGGCAAAATATTTTTTCTTGGTCACACCAGCTCTGGGCAACCTCCAAACCAAGCTACCCAGTAAGGACCATAACTTGGAATGCAGCTGTATGGGAGCAAGTCTAACAATTTCATTGAGTCAAACATGACAAAAGTCAAGGAAGAAGTATAAGAGAGAGGTAGGTACTAGATATCCAGGAAGGACCAGTAAAAGGTCTGAGGCATGGAGATAAGTTATAAAATGATCAAAGAGTAGCTAACTTTACTTTTGAGTTTAAGTCCCTGAACCATCTCTCTGTGGGGAAAAAAAATGTAAATATGACAGAATCTTAGGTTTAATCTGCATTAACATTTATTTTTAAAAGTCTAGATAATCAACAAAATAGAAAATCAATTTTTCATTTATTGTGTTTGGCAATTTCTGAGGTATAAATATTCACAATAAAAAATTATAATTTGTTTTCTAGAGCTACTTCAAGATGGTACCAGCTTCCTTTCAACCAGACCAAACTAGAGTCTCAAAGGAACTGAAAATTGACTCTCCAGTCTTTGTCAGTGATCTCTGAAAATCTTGGAAAATAGGGAGGATAAAATATAGGGAAATGTATGCATTTTCCATCTCTTTTTAAAAATTCTCTGGTCTTTGATCAACCAAAAGCACTCTTTTCTGCCCTGGAACTGTGAGTAGGGTTTCCTCTCCACAGCATCCAACAGCTCTACCATGCCAGAGCTCCTCCTCACCCTAGGACTGCCACTCAGGACTGAGACTCAGATCAGCTGCTTGACTCCCTCTGCAGTCTGTAGACTGAGAATTGCAGAAGTGACTGCTGCTGTGCTGTGCTGTGCTAAAACAGCAAAAATTTGGAATTTGAAAGTTTCAAATTGTCTCTCTCCCCTCTACCACTCTCCCCTTATTGAGAAGGCAAATAATTTTATTTATGTTATACATGTGTGGTCATGTAAAACATATTTCCATATTAGTAATGTTATGAGAGAAAACACAAACAAAAAAGAAAAAAAGATAAAGAAATTGGTGGTGTAGACCCAAGATGGTTGAGTAGAAGCATGGACCAGCTTGAGGTCCAAAAGCCCTGAAAATACCTGAAAAAAATGACTGTAAACAAATTTTAGGGCAGCAGAAGCCACAAAATGACAAAGTGAAACAGATTTCTAGCTTAAAGTAGCCTGGGAAGATTTATAGGAAGGGTTTATCATACCAAGTTTCAGTGGAGCTGAGACAGGACTGCAGCCAGCTTCAGAGTGCTAAATTATGGGCAACTGCTGTGGTTTCAAGATTTCTCAACCCACAAACACCAAAGATAGCCTCAAGGATCAGTGACAAAGCCCTTTCACCTGGGTGAGAGGGGAGTTTGGTTGGGCCCCAGCCAAAGGATTGCTACAATCACTGGCACAGGAGCAGTCACTTCTGGAACTCTCAGCCTATAAACTGTGGGGGAATCAAGCAGCTGATCTGAGTCTCAGTCCTGAGTGGCAGTCCTAGGGTGAGGAGGAGCCCGGGAGTGGTGCAGCTGGTGGCAACTGTTGAGAGGAAACCTTACTGACAGTTCCAGGGCAGAAAAGAGTGCTTTTGGTTGCTCAAAGACCAGAGTGCAGGCTAGGAGAAGAGTAAACACCTCTACCTTGACTATGCCACTTTAGAGGAACAGAAATCTTATAGTTCTCCAGAGGTATCTCAGAGAACAACTGCACAAAACCTCTGAAGCCTGGAGTAATATAAAGAACTCAAAAGTCAAGTAACTGCTTGGGAAAATGCCCAAAAAGAGGAAAAAATAAGACTCCAGAAGGTTACTTTTTTGGTGAAAAGCTATTTTCTTCCATCCTTTCAGATGAAGATGAGCAAAGAATACAATCAGAAGAAGACCAAAGCATACAACTAGAGAAGACAGCAAAGTCAAGGCTCCTACATCCAAAACCTCCAAAAACATATTCATTGGTCTCAGGCCATGTAAGCATTCAAAAAGGATTTTGAAAATCAAGTAAGAGAGGTGGAGGAAAGCTTGGGAAGAAAAATGAGTCATTCAGGAAAATCATGAAAAATGAGTCAACAGCTTGCTAAAAGACACCCCAAAAATGATGAAGAAAATAACACTTTAAAAAATAGACTAATCCAAATGACAAAAGAGGTCCAAAAAAGCCAATGAGTAGAAGAATGCCTTATAAAGTAAAATTGGTCAAATAGAAAAGGAGGTCCCAGAGCTTACTGAAGAAAATAGTTCTTTAAAACTTAGAATGGAGTAGATGGAAGCTAATGACTGTATGAGACAACAAGAAACTATGAAAATAAAACCCAAAGAATGAAAAAATAGAAGACAATGGGAAATATCTCATTGGAAAAACAACTGACCTGAAACAGAGATCCAGGAGAGATAATTTAAAAATTATTGGTCTACCTGAAAACCATGATGAAAACAAGAGCCTAGACATTATCTTCCAAGAAATTATCAAGGAAAACTTCCCTGATATTCTGGAACCAGAGGGTAGAATAAAAATGGAAAGAATTCACTGATCATCTCCTGAAAGAGACCCCAAAAGGAAAACTCCTAGGAATATTGTAGTGAAATTCCAGAGTTGCCAGGTCAAGGAGAAAATATTACAAGATGTCAAAAAGGAACAATTCAAGTATTGTGGAAATACAATCAGGATAACACAGGATTTAGCAGCTTCTACACTAAGGGATCAAAGGGCTTAGAATGTGATATTCTAGAGATCAAAGGAGATAGGATTAAAACCAAGAATCATCTACCCAGCAAAACTGAGTATAATACTTCAGGGGAAAAAAATGGAATTTCAATGAAATAGAGCATTTCCAAGCATTCTTGTTGAAAAGACCAGAGCTGAATAGAAAATTTGACTTTCAAAACAAGAATCAAGAGAAATATTAAAAAATAAACAGAATAGAGAAGACATAAGGCACTTATTAAAGTTGAACTATTTACATTCTTTCATGGAAAGATGATATTTGTAACTCATGAGACCTTTTACAGTATTTTAAAGTACGCTTTGATCTGCATTCAGTCTCTATCATTTCTTTATCTGGAGGTGGATACCATTTGTTATCATTAGTCTTTTGGAATTGCCTTGGATCATTGTATTGCTGAAAATGGCTAAGTCATTCAGAAATGATCATTCTATAATATTGCTGTTATTGTGCACAATTTTGTGGTTCCACTAATTTCATTTTTTATAAATTCACCTGTCTTTCTAGATTTTTATTTATTTAGTGTCAACACTGAAAGAACTGCTATACATGTTTTTATACATATAGGTTCTTTCCCCCTTTTTTTTCTTTTTTTTTTTAATATGTCTTTGGGAGGAAGATGTAGTAGTGATATTGCTGAATCAAAGGGAATGCATTTTTATTGCCTTTTGGGCATAGTTCCAAACTGTTTTCCAGAATGATTGAATCAGTTCACAACTCCACCAACAGTGCAGTAGTGTCTCATTCTCTACATCCCCCACAACATCTGTCTTTTTCCTTTTCTGTCATATTAGCCAATCTGAGAGGTGTCAGGTTGGTACCTAGGAGACTTTTAATTTGCATCTCTCTAATCAATAGTGACTTAAAACAATTTTTCCCATGATTCTATATGCTTTAATGACTTCATCTGAAAGCTGTTTTCATATTTTTTAAAAGAAATTTGACTCAGTTTTCTATATATTTGAAAAATTAAGAGTGAGAGCCACCGAGTGCCAGATATCAGTGCAGCAGCTCCTGAGACCTTAACCCAAAGATCAAACTTTGGTAAGTCATCTACTTGAACTTCCGGGAGCCAGAATGGCAGACTGATCAATAAATGCTCTCTCCTCCCCCCTTGATGACCGTGAAAGAACCATAAAATATTTCCCCAGAAAAATCCCAAATCAGCAGAAACAGCAGAAGGAGGCCAATAGTCTCATAACACCTGAGATGAGGAAAATAGCTAAGGGGGATTCCTCCTATGGTGCCAGAGGCAAACCAGAAGGACAGAGGACCCAGGGCAGGGAAAACTTGCACTAGGACCCAGGCAAGCCTCAGCGCCAGGAGAGGAGCCCCAGGAGGGGTGGGAATGCACATTAGCATCTAGGCATGCATCAGCTGTCCAGGGGAATCAGAAAGACAATAGGGCAGCTGGGATTACCAGCCCCTGAGCTTGCCTTTGCCTCAGGTCAGCTGAGGATATCTCCTGTGACCAGACCTCAATCACTTAAAGCTGTGTGATCCTGGGCAAATCGTTTAACCCTGTTTGCCTCAGTTTCCTCATCTGTAAAATGAGCTGGAGAAGAAAGTGGCAAAACATCCCTCTATCTTTGCCAAGGAAACTCCAAATGGGGTCACAAAGAGTGAGATATAACTGAAATAACTGAACAAAAATTTCCTACAACTATGTCCTTATGCAAAATAATTTCAGGTATTAGTAAAAAGGACAGGTATTTTGGAAGGCCATGATGACAAGGGTGAGGAAAAATACAGGAACTCCAGGACTGGAGTTCCCTGGCTCAGGCAGTCTTTAAGTTGGCAAAATTTATTGTTATACTTTTCAGTAGGCAAGAGTTCTTAGGGAAACTGCAATTTAAAAGGGTTATAGGTAAAGGTTACATAGATTAAATTATAGTGTAACATATGCCCAATATGCTAACTAGGTGATTCAGGGTGGGATTAGGGAGTGGTTAGTTCTTAAATGAACATGCACATTTACTCAAAGTTCACTGGGAAATAGCCCAAGAGGATAGGGTTTACCGAAAGGTGTGGTTTTAGACTTGAAATGTCACTAAGCTAACTAAGAGTCAGGGTTGCCTGAGAAATATCCAGTCTGCCCTCCATCAATGTCTCCTTAGACAAGATAAAGGAGGGGAGTATGCATATGTCTAACTCTAGGATACATATGATAGGTCAGTGAGTAGCGAATATCTTTATGACTGAGTCATATGACTGAGTGCAAGGCTGGTTCAAACTATTAAATTCTATAGATACAGCTGGCTACTGTATCAGAAAGAGAGATAAAGATTTTCGCTGGGGCAGGATATCCTTGGGCTAAGGAGAAACAACCAGGGACCAGCTAGGGAGAAATGTGATTTTTAGGGAGAAATGTGGTTTTAGAATTGGGGTCTAAGGACAGGCACCCAAGCACCCCATCAGTGAAAACTTATTCCAGTTGAAAGAGCATTAGATTTGAAGTTTGAAAACCTGTGTAATAGTGTAGGTATTTCTCCTTTCTATGACCTAAGCCAAATTACTTAACATGTAAGGCCTCTTTCAGTCATAAACTCCATGACTCTTTGACTCACACTATAAGTATTGTACATATTCAATATAATCCCTACATTATTTCCTCTGCTTACATGCAAGCCCTAGTGTGAGGAAAAAAAGTCATTAATGTACTTGAATATACTTTAGAATTGTCCTCAGACAGATCCTTGACTTGGAAATTAAAGTTTGAGAGAAAATATATGAACATTTTTTTTTCTTCATTTTATTGTCCAAGGCACTTTTCCTGTTAGGTTACAAAAGGATAAAAAATTTAAAAAGTAAAATGCATTTAAAACTCTTAAGGAACTTAGTTTATGAGCCCATTAAATGCCTTGCTGCTAAAAATGCATTTTGAATTTCCATTGGATATGATGTTATATCTTTCATATGAAACTTGACTTGAATTGATTCAGGATTACAGAGCAGCATGCTTCAGTAATGGTAAGAAAAATCCAAGATAGCTGTCTGAGCAACTCAGAGAAGTTTTATGTTTAGGGCAGGAAAGTGTATTTATCTCAAGAGCCCTTGGGAATCACATAGCCTCTCTTCAAAGCAGGAAGCAGGGGACAAAATCTCCTGCTTAGAAGCCTGGAAGGAAAACCGTGTCTTTTGATTTGTTAGTAGTTTCAGAGATGGTTGTTAGCATCAAGGGTGGACTTATCATTTAGCTTGAAGCTATAGGCCTCACATGGCCTCCCATCAACAGAAGGATGTCCTAAATGAGATGTTCATTATCGTTTTCATTTGTATTTAAAATGAATTCAGAGAATGCTAACAAACAACAGCTCTTAATAACTATTCAGAGCAATCATCTTATACAAACTGTCCTTCTCATCAAACTCCATTGATTTGGGGAAGTTTCTTACCTACTTTGAAAGCACTTAATGGTTCTGGGCCAATATATTTTCCAGCTCTTTTGTCACAATTTGTCCCCAGTTGCTCATTGAGGTCAGAATCAGCAGGCTATTTAGCTGGTCCAACAGATAATCTCAAGTCCCGTGGAATGAAAGCTTTTTAGTAGCCCTGCTGCCTAATTGCAGAATTGATTGCTAATGAAGAAGCTTGGTTCCCTTTACCCCATCTGTTTCCACATTTCAGATTAAATGCAGCACAACTATTTCGCACTACTTCTGAAAGTACTTGGGAAGAACAAAATGAAATTGGAGATAAAAATTGCCCTACGATTCTTGGGTAAATGTTCATATGGATACATAAAAGAGATTTCCATTTCATCCCTAAACCCTTGAACACTTGTCTGTGTCATCTTAAGGTAATTAATCAATTATTTAGCAGTTATTGAGTATGTTTTAGGTGCCATGCTAACTGCTAAAACGTAATGTAAAGAAGAAATGTAAAGAAGACACAGGTCTTACCTTTGAGGCACTACCACATGAAGGGGCAAAACAAGTAATACCTTTAAGAGCATCAGGAATTCAGAGAAACAAACAGTTATGAGCTAGTAGACTATTACTTGTGTCACTTCTTTTTCTATTTAAGTCAATTTAATATTTATTAAACACTGTGCTTTATGCTTGAGATACAAGGACCAAAAGGAAAAGAACCCCAACTGTCAAAAATCTTACTGCTATTAATGGGAAACGATGAATGCAAAGAAAAGTAAATGGGGGTGGGCATACACAATAAATGTAAAGCAATTTCTGAGTGGAGTCATTTCAACTGTAATTACTTTAAATTTTTCCCTTACTTTTCTTATGTCCTTTCCTCAGTTAAAGGGTCATCTTCCAACCCAGAATCCTGTTTCATGTTTCCCTTGCTTTCCTATTTCCATTAACCTGGCTCAGAGCTATGTATTTTGTTGGACTGAATTGATAGTGTTTTATCAATAACCTTTTGCATCCAAATTTGATTTTCCAAATCATTAGTCACAGTTCTCTTATCTAATCAATATATACATGTGCCTTGTCTCCCCAGCTAGATTGTAAGTTTCTTTGTTCTTTTTTCCCCCCACAGTGCTATACATAGACATACTTATTGATAAATGAGAAGGTCCAATTCAAAACTTATAGCAATTCTTAACTGAAAGGAAATTTAAAGTTAATTTAGTGACCTTTTCAATTTCTATAGTTGACTGAGGTACCACCTTCATATTCTAATCTAATAACAATAGAGACAGCAATAATGATAAATCTAATGCTTTAAGCTTTGCAAACTATTTTATGTGTTATTTAATTTAATCTTTAGAGACCTGGGATATAGGTGATCTTATTAACTCCTTTTTACAGATGAGAAAACCAAAGCAGAGGTTAAATGACTTGCCAAGGGTTACCACACAGCTAAGGGTCTGAAGCAAATCTGAAAGCAGATCTCTCTAATGCCAGCAAACTCTATACACTGTACTACACAGCCACTCCTAATAGAAAATCACACCTTCTTTATTTTTTTTCTAATTTTTTCCCTAAGTACATATCAGGAAAATTTTTAACTTTCATTTTTAACAGGTTTTGAGTTCCAAATTTCTGCCTCCCTACCTCCTCTTCCCTCTTTTGAAAATGATAGGCAGTTTGAGTTTGTATATGTATTATCTTGTAAAACATAATTCCATATCTGTCATAATTGTGGAAGAAGAAACAGATAAAAAACAGGAGAAAGAATAAATAAGTGGGAAAAATATGCTTCGATCTGCATTCAGAGTCCATCAGTTCTTAATCTGTATATGGAGAGCATTTTCCTTCTTGAGTCCTTTGTATAAGTTTTGGATCATTGTGTTGCTGAGAAGTGTTTTGTCATTCATAGTTGATCATCACAAGATATTGCTGATACATTGATTTCCTGGTACTGCTCATTTCACTTTGTATCAGTTTGCACAAATATTTTCAGGGTTTTTTTTCTGAAATCCACCTAAAATCTGTTCATCATTTTTATATAATATTATTTCACTGCATTCATATACTACAACTTGCTCAGCCATTCCCCAATTGATGGGCATCCCCACAAAAAAGGTTCCTATAAATATGTTTGAACATATAGGTACTTTTCCCTTTTTTATCATCTATTTGGGATACAGGCCTAGTAATAGCATGGTTGCTTTGGGCTTTGTTCGAAATTGCTTTCCTGAATGGCTGGATCAGTTCACAACTCCATCAACAATGCATTAGTATTCTAATTTTCCCATTTGCTCTCCAACATTTATAATTTTCCTTTTTTGTCATATTAGTCAATCTGATTGGTGTGATGTGGTATTTCGGAGTTGTTTTGATTTGCATTTCTCTAATCAAAAGTGATTTAGAGCACTTCTTCACATGCCTATAATTTTAATTTCTTTATCTGAAAACTGCTTGTTCAAATCTTTTCATCACTTATCAATTTTTATCAGAGACACTTACTATAAAGATTGCTTTCAAGCTTTATGCTTTCTTTCTAAACTTGCTTGCATTGGTTTTGTTTGTATAAAAAAGCTTTTTTATTTAATATGACAAAATTTATCTACTCTGTGTCTTATAATACTCTCTACTCTTGTTTGGCCAGGAATTCTTCTCCTCCCCACAGATCCAACAGGTGGATTATTGCTTACCTTTTCTAATTTGATTGTTTCATTGTCTATGGTATATTTTAGCAAGATGTAGTTCCTTTCCTTAACTCTTTTAATTTGGTTAATTGTCTAAGATCAGGATTGCTATCCCTGGTTGTTTTTTTTTTTTTTGTTTGTTTGTTTTTGTTTTTTAACTTCAGCTGAAGCATATTACATTCTGCTTCAGTCCTTTATCTTTACTCTGTGTTTGTCTCTATGCTTCAAGTGTGTTTCTTGCAAAGTAATGTATTAAAGGATTTTTTTTTCTTATCCAGTCTGCTGACCATTTCTGTTTTATGGGAGTGTCTATTCCAATCATACTCACAGTTAAGACTACTACCTGTGCATTTCCCTCCATTCTAGTCTTCCTCCTGTTTGTTCTCTCTCTTCTTTAATCCTTTCCAAGTTATACCTTCCATGAAAAATAATTAAAATGTCAAGGATATGGAATCTAAAACCTAAGGAAATTTACCAATGTACTGGAAAATTCTGATATTATATTCATTTTTCTATACCAATAGTTCCTTATCTTTCAAAGGAGTTTGTGCAAGTAGCTTTTCAAATTTCTGTTTTCTTGTCATGCTTTACATTATAATTTCATAATGTTCAATTTCTGTTTTATTGTTTTACTTTTCATTTATGTCACATAGCCATTGTTCACTCTGTATAAATGATTCTTCCCATGCTTCTCTGAATTCTTGGTGATTGTTTCTCCAACTGCAATAAGATCCCATCATATTCCTCTACCACAGTTTGTTTAGCTACTCCTCAATTAAGGACTATTTACTTTATTTCCAGGGCTTTGTTACTACAAAAGGGTTACTATAAGTATTTTTTTCCTCATATATAGAACTTTTTTTTTGTCATAAGCCTTCCTGAATTACTATTATTAAATTATTAAATTAAATTATTAAAATTATATTTAACATTTATGTAATACTTTAAGATTTTTCAGTAGCTTTACTTGTATTATTTGATCCTGACACAACAACTTTATGAGAGAGATGTTATTAATATCCACGTAATGTAATTAATATTAATATTAATAAGATGTTATTAATATCTACGTTTTACAGATGAGTACCAGAAATGGCTACCCTCAACAGATGAGGAAAGAGAAGCTGAGAGAAGATAAATAACATTTTCAGAAACACATAACTATTAGTTACCACAGGTAGGTTTCAAACTCAAATGTTCCTCATTTAACATATATCAATATAATATATGTTAATATAATATATATAATATATATATAATAATATCCTCACTCCCAGCCCTGTATTCTATCTAATTTGCTACCTTATAGTATATGCCAAGTAGTGTAATCTCTGTGTCAAAAGGCATAAATGTTTAAATAACTCTCTTCACATAAAGAAATAGGATAGTGTATTAGAGTTAGTCAAGAAGCAGAATAACTGAGTTCAAGTCCTACCCCTGACAATATTGACTGTATGTCCCCCAATAATTCACTTAACCTCCTTGTGCTTTAAGAAAAACTCTAAGATTCTAAGTTGCAAATAAGGATTTGCCCTGCAGATAAAAGAGTCATGTTGACTTCCATCTATTTTATTATTAGTGATTGGATTATTCTTTTATATAGTTGTTAATAATTTGTGATTTATTTTGACAATTATTTGTTTACATCGTTTAGCCACTTTATCCACTTTCTTCTTTACTACAACCTTAATGGTAATTATCACTGCCCGAAGAGGCATGTTTATATGCATACATATTAGCTATCTATATTTGTTCAAAAATATAATTCAACACTTGAAAAGGAATTGAGGGAACATTCAGTCTAATGAGTCAACCTATAGGTCAATAAATTAAAGACCGGAGTGATTAGATGGCCTCACAAAGGCATTAAACACAGTTTGTTAGTGACAGAATGTAGGTTTCTTGAGTACCAGAAATGGCTACCCTCAACAACACTGCTCCCCCACCTTAACATGAGCCCCTATTTCACATAAAGATACACATTCAAATGTTCAATTCCCTTTGGCAATAACCAGAACATCAATTCTTTCATCCTTCACTTCAAGTAGTGGTAATTGCCCATAAGAGATGATCTTTTAAAATGAGCAATGAATACTCCATATACACACAAACATATGCACACACATGAACATGTTAAAAACAAAACAACTTTGAAGACTGATCTTAAATGGGAACATTTGAAAACTTTGCTGTATGACCACAATAGAATGTTCTCTGGAAGCTCTGAGCCCATCTCCGGTGTATCCCAACAGTAATTATGGGTAACAGAATTTTGACGTTACATATCATGAGAAGTCACATGAAAGAATAGCCTTCAACTAATGACAGTCAGGAAATTGGGAAATGAATAATGAGAACCCTGGATGACATTTCATCTTTCAGTTATTCCTGTTAAAATTGAATTTCAATGTAATTTGATAGTTCAGATGATAATTTTTGGCCAAGTAAAAATAAAATCATCTTAAAGCAAAAAAAGAGAAAATATAAACACTTTGGCAGTAGCAGGCTTAGATTTTGCCAAGTTTCAATTAAAAATATGAATGATAATTAAATACTTAATGTATAAGATATTATACCATGAGGCAAATGGATTTGTCAAAAGAGCTATTGATATTGAACACTTGGCATTTTATAAGAGAAAACTAGAGGGATAGAAATACGAAGAGAAAGTTAGAAGGAAAGGAGTTGCCTATCTCATCATGATTGATAGTTATCTAGGGCATCTAGATCCCCTGAGTCTGATTTATTTTTCAAAACTGTAGAGAGTAAAATTAAGTCTTGAACTTAGTTAAAGAAGAACTTCATTCCAAACAGCAACTCAATTTCCTTATTGTAAATCAACAGATCAACAGGTATTTATCAAGTGCCTACTGTGTGTAAAGTCCAAAAGCAATGTTGCCTTTCCTGAGGGACTTAGCATTTTTATTCTTTCATTCCACCTATGATGGCATTCTGCACACAGGACATGCTTAAATAATGTTATTAATGACACAGACACACAAACCCTTACACATGAATAAAGCTCTTTGTTTATATGGCTGTAACTGGCATCATTTCTCCGATAAGGAAGTTGGTATTTCATACAAATTGTATAACATATCTTTTCCCACAAATTTGATTATTTGATTTCCCAACACAGAGAAAATTAGAAGTAGCAAACCAGAATGAAACTAATTGTAATGACAGTTTGGCAATGGGTGAGGAGCAGAATAGCTGAAAGGAAGATGCAGGTTTGGATACAATAAAAGACAACTGAAAATAGTGAGAATTATGAGTAATGATGGAAAGCTTAAATTATTTTCAGTATCCTCAATTTAAAAGACAAGGAGTATGCAATGAATTTTAAATGAGAGCATAGAGTTCTGGTGATGGGATCAGAAAGAAATGCTTCTACTCCTATCTCAGACTTGTCCTAACTAGTTATCTGATCTTGGCAAGTCACTCAAACTCTTAGTGGATCAGAGTATAAATTTCAGGGATTCTGCTCATCTGAATGGATAAAGGAAGTTTCAGTGGTACAAGTTCATCCCATCAAAACAAAAACAAAAGGAAACAAATATCCCTAATGGTGCCTCAAGGCATAACCCTCATTTATTTATAAAACAAACAAACAAAAACCAGAAAGGCTTATACAGTGTGCAGATGTGCATACATGTGTAATAAAAAAAAGAATAGTTAATATCAATTTGCACATATAAAGTCATACATATTAAACATTGCCTAAACAAATGTTCATGCTGATTTAGTCTACCTCTGTCATTGTAAATATAAGAAAATAGGGTCAAAAACAGGGATTTAACTTTGTGGAAGGTAATACAGATGTTCAAGCATACACATTCATACATATATTGTGCAATTCCACGTTTCACTGGGTGCAGAAACTGTAAAAATAAGTCTTTCTCAAGGTCATCTACTCTGATCCCATGTTCAGCAATTTTATAATAGAAATGATGAGAACCCCTTTGTCCTATTTGGTATCAAATATATTCACAGAAGCAAAATAAAAAGCGTCACAATGTAGGACTTACAACTATTTCTTCCCAATTATCTTCCTCCTCCTTCCCTGATGCATACGCAATGTAAAGAAAACCCAAATAATAAACAGAATTTGCTCATTTACTATACTTGCATTTTCACAATAAAATGCATTTTTAAATCTATATGTACAGAACAAGTTTTTTTATTTGTTTTATGGTTTTCTGTTTTTTTTTTTTTTGTTTTGTTTTGGAGGAGGGGAGTGTGGGAGTAAGAGTATTTCAAGGTGGGCGAAGAGGACCAGGTCAGTTGGCTGCTTTGTAACAGCATTGCTAACAACGTACTGCTTCCAATGGGAACCTAGCATAATGAATTACATTTTCCAAAGTCACAGAACAAGTTAATAAAGTGATAAAGACTCAGCATCTCCAGATATAAACGACAGTGGACATGAGATCTGTTTTATAGGATTCATAACCTAAATGTATCCTGAAAAACCACTTCCCTTCCCACCCAAACCCTCACCTCACAATCTAGGGTGTATAATTGCAGTTTGTAATTTAGCTTTAGCTTTAATTTGTGTTGTTCTGGGGTGGGGTGGGGTGTGTGTGCATGTCTGTGCATGTCTGTGTGTGTGTGTGTGTGTGTACCACATGGGATAAGATAGTGATGTAAAATTTGAATGTTCTTCTTTCAGTCATCAAATATTCTATAAGACTGTCTATAAAATTCTCTGTTAGCTAAAAGGATAAATAAACCACAGTCTTTATCCTCAAGTAGCTCAAAGGTTAGTATGGGTGACAGGACAGATGAAAATAATGCCTACTAACATTTGTATAATTATTACATTAAATGCTTTTTAAGTATCATCTCATTTGAATCTCACAACAATCCTGAGAGATAGGAGTTATTGTTATCCTAATTTTACAGATGACAAAGCTGAGGCAAAAAGAAGTTAAGTGACTTGCCCAGGGTCAAACAGCTGTTACATGCCTGAGGCCAAATTTGAACTCAGGTTCACCTGACTCCAGGCCCAGCACTCCATCCTAGAATACCAGTTTAGAAGATGAATGAGATTAGATAAATTCAAAGTACTATGGGAATTCTCAGGGAAAATTTATTTCTGTCAGAATGGAATCATCTTAAATCCTTCCAAGATGAGAACACTGTTTTCTTAGGTGTTCGTAGGATTCCACAGTGGCTAGCTGACCTCTTGCTCAAAGAGGAGGCAAATGATGTGGAGTGACTTGAGCTCTCAAACATCTCCTCCTGTACCTGTCATGGGACCCAAGTTCTACAAACTCCTGTTTGTTAGTTTCTTTTTTGCATTTTCAGTTAATTAGATTGTTCTGCATTATATACACCAAGCAGAACTAAGATGCCAGTGAGTAGAGCCATTTTTACTGAGCCCTACTTACAACATCTACAAATAAACTTGGCAAATACACCAGACCTAGGACTGATTGGGGAAGAAAATCAGTGCTTTTTTTCCATCTCAGATTGAGATAAAGAGACAGATGGAGAAGTCTGTGAACATTGGAGATGGGGTCTTTTCAAGGACTATATGAATAATCCTAGAGCAGGAATTGAAAGAGGTAATAGACTATGCTGTAAGGTAGGCAATAGTTCCAGAAGCATACAAGGAGGACTGACCTTCTAAGGTGTATAGGGATAGCTGTTAACTGTCAACTGTCACTCATTACCCAGTTCCAGGTTAGATCCAGGGTAAAGGATGGAGAGTTGTGTCTAGAGGTTGAAATTCAAGGTGAGGATTAGTTAGGCCTTAGTCTATGTACCAAGAATGAAACAAGTTCAGAAGTATGAAACAACTATGAAGGTCAGATTCCAGGAGGGGAGCAGTTTCTCTGTTCTGGCCTTCAGGACTATCTACAGTTGAAGAGGAATCATCAGAGTATAAATCTCACATAAAAGAGAAGCCTGCTTTTCCAATATTCCAAAACAACAGAGTTTTCTAGATGGCTGAGAGGGGCTGGTTCGAGCAACCGTCTTGGAACTCTGGCCAGGATAAGTAAGCCTTGCCATGTTGTTCAGACCTGAAATCAAATCAGTAATTTTCTAAAAAAAAATGTGGAAAATGAGAGCTATGAAAGGTACAATTGGAAAGGGAAATAATGAGTTGGTATAAGAGATACGAACCTTATTAAAGCAACAGACTCCCTGAAAATTAAAATGGACCAAATACAAATAGATGAAGCCATGAGAAATACTAAATTAAAATCAAAATATTGAAAAATAGAAGTAAATGTCAGGTATCTCAGGGGAAAAATCAACTGAACTGGAAAGCAGATGGAAGAGAAGTTATTTAAGTATGTATAGACCTCAAAACCATGAGGAAAAACAAAATTCTAGGCATCATTTTTTTTCTGAAAGTCTTAAAAGGAAGCTGCCCAGATCCTTTTTAACTATAGAATAAAGTGAAATGGAAAGAAAATGCAAGTCATCTAGTGCAAGAAAACCCCAAATAAAAACTCCCAGGAATATCATAAATAATATCCATAACCTCTAGGTCAAAGAAAAAAATACTCCAAGAACTCAGAGATAATTCAATGATTCTTTCTAATCAATTAAGCCCATTTCCTCTCCTACAAACCGAGAATCTGAGATTTGTCTTTGTCCTTGGGTAAATTAAAATGCTAACCTGCAGATATTATTTACCTGTCCAGCAGTATCCAAAATATCCAGATAGGCAGGCTCATCATCAATCCGAACCTGGGTCTTATAAGCATCTTCTGAAAGACACAATGTGACATTAACATGTAAAAATAATCAGTTGAAAGATAGATCTCACCAATTTTCCTAGTGTTCTCATTTCATGTTGCACTTCTGAAGAGAAAAATTCTTGAAGTAACTGTTCATATCATCTAGTGTTGACAACACTCATGGTTGAAAATTCCAAATGATTCAATATAATAAATCACTATGATATCTATAACTGAACAGCTGGTCATTAGGATAAGTCTATTCCTTCATGATTTGTTGAAATTCCAATAGGAAATGGAAAATTAATATTTGTGCAGTCCTCTCTCTCTTGTTTATATTTCATATAGTCGCATCATTTATTTCTCACATTTGGCTCAAATGAGGCATGAGAAATGGACAATATTTAGAACGGACATAGAATTAGGGGTGAATTGTGTGGTTTTTAATTAAACAACAGCACACACAGCAGAC
This sequence comes from Potorous gilbertii, assembly GCA_028658325.1. Lineage (NCBI taxonomy): Eukaryota > Metazoa > Chordata > Mammalia > Diprotodontia > Potoroidae > Potorous > Potorous gilbertii. The sequence goes on along the minus strand of CM053769.1, from coordinate 596,135,159 downwards.
AATGTACTTTCGTTGATTAATGTAACATCTGACTTGTGAAGTGAGGCGTGAGATGAAGTCAAGTGCTTCCAGACCCTGAGAAAAAGAGACCCTTAATCAGCACAATCACAGAGCCAGAGGTAGCCTTCCATGCTGGAACAAGTATGGAAAGAAGCGCAGTGATTGGTCTTACTCTCATTATGCTGTGTCTTTACCCAGACAGTTTTCTCTCCTGAAGTAAGACCTGATGAGTTGGGGGTGTGCAGCAGAAACAGTACTGAAGAGAGAATTAAAATGATTAGCGACAACAAATTGCCAGTATCTATTCTTTCATGCATCTCTTCCATTAAATAGATTTTTCAAAACAAAAATAAGTCTATAATTCCCTTAAAAGATAGAAGTACTCTGTATTGCTTCCTTTAAATTGAGTTTCAAAAGTATGAATATTAAATGAAGCATAATGATAACACAAAATAACCTAGAGAAAGATAAAGTCTCTAAAAAATGCTTGTTCTCAAAAGCATTCTATTTCCTCAAATGATTTACTATTATTGTTGTTATTTTAAAGTGGAATTTTGAAAACTCAACGCAATCTAACTCTGGAGTACTCATAGCAAAATATAGCCCTTTCCCTGCCAATCTATCCTGAGCCAAGCACAGTAGCCAGGTTGAAGTATGGTCACTTGTTCTGCTCAAAAATATCTCCATTGTCAGCAGAATAAATTTTGAATTACTTAGCTTGAGATTTAAGGGTGTCCATTATCTTTTTTCAGTTTGCCTTATCTCTGTTAACTGCTTTTCACTATTTGGCTATTGTAAACTTTCTCCCATTTCCAGAATCCGTATGATGCTTTTACTTCAAGGCCCATATTCAGAATCTTCTTTCTGACTATAGTAAAGCTTCTTAATGTCCATGACATCCATGGATAGATTTCAGAGGGATTGTAAACTTGAATAGAGAAAACAAATATGTATATATATATATACACCCTTATTTAACTATACTCTAATGGATATTTGGCATTTTAGTCACTTATGGTTTTTAAAATATTAAACTTCCAGAGGTGCTGAAAACACAAAAAAGTTTAAGAAATCCTTGTCTAGGACCAACATTAAAAATGACAAGAGCTACAATAACAGACATTTATACTGAACTTTAAGGCCTATAAAATACATTACTATGTCTTATTTCATTTTTGCAGCAACACTGCGATATGTTAGATTTCGGTATTAGGAAATTATACTCATAGGTCTGTGACCATACAACTATGAATTTTCAATGGTAGGATTCAAACCCAGTCTCTCATTTAATGTTCTCTCATTTAAAATTCACCTTTCCTGTCCCTTAAGACCCAACATGAGTTGCTCCTAAATACTTTCCCTAATGGAATCTCTTCTTCTAACCAAGTTGTTCAAATGCAAAATGTACGCTTTCCTAAAAGCCTCTTTTGTGGAGAATGCACACAAGAACCACTTAAAGGACACTCTCAAGGTCTCCCTGAAGAACTTTTGAATTGATTGCATGACATGGGAGACACTGGCACAGGAATGTCTGGCAAAGTATGCTCTCATCATAAAAGGGATTGTGCTCTATGAGTAAAGAAGAACTGAAGGAGCTCTAAAGAAAGGTAAGATACACAAATTTAGAAAATTCAGACTATTCGCTCCCAACCCGAACACCCATAACTGGACACACTGTAACTTGATTCTGACATAGTGATGTCATTTTCATCCTCTCTGAGAAGAAAGAACAACCAACCAACCAACACTAGATTTGAAATATTGATAGGACATTCTTCACAATTATATTATTGTTGAAAAAGGGGCTATTGTTTTGTTTAGGTCTTTCACAGGAAATATGACCCACCCTGGCTGTGTGTCCTTGTGAAAGTCACTTAACTTTTTTGTGACCCAGAGCAACTCTTTAAGCCAATATGATGATGAGTATGTATATTTGTGTATACATATATATATATGTATACACATGCATAATATGCATATACATACATTGTGTACATATGCTATATAGATACACACATATGTGTATGTACATACAGCTATATGCAAAATAAACATTTTTAAATTGGTAGTTTTCAAGTCCTATGCTCTTTTAACTATAATCTGTTTCCCAATATATTATTCCTTAAATTTCAATAGCATGTATATGGGCATTAATTGTAGTATGCAATATACCTACTGATGATATTTTTCTGTTATGGAGAAACTTCCTCATGATAATATTAAATTTTGTGGACTCGAATGGAGTTATTACAGGAAGATATAGAAGGCAGCAGGGGTAGATACAGAATGAGAAAAAGAGAAAGAGAGAAAGAAAAGGGGGAGAGAGATTAACAAAGAGAGACAGAGAGATAGACAGAGAGGGAGAATCCATGAAAGCTACCAAGAATCAGGTGCATGAGGTACCGATGGTTGGTGACTTTTCATTTGAGGAAAGAGGTGTCATGAAATGAAGTGACTAGGCCTTTTCCCTGCTTCTTGCTATCTAAAATGGCAGACATTTTTCTGATCTTTAAGTTTTAAAAAAATACTCAATTTAATTAGGATGTCAATGACAGATTACTCTATATTTGAGCATTTCTAACTTACTTTGATAAGGGTGCTTCATTATTTGTAAATAAGGAATTGCAAAAGTGAGCGTTGATGGTATTAAGAAGAAAGTGAATCTTTGGTAAATCTGGTTATTGATGAGAGTGATATGAAAGATAAAGATCTTGATTTATTCCATGTAATAAAAATTCCGAAGCATGTTAAGCTAAGACACAGGTCTTTTGTCCTCAGCTGAATGCAGTTTAATTGATATTTTGTCTGGTAGGAGGTTAGGTTGATAGATCATTTTTAGCTATCCGTTGTTTATCCATTCTCTCTCCAGGCGGGTATAGGTAATACTTTCATAGAGTGAAGTCAAGGACTGTAACTAGAGAATAGGTTTTGAATGGTATTAGGACAAAGAGAACAACTATATGAAGCCAGTAATGCACATATTTCAAGGGTGAAAGCCCTCAGAGGGAGGAGTCAGTACAACTATCTTTCATTGTCACCTTAACTATCGAATGGTCACAGAGAAGGGCACTAATTTTGTTGCCCTCTGGCCATTGAAAGAATTGAAATATTCTTTTCTCTGTACTAAACCATTCTAAACTGTTTTAGCTTAAGTTTTTATGTTTATTTTTATAATTTTCTTCTCTCTCATATCACTAACCACTATCACTTTTTCCTTCTGTTAATTAGAAGAACTGGCCCTGTTTTCCTTCTGGAAGCTTTTGGTTTGTTGCTCCTAACTTTTCCATAAAGAAACCAGGTAACTGAATTTTTAATATTGTGTGTAAAGTAAGAGCAAATGAGTGAATTCCTAAGAATCTCACTGAGATAAATATAGGCCTTAGGGCTTATGCTTTGGGACACACATTCCTCATAATTTAGAAGTCTTTTCTTCTTATTTCTAGTCTCTTGGCCATTTTATTTAGATCTGAGACAGTTAAAAGTTAACTATATTAGTAATACTGTAGCTCTGTATGCAATAATCAATTCCTAAGCATTCTAAATTCATATTTAAGGTATCACTTTCATATGTGACTATATTGCTTTCTGAAAAGGGTATAAAATGCATTTTTATGAAGAAATCACACCCAAATGAAAACCACAACTTCCCTACCCTGAAAAGAATAATATAAAATGACCACTTCCAAACTTGTTTCTCCCAAATTGATCAATTCAGCTTGATAAGAAATAGTCCTCAGAAAAACTGTTTGAGAAGAAACACAGACAGTTTGGAGGATTTGAGATGAAAATGCTCTCAGATAACTATACTGAAAGGATATACCTGATTATCAAAGATTTTCAGAGGAAAAGATGGCTACAGAATATTGTGTTCCATCAGTTTAATATACAGACAGATCCAAACCCATGTATGTATTACATTTATTATATAAGCATATCTAGATGATAATTTTGGAAACTATACCTGATAAGCTATGCCAAATAATTGTTTGGAGACTATGCAAAGACTAAAAAGGAAAGTCATGATTAAATATAAAATAAAGATAATTTTTATTTTAATACCATAAATGGATTACTAATAAAGAGAGGGTCAGATTGTAGAAATTAGAAGAAAAGGAATAAGAGACATAGGTAATAACCAGACGAAAATAGAAGCAACAGAGGAGGCTGAGTACAGGTGGACCTACATTAGTAGGTCCCACACAAAAGTTCTGCACAGTACTCTGGAAGAGAACTTGAATTTTAAACACTATTATTGTCCAGCTGGGGGTTCAATCCCTATCTGCCAAAATATGTAAAAGAGAAAAAAGTCAAATCTTCCCTAGTCCAGGAAAAGAAAAAATGGGAAAGATTTGGAGGTTGATTTAATGCTTGGGCTACAGATGGTTGCCATATTGATGTTCTATATCAGTTTTTCTATTTTTAACTCAGTACTTACTCAATAGAAAGAAATCTTACTGCATTGGACTCAGTTTCTTTGAAGACCAGATGAGACAATGGTATTAAATTTCTTCTGAAATCACAAATATCACAAAGCTAACGCAAAAATGGCAATTTTTTGTATTATATTTTAGACTCCAAAGGAAAGCTTTCTGAGAAAAGTAACGTTATTTAATTCAATCTGGAACTTCTTTAAATTCTTATCTGAGTCCAAATCAATTATAATTGATGAAATATATATCAAAGAAAAATTTCAGCTAGTCCATATTAAGGTTTACATTATCAGCCGAAGACAAATTACAGTATTGGAAACATAGGGCAATTGTTTATTGATCCACTTCATTTCCTTTTTTTCTTTTTCACATTACACACATACACACACTCCCAACCTTGCAATATTTGACACAAATATATAGATGAAATGATACAATGCATTCTCTCATATATCAGTACTTTCTTTGGAGTTAGATAACATCTTCCTTTTTAGATTCTTTGTAACTGATTGGAATAGTCAGTCACCTTACTCAGAATAGTTTAGGACAATTCACAGTTATTCTTTGAATAATATTGCTGTTAGTATATACAATGTTCTTTTTGATTCTGGTTGTTTCACTTCATTGTTTCATGCAAGTCTTTCCATTTCTTCCTTTAAAATCAGCCTGCTCATCATTTCTTCCAGAACAATGTATCCTTTCCCATTCATATACCACAACTTGTTCAGTCATTTCCCAGGTAATGGGTATCCCCTCAATTCCCAGTTCTTTGCTACCACAAGAGAGATACTATAAATATTTGAGAACATAATGTTCTTTTCCTTTTTCATTGGTCATGTTGGGAAACAGACATCATAGTGGTATTACAGCCTCAATGGGCAGACAGAGTTTTATATCTCTTTGGACCTAATTCCAGATTTCTTTCCAAAATTGTTGCATCAGTTCACATGAATAGTGTATTAGTGTCCCAATTTTTCAACATCTCCTCCAACATTTGTCACTTTCCCCTTGTATAATTTGGGCCAATTTAATCAGTGTGAGATGGTACCTCAAGTTTGTTTTAATTTGCAGTTCTCTAATCAGTAATGATTTAGAATATTTTTATGTGATTGTATAGAACCTTAATTTCTTCTTCCACATCTATCTGTTCTTATCCTTGGAGAATGAGTCTTTTTAAAAATAAATACAACAAAGTTCTCAATATCTTTCAGATATGAGAGTTTTATCCAAAAAAATGATTTTATTCCCCCCCTTCCCAGTTTTATGCTTTCCTTTTAATCTTGTTTAGCTCTTTTCTACAAACATTTTTAATTTAATGTAATCAAAATTATCCAACTTATATCCAAAAATTCTCTGTATCCCTTCTTTGTCCACAAATTCTTTCTATTCATAAATCTGATGACTAATATGTTGCATATTCTGATTTACTTATGGTATCTCCTTTTACGTCTGGGTCATGTATCCATTTTGACCTTATCTTAGCAAATGGTATAAGAAACTAGATTATATCTAGTTTGTCAGAATGATTTTTAGTTTTCCCAACAGTTTTTTAACCCCATAGCCATTTCTTTTTCCCAAAGTGTAAATCTTTAAACTTATTAAACACAAGGTTACTATAATAATCTACTAACGTGCATGGTACCAATCAATTTCTTAGCCAGTACTAGATAACTTTTTTAATAAATTTATTTATTTACTTTTTATATTCATTTTCGCAAGACTTTGGGTTCCAAAATTGCTCCCCATTTGTCCCCTCCCCAATACACTGAGCATTCTAATTACACATATCACCAATCTGCCCTCTCTTCTTTCATCCCTCCCTTCCCTTACCCCATCTTCTCTTTTGTCCTGTAGGGCCAGATAACTTTCTATTCCCCATTACCTGTATTTCTGATTT
>CM053769.1:596110819-596128332 GCA_028658325.1 Potorous gilbertii | reverse complement strand
GTCAGTTGTTTTTCCAATGAGATATTTCACATTCTCTTCCATTTTGTCATTCTTTTGGTTTTGTTTTGTGATTTCTTGGTTTCTCAGAAAGTCATTGGCCTCCATCTGTTCCATTCTAATTTTAAGAGAACTGTTTTCTTCAGTGAACTTTTGCACCTCTTTTTCCACTTGGCTAACTCTGCTTTTGAAAACATTCTTCTCCTCATTGACTTTTTGAACCTCTTTTGCCAATTGAGTTAGCCTATTTTTCAAGGTGTTATTTTCTTCAGCATTTTTTGGGGTCTCCTTTATTAAGGTATTGACCCGTTTTTCATGCTTTTCTTGCATCTCTCTCATTTCTTTTCCCAGGTTTTCCTCCACCTGTGTAACTTGATTTTCAAAATCCATTTTGAGCTCTTCCATGGCCTGTGCCCATTGGATATCTATTTCAGATATTTGGGATATAGAAGCCTTGACTCTTTACCTGATGGTTTTCTTCTTCATCAGAGAGGAAGGTTGGAATCTTCTGTTCCCCAAGAAAATAACCTTCTATAGTCTTATTTTTTTTCCCTTTTCTGGGCATTTTCCTAGCCAGTTACTTGACTTCTGAGAGTCCCTTCCACCCCCAGACTAGGTCCGCCCAGCTAGTTCTTGGGATCTGAGATTCAAATGCTGCTCCCCAGCCTCAGTGCTTTTGGCAGCAGGCCTGACTGCTATTCAATGGGAGCTTAATTTCTGGTGCTCAGGTGGGGTCCGGGCCACCTCCCAAGCTCAGTTCCCTCAGCGGGTTTATGCAGAGACCTTTTGTAATGGAACTGCTGCAGAGCTCCTGCCTGCTCTGGGAGTCTCTGGTTGCCTGATGCCTCTGCCACTGCCTCTGTCACTGCCTCCTGAGGGGGCCTGAGTCCCGGAGACACCCGCTCCTCTCTCAGCCCATGTCTCTCACTGACCTGTGTGTCTGTGGGTGGAGGGACCTTCGCAGCTGCTGGAGATTCAGTCCCTGATGCTTGCTCGTATCTGCTCGCTCCTCTCAGTGCCGTGCGGCTAGGGCAGGGCAGGGCTCCGCTCCTGAGTGGTGAGCGATGGACCTTTGGGATCAGTTTTTCAGGGCTCTCTGGAATGGAAATCTCCTTGAGTGTGTTGCTGCACAGCGCCCACTGTTCTAGAATTTGTTGGGAGTTCTTTTTAGAGGAAATCCATGGGCTGTGCATTTGGAGCTAGCATATGTGAGTCTTTCTACTCTGCCATCTTGGCTCTGCCCCTCTAGATAATTTTTTTGATAATTACAACCTTATAATATAGTTTAAAATCTGGTACTGCTAGATCTCCTTTATTTACATTGTTTTTTAATGAATTCCTTTGATAGCCTTGATTTTTTTGTTCTTCCAAATGAATTTTCTTATTAGTTTTCCTAGGTCATTAATCTTAGCACTGAATGAATAGATTGGTTTAGGCAGAATTGTCTTTTTTATTATATTGGCTTGCCTCCCTTCATGAACAATTAATATTTCTCCAAATATTTAAATTTTATTTTAATTGCATAAAACATTTTTAATTGTGTTCATTTATTTCCTAGATTTTTCTTGACAGGTAGATTCCCAAGCATCTTATATCACATACAATTATTTTAAATGAAATATCTCTTAATATCTCTTCTTTCAGGACTTTGCTGTTCATGGATAAAAATGTTGACAATTTATGTGAGTTTATTTTAGATCCTGCTACTTTGGTAAAATTATTACTTTTATCAATTGACTTTATAGGCATATCTCTAGAATAGTCAAAATATACCATCATATCCCTTGCAAAAAGGGAGTTTTATTACCTCATTATCCATTTTGATTCCTTTTACTTCTCTCATTGCTAATATTATATTATTGCTAGTATTTCTAGTGAATATTGAAAAATTCTGGTGATAATGGACATCCTTGTTTCCCTCCTGATTTTATTGGGAATTTATCTTCATATATATATATATATATATATATATATATATATATATATATATGAAATGCTTGCTGATGGTTTTGGTTAAATACTTCTCATTATTTTAAGGGAAAATAAAACTCATTTTATAACCGTGCTTTCAAGTGATTTTAGTAGGAATCTGTGTTATATTGTATAAAAAAGCAAACTTTTTCTTCATCTATTGATATAATCATATCATTTTGTTATTTTATCATTGATAAAATCAATTATGTAATAGGTTTTCTTGTATTAAGCCAACCCTACATTCTTGGTATAAATCCCCCTTGGTTACAATGTGTAGTCGGATGTGTTGTAGTCCCCCAGTTAGTATTTTATTCAGGATTTTTGAATTAATGTTCATTAGTGAAATTCATCTATAACTTTCTTTTTCTGTTTTTGCTCTTTATTGTATATGTATCAGCCCCCTATTTATTTCATCCCTTTGCTTATTTTTTCCAAATAATTCATTTAGTATTGGAATTAGTTGATTTTTAATGTTTAATAGAATTCAATTGTAAATCCATCTGGTCCTGATGTTTTCCCCCCCTTAGGGAGCTCATTTATGACCTGTTCAAATAACTTTTACAAAATAGTTTTATTTAGATATTCTATTTCCTCTTCTGTTAATCTAAGCAAATTATATGTTTGTAAATACTTTCATTTCACTTAAACTGCCAAATTTATAGACATATAAGGGAGTATAATTAATTGGAGCAATTGTTTTACTTTCATCTTTATGAGTGGTGTATCCACTCTTTGATTCTAGTGATTTAGTTTTCTTCTCTTTTAAAAAAAATTATTAACCAAGGGTTTACCTGTTTTGCTGTTTTTTATAAAGCCATCTCCTAGATTTATTTGTTAATTAAATGCTTTTCTTACATCCAATTTTATTAATCTCAACTTTAATTTTTGGATCTCCTTTTGGTGTTTAATTAGGGATTTTTAATTTGTTCTTTTTTCTAGCTTTTAAAATTGTATACTCTATTGATCTGGCCTTTCTCTATTTTATTGATGTAAACATTGATTCATATAAATTTTCCTCTGATTACTGCTTTTGCTGATACCTCTAAGTTTCATTATGTCATCTCCTTATTGTTATTCTCTTTAGTAAAGTTATTTACTGTCTCTATGACATGTTTTAACCCACTCTTCCTTTTTAATAACATTATTTTGTCTTCAATTACTTTTAATTAAGGAGTTTACATGATCCTTTATTGAATGTAAGTTTTAGTGCATTATGGTCTGAAAGGCCTCCATTTAATATTTCTGCTTTTTTGTATTAAAGTTTTATACCCTATAGGCCTATAAAGTGTTATTTAACTTCAAAAATAAGATCAATTTTTTTAAAAGTGTCATGTACTACTGACAAAAAGGTATATTTCTATTTCCATTCATTTCTCTCCAGACATCTTCCATATTTATCCTACCCAAGAATCTATTCATTTCTTTGACTTCTTTGTTATTTTTGGTTAAATTTGTTTTGATCTGAGAGGGGAAGATTAAAGTCCTCCACTACTATTGTTTTGCTTGTATTTTTTTTCCCCATCTATTTCCACCTATAATTCATTTACCTTTTCCTTTAAAAATTTGGATTCCAGAAAATTTGGTGCTTATATATTTGGTATTGTTATTCATTATCTATGCATTTTAAAATAATATACTTATCCTGTTTATCTCTTTTGAGTAAATCTTTTACACTTAACTTTGCTTGGCATCATAATTGCTACCCCTGCTATTTTTTTTTGTATTTGCTGAAGTATAATAAATTCTGCTCTAAGCTTTTATTGCTAACTTATGTGTATCTCTCATTTTTAAATGTATTTCCTGTAAATTGCATATTGTCAGATTCTAGTTTTTGATCCATTCTGCTCTCCATTTCCATTTTGCTGGTGAATTCATCAAATTCAAATTCAAAGTTACAATTACTAGTGGCATATTTCTCTTCATCTTATTTTTCCTCACTATCCTTCTTTCTTTTTAGTCTATCCCTCCTCAAAAAATCTAATTTACTTCTAATCCCTGGTTTCCTAATCCATGCACCCTTCTAAGAATCCCTCTTTTATCCAATTCCCTTGTCCACCTATTTTGCTGTAAATTAAGATTTTTATTCCCTACTAGAAGTATGTTATTCTCTCTTTAATCCAGTTTTGAAGAGAATAAAATTCTCACACATTCTCACACACACTCACATTACCCTTCACTTTAACAGTTCTTCCATTCATACCTCTTTTGCATAAAATTAATTGTTCCATTTTACCACTCCTTATCCAATTTTACTTTTTTAGGATCATTCCATCATAACCAACTCAACCTCAATCCTGCTATTTATGTATGCCCTTTAGTACTACTCTGGAAACAATAACATTCTTAAGAATTACACATATCATTTTCCTTATAGACAGCTTAAATTTATTAATTCCCTTGTAATTAGTCTTTCACATTTGCCTTCTTATATCCTGACTCTCCAAAGTCAGATTTTCTGTTCAGTTATAATCTTTCTTCCTGAATATCTTTTAATTCATTATTTTTTCCTTGAAGGATTACATTCAGGTTTATTCTCAGTTACAAACTCAGCACCTTTGTTTTTTGACAAATAATACATCATGGTAAAGTACAAGTTACTAAATCTTATGTTATCCTGAATGTAGCTCAACAATATTTATTTATTTATTTTTACTTTTCACATTTCCTCTTTGACCTACAAGCCTTTCAAGCTTAGCTTGTTTTGCTGAGTTTTCTTTTGGGGATTTCTTTCAGACTGTTTTTAATGATTTTTTCTACATCTATTTTATCCTCCAGTTCTAAAACCTCAGGGCAATTTCTGTTAATAATTTGCTTAGGCATAGTACCTAGAGTCTTTTTGTTTTGATCACAACTTTCTTCAGGTAGTCCTACAATTACTATATTTTCTCTCCTTGTTCTATTTTTGGGTCAGTTGTTTTCTAATGAAGTATGTCATGTTCTCATCTATTTTTCATTCTTTTGATTTTTTTTCTTGATGTCTTATGAATTCATCAGTTTACCATTGCCTGATTCTATTTTAAGGAGTTATTTTCTTTCCTAAGTTTTCATTTTTTCCCCAATTAGTTGACTCTATTTTCATAATTTTCTTGATTCTCTTGCATTACTTATTTATTTTACCAATTTTTCCTCAACCTCTTTTCAAGCTCCTCCAAGAACTTTTTGTTTTTGTTTTTCTTTTACATTTATCTTGGAAGCTTTCCAAATAGTTGTTTTGACTTCGTTGGATTTTTCTGAATTTGAACTTTGATCTTCTATATAACCATAGTAGGTATCAATGCAATTTCTTTCTTTGTTTTTGTGTTTTATTCATTCTTAAAGGCTCATTTTTTGGCTGTTAATTTTATGTTAGTGTCAGGCTTTGCTCTCTGGTTTGGGTGATATTTCAGGTTTCACGCTGCATTGTATTTGTTTTCTAAAATCTGAAGAGCTTCAATTTTTTGGTTGTTCCAATATTCTATAATCCAAGGCCCAGTGTGGTCACTGCTCCTCTGATTCACTCCTTAGTCTATGAGTGACCCAGATTCTCCTTTCTGTCTCTGAGCCAAGGCCAGGGCCACAAGTATTATGCAGGTGCCATCTTTGTAAGCATCAGCTTGCTGTTTTGCCCTGGAACCAAAACCCAGGACTCTGCTCTCATGCAAATGAGTGCAATAAGCAAGGTCCCACCTATTTGCAACCTCCCTCCTCCTGTGCAACTACAACCTGGAGTCCTCTCTGGTTAATGCACCTGGGCTCCACATCTAGATTTAGAGGAGGGTCCTGCAATCTTCCCTTGATCAACTGCATGACCCCTACAGCATCTCTGGGGTGAAAAGTTCCCAAAGCTGAGGCTGTGGCTGACATAGTAGCCCCTAGAGCTTGTTATTTTTCACTAGGATGCATGTGCCCCATGTAGCAGCACTTTACTCTGCCAGACCAACACCCTGGGAGGTCAGATGTTTCACAAAGTCCTCCCACGTTGTCTTAGGCTGGTCGACTCCATTACTCCAACTTTCAATTGTTTCTGGTTATAAAATTCACCTCTGGACATTATTTTAAATTCATTTGGAGGAAATTTGGAAGAGTCAGATAGTGGCCTATCTTTTCCCACTATCCTCCCACTACTTCATTTCCTTTCAATAAACAATCATCTCTACAGCAATATTTTCTATTGGTATCTTTCTTAGAACACCTCCCATAAAGTGGGACACTTTAGATTCAGTCATTTCCTTTCCTTATTTCAATGTTCTATATATCTTAAATGCAAAGTGATTCATTTCTTTTGCTAAGCACTAAAATAAACAAACAGAAAGTTTTCTCCATCAGCTTCATTGGTGATGGCTAATCAACACCTTGATCTTACGGGACAGAAAAGTGAGGACCAGAAGAGTTAAGAGAATTTCCCAGGTGAACTAAGATGAGAACTATTAGTTCAGGGGTCTGATTTGTTCTGTAAAGTTTGGATTCAAAGGGTTGCACTTGAGAACTTACAGGGCCACATGTGACCTTAAAGCCAAAGGTTACCCAGCCCGAGATTAGTTTAATACTCTCCTACCGCACGTTCTTAAATAAATCACTTTATATTTCAAGCTGGAGAGCTACGAGGAAATAGAATTGTGTAAGTCAACACTTAATATAAATGTCCTTTTATTAATTTTGACCTCAGAATTCTATTTTCAAACAGACAGTGATAAAGAAATGAAAGAAATCGAGGTCTATTTTTGTTTTGTTTTTTTGAGAGATTTTCATTGGATTGAATGAAAGCCACTGATTTTGAACAAAATGTTAGAGCCATGAGGCAATTTTGAATTGTCTATAGGTCCTTGCCTTTTTAAAAAAACAACGACAGAGTGGGAAAGTGAGTTAAGTAATTCCACATAGCTAGTGAACAGAATCATGCCTAGAACATAGACTCACCAAATCCCATCCAGTGTTCTTTTCACTCCCCTCCACCCCACTTCCTATTCTCCCACAAAAGGGAGAAGAAAAACAAAACTTACCATAAAAAGGCTGTTGTGTTTAAACTGGAAAGTGCAGGTTGGTACTTTATAAGAGAGAACACACTGATTCAGTAAACACAGGACTAATAATTGCAATATAGGAAACAGCATTTTGTTGTAGATGGTATACTAAATTTGGTCTGTATTTGAGGTCTATATTTGAGTATCAGCTCTGGCATTTTGTGTGTCAATAAGCCTCTCTGAATCTTGGATAGTTTAGAAGCAAAATGGTCATAATGGTATTTTGCTACCAAAGTGCTATAGAAATGTGAATTAACATTTTTCATGGATGATGAGGATCATATTTGCAAGGTGTGTAACACTGAATTGCATATTGAGCTTTTTCTCGTTATTCCATTGTTGTCTGCAATTTCTGGTGGACCTCTTGTTCTAGCTGCTTATAAAATGTGTTGATTATCATTGAAACCGTGAAATCCAAAAACTCTATTTCTTGGAGTTTTAAGCAGTTTTCATTTTCTTTTTCTTTTTTCTGAAAGGTATCTGTGGCTCTCTCTGATGAACACTTTTCTGTATTTAGAAGTTGCCTTAAATATCTGTCTATCTATACAGATCTCTCTCTCTCTCTCTCTCTCTCTCTCTCTCTCTCTCTCTCTCTCTCTATATCTATATCTATATCTATATATATATATATATATATATATATATATATATACATATATATACATGCACATATAAATATTATGTCCACATATTTGGTATTCCCTGATAGAGAATCTTTGCCATAGTCAGATCTATAAGGTCTCTTACTTCAGGGTAGTGGTAGGCATGATCCTAACAACCTCAGGATGGTATGTATGGTAATATTGGGGGATATATTTTTCTCCAACATTAATGTCTGTTTCCAAGCTTTCATGTTCCACTTTCTGATTTAAAGTAGTGAGGTGAGGGGGAGTGGCAATATTTTTCCATGAATCCTATTGGGGGAATTTCTTCAATAATCCCTGCTCTTACTTATGTAGAGAGTATTAGCCTACTTTGCAGTCATGATAATTTTCTGTCTCAGTCTTGTTTTAGCTTTTCTATATAAATGGAATCTTCATGGGAAAAAAAATTCCCTGCTGTTCAATCTGCTATTCCTTATACCACATTTTAAGTGGTTCACTTGATGAATATGCAGTCATATATCTACTGCTCTTTCCTAATTTAACTCATAATCATGACATCTGAAGTTTAAGACTCACTTTTCTTTCCTTTGCTCTCTATTATGAACTCTCATTCTACTCATGTCCCTGGTCTTCTTCCTCTAATATTGTTCTTTCTGTCAATTAAAGTCACCAGAGCTTAGGGTATAACTAAGAAGCAGATGAAATTTGTTTCTGTTATCTTTCTATGATCTTGTCTACTAATCCCTCTTCTCTTTCAGGACCTCCTCATCAAAATCTAATGTTGTCCAGTGGCTTTCTGGAGTACCCTATACTTGAGCTTGCTTTTCCTAAGCAACTTTAAATATCCTACATCCTATACCTTTGATTAATTTTTTCAAGACATTGATGAATCATACTGACTAAGGGAGTATACAAATCCTCTAATCAACACATTTGCATCTAGTTTGGTGTCTTCAGTGTCTTTACTCCATACAGCAGTCAGAAGATGCTCTTTGGCCTTATATATGGATGAGGTACAGGGATGAATTTATGTTTTATACTCTAGAGTTCTGAAAAAGGCTCTAACTCTCTGTTCCCATCTCTTGAGCACAGTTTGCCTCTTCTGATGCCAGGAAATATTTTACCATGGGACAAAACTTTTCATTTCACAATGAAGGAGAAGAAAAACCTCAAAATAACAACTACTTATACTGGGACTTCAACGACTTAATATATAAGTCTTCCTTGAGAACAGTTTTGGATGTGCAATGGAAAATGAGGTATAGAAAAAGACTGAATAGCCCAAGTACAAACATGGGAATATTCAGAAAATTGCCTCTACTTGTTTTTGGCTTCGATATCCCTGAAAACCTCCTTCCTACCAAACCATCCTTTCCCAGTTGCCTTCTCACTTTAGTATCCTTATGCTTGAGCTCAAAGTCTAACCCCATCTGATAGACTTATCCCAAAAATCCCCAGGTGATATTCTCTATATTCCTGCCTACAACTCTCCTCATTTAAAACCACTATATGTGCCCCTTAACCATCTATTCACCTTTATCCCTCTTGGTGAGAGCTGACTAACACTGCCAATAAATCTCTACCTGGAAGTGAGTACAGGACTGAGAACACAGACCTGCTGATGGAGTCTCATTAGTTTTCAGAATGTGTTACTTCTTCAAATTTCTCCTTCTGAAGTTCCAAATTTAGTTGCTGTCTTCTAAGATAGGAGACAGCCTGCCTGGCACACTTTCCCTCTAATATTTTTATAATGCTCACAAATATATGCAATTATGTACCCTCCTTCTTCCTGCTCTATTTCTATACCACCAGCTTTCCATGTCATGGCATATCCTTGGAATACAGCACCTTGGAGATTATAGTTGAAAGAACTTGGCAAATAGCACTGGGTTTATTTCTTGTTTATCATTTCTTCTTGAAGAGGGCCAGTGATATCACATTTGAGATGACTTGGGCTTGAATTACATTTGAGTGAGGCAGAGATGTGCAAAGTCATCAGGCTCACTCTGTCCTCCAGAGTCATCAGAGCCCAGTAGCAAGACAAAGGTCAAAATACTAGTAATGACCTTGAGTTAGTAATCACTTCTTTTGGCTTCAGTTTTTTCCAATATAAATAAAATGAATTACACTAATTCAGTGCCTCTTAGAATACAAGGAGTTTCAATTCTTATGATTGAAGACTATAGGCTTGCTTTATTGGGTGCACATAATATCACAAGATCACAGAAAATAGAGAGTGATCACGTAGAATTTCTAAGATATGAGTTGCTTGCCACTTATAAAGAGAATTCATATAAATTTATAAGGACAATAGCTATTCTTCTGATAGATGAATTATAAAATAAAAATATTAATAGTAATGACAGTCAATAATAATATCACATTTACTATTTGCCAGGTGCTGTCCTAGGAGCTTTAAAATTATTATCTCATTTGATCCTTCCAACAACCCTTGGAGGTAGGTGCTATTTTATTCCTAGTTTGCAGATGAGGAAACAGAGGCCAAGTGTACGGTTACATAGCTAGTAAGTGTCCCACAGCAGATTTGATTTCAGTTCTTCCTATCTTCAGGCCCAATACTCTTTGCACTATACCAACTAACTCTAGTCTAAAAAAACAAAAGTCATAAACAACACTGTTTCAAAAGAAGAAATCCAAACTGTCAAGAACCATTTGAAAGGATCATCCAAATCATTTACAAGAAAAAATAAAGTAGAATAACTGTTTCATAGTTTCACATGCATCAGATAGGGAAATAATGTTAAATGGTGAGAAGCTATGGGATATATGACATGAACTCCTCTTCAAATTATGAAATGGTTCAAATGATTTAAGAAAAAATTGTTAGTATAATAAAAAGTTCAATAAATGCACATACAACTGATTTAAATAAATATATTGTATATACAAACATGATATTTGTAGAATTAATATTTCTGTTACACATCTGGAAACAAAACAAGTGTCAATTAATTGACCAATAGTTGAATGAAAGGTAGCATATGAATGTAATGAATATAGTTGGGTATGAAATAATCAATATAAAGATTGCCAAAAATTTCTGGAAGACATAAATAAATTGAAGCAGAATAAAGTAAGAAACATCAGGGTAATTATATATGTGTGTATGTGTGTACACATATATGTGTATATATACATACATGTAAATAATTATATATAATATATAACATGACAATATGAAATAATGTGTACATATAATATATGTGTGTGTGTGTGTGTGTGTGTGTGTGTGTGTGTGTGTGTGTAATGACAATATGAAGAAAAATGACATCGAAAGACAATAATCATTCTTGACTCCATTATGGTGAAAAATATCTAGGTGTAGAATGGTAGACTCTAAGTTGACATGAAGAATACTCTGTATGCTCTGAATTCTTTGTAGCTATAGTTGTGAGTTGAAGCATGGATCTATAGGTGATAGACACCTCAGAGGTGGTCTAATTGTTTCATGTTCCTTAATTCTTATTTGATGCTTCAAGGTAAGTTTCTATGGTAGGATTTGGGTCATTGGAAATTGACACATATGTAAATAAAACGACATCTTTTTTATGCTGAGAAGTTTGACAGACTGAGAAATGAGAGTATTCTAGTGGATACTGATGGGCATTTTGAAATCTCAAAATATGAGCATAGAGATAGAGGTAGAAAGAAAGATTTATAAAATAGATGCTGAACTCTTTAAAACATTGGCTAAGTGGCAGAAGCTTTAAAAAAGAGAAGAGAGAAGAGAGGAGAGAGGAGAGGACAGGACAGGACAGGACAGGACAGGAGAGAAGAGAGAAAGAAGACTTATTGAGGCTTGAGGTAGTTTCATACACATATATACATATGCTTTGCTTGTTTAGGAAATATTAATGTGTATGTGTGTGCATGTTGTTTTACTTTACTAATCTTTTTTATCTTAATAAAATGTTTGTTTATAAAATCTATGTTTCATATATACTATGCTACTCTTGTGTAAACACAGTAAAGATGATTTTAAAGACTCTCTAAGCTGGTATGAGGTCTGTTGAATGACACTAATCGTACAATGTGACTCATATTGAACTCAGTAGTTCATATGAATCTAGAGGTGAGTAGAACATGGACTTCAGCTGTTGGGGATGAGAGAATCACTAAGATCTTGAACTGATGCTTAGTTCATATGTGAAAGTAACATTGTATTCTTAAAGACTATGTCATTATAACATAAGTTCTCAAAGGATTTTCTTGTTTATTTTTGTTGTTTTTGTTTTTGTTTTCCTTGCTGATGCATTCTATAATAGTCTTGACCACTGAAGGATGTCCAAGAGACAACTTAGGTAAGAATGGAGAAACTCATCATCAGCAGTACAGGGGCAAAGTGATGAGTACTTTGTCTAAGAATCCCATAAATTCAAAGGAAATAATGAAATTTCCCTCCATCCTGCAAAGTGCCAATGGTAAAATAATAGAAGACATTTTTCCTAGAAATCAAGTCAGAGTATTTAGAAATATTAACTTGCTGAGATTCTAATTATGAGAAATGACTAATATCCAGAGAAAGAACTATGGAATTCAATCACAGAATGTAGCAGATCATTTGTGTGTGTGTGTGTGTGTATGTGTATTATGTTTTGGTCTGTTATATGATTTCTCCCATTCATTTTAATTCTCCTACACAACATGACTATAGTGAAAATGTATTTAATAGGAATGTATGTTTACACCTATATGAAATTGTATGCTGTCTTGGGGAGAGAGGGGTGAGATAGGAAGAGGGAGGGGAAAAAATCTAAGTTATATGGTAGTGATTGTAGAACACTGAAAATAAGTAAAATTAATTAAAATAAAGAAATGACTAATAATCAGATACTATTAGAAAAATTGAACTGCATCTATACTATAAATGACATTAGAAGAAAAAAGGAATTTTCAGGTAAATGGAAGAGTTGCTCATAGATTATTCTCCTAGTAGCAAATAAAGGAGTTTCCTTATATCATTTTTTTTTCAAAATCAACAAGAAATTTCATTTCACAACACTCTGATCATCTTGGAATCATAATGAGTATTTGCAAAAGGACTACCATGAAGATGATTGTAGTTACTTGTTAACTGAAGTTATGTACTACCATTTGTTGTAGATGATGAAGAAATACAAATATATTTATTATGAAGAATATAAAAAGAGTATTCAAATTAAATTGACACATACTTCGATATTCATTGATTGAATATAAAAGTTGTCAGAGCAAAGGAGAGCTAAAATATATACAAATATACCAGGATTTAGAAAAGAAAAAATTAAAAAATTTCTAGATTATATTGGAAGCTAATGAATATGCATCTTTATTAAGAGTATATAGATATTTTACTACATTAAGTGCACACACACATATGTATGGACAGAGAGAGGAGACAGAAACATAAAGGAAATGAGTGGAGTGAATGATAAAATTAAAGGTGTTTTTTTAGTAGTCAAATTGCAAGATTAATCAAATATTAGGTGAGTGAGATTATAGAATTAATGATGAATACTTAGGTGGCCATAGGAAGGTTGATAACATCCACATATAGAGAATTTTTGAAGAAGTAGAGAAATTTGAAGAAAAGGTAATGAGTTATAATTTTCAGACATTTCTGAATTGCCCAATATGAAGTTTGTCATGCTAAGGTTAGAGCTTAGGTGAGTAGCTTGGCCTTGGTACATGGATCCTAAAGAGATGATAATTAAACTCAAATGAGCTAATGAGATCATTGAGAGTATAAATGGAGAAGATGAGAGGGTCCAGGATAGAACTTTCATGTACATCTATAGTCAGGGAATGGAATATGAATAATGTCTGTTTTAAACTAAAATCAATTTGAAAGATATAATCAAATAGATATGTTTGCAGTAGGAAGAGTGCTAGACTTGTAATTTAAAAGAAAACCTGGATTTGAAACTTATCTTTGTCACTATCTGAATAACTTTAGGCAAGTCACTTAATCTCTTGTGAAGGCAATTTCTCATCTTTTAAATAAAGAGTCTTGAGTCTATCTTTGATATCTTTTAGCTTTTAGTCTATGATCGTTTTAATATTTTCTAAAGATAAAGAGAACAAATAGCCTCATAGAAGCAAGTAAACTAGTCATATTGCATGCAATAGCATGGGATAAATTAATATATGTATTCAAGTTGTATCCATGTAGTGTTAAAATAACTAAAAGAAGACTGTAGGTATAGATAGATTCACTTTGGAGAATTCAAAGATCATATGAACATGAGACAAAAAGGATCAGAAGGCATGGAGGGGTTACAATATATAAAATTAGTAGGTACACTAAAATTAATTAGATTGTAGATGCATAGAAATATCAAAAAATAATCGGGTAAAACTAAGGCTCCCTCTATTTTCAGTGTACGAACAGAACTTGGGGGTAGGGAATTCAGGGGGTAAAGAACAGTGGAATCTAGACTACATCAATGTTTGAAGGTGTAAATTACTTTTGGCAGCAGCCTTATAGCAGTAAATTTTATTGCTTTAATTGCTTATTCTGGAGGCATCTACACAAGTGGGATACAGTGATGATTTTTTTTTATTTTCCTTTGAAGGCATACGATGCAATTTGCGAGACACCTGTTTTACAGTAAAAACCTTGTTAGCAATTCGGCCAAGTTGATTCAAAGAACAGCCTAAGTGCCACTTTCTTCATGAGGTCTTTCTAGATTTCATCAATTGTTAGTGTTCATTCCTCCTGAAATAATGTTTATTTACTTTTATGGGGTTGAGACAGGGGCAGTTGATTTGGATATACCTGATGAATTGATTCCATCTCTCCCAGTCTAGCTAATATCTCTGGAAAGTAAAAGCAGATAAGAAAGACAAAATGTATAAATCTCTCTCTCTCTCTCTCTCTCTCTCTCTCTCTCTCTCTCTCTCTCTTTCTCTCTCTTTCTCTCTCCCCCTCTCTCACTTTGATGAAAATTTATTACTTCTACCGGTGTGAGGGGACACAGTTTCTGAGAATTTGGGAGAGTCTAATCTCACTTTCAGCCTTATAAAAGAAGACAACTTGGTTTCAGATTTTCTTCAGGGAAATGGTCCCTGGAGGGAGGGAAAGAACATGGGAAGAAGCAACCCTATGATTTGCCTGTTCTCAGCTTGCCACACAAAAGACTGGGGAATTTTGCCTTGGGTGAGTCCTAAAACTCATTTTCTTCATTGAGATAAAATACCTGACTCCCAGTGGGAAAGTTCATTCGCTATTTGTATAGTCTCCTTTAGTGTCCTCTGCATACATTCTCTTATTCCTCTACTATTAGTTGACATAAATGATTTACTTGATATTCACCATATATGAACTTTGGATAAATTGCATATGGTGACAAAGGAAACAAGACTTGGAAACATATATGTATATATATATATATGTATATGTTTATGTATATGTTGGGGCATTCCTTTGGTTTTAAGGGATAGTGATTAGGAGCTCCATTAGAAACTATTTCTTCTACACTAACAATATTTAAGGGAGAAGACAAATATATTTCTGACTTACTTTCCTTTCTCAGAGAATATCTTTGTGTTTAGCCTCTGATGGCAATCTCTTGCTTCCTCTCTACACAGGAATAAAACTCTCCCTTGGAGAAGGGTAGGTAGAGAAAACTCTAAAGATACCTTTTCATGCCTCTCCCTGATCCAGTGTTATGCAGATCCATGTGTACACGTGGACATAACCTACATGAACAACACATGTCCCAATGTAAAAATAGGTTTAATTTTCTTACCCCTTTAGAAAGTATGAAGAAACAATCTTCATTCAATTAGAAATTCATTATCTTATTGGCTATAAGAAAATTGATCATCCTCTAGATTTAAAAAGGTTGTCAGCTCTATAGTCAGTTGAAATAAGAAGCAGTCTCAAAGAGTATCTCTCTTGGGAGTATAAAGGAGAGGCAACTGTAGAATAGCACATCTCTTACTAGGGAATTACTCTTTACTTTTGAAGGAAAGGGGATTTTTCTCTTTTCTCTCCCCCAACATTAACCATGACATTTCACCACATAGCTACTTGACTAGTAATCGTCACCACAAATAAACAGTAGAGGCAGCTCTGAGATGTATTATTTCTGGTAACATAGAAGAAGTTCAGCAATTGATTGAAGAAAGAATTGGTAAATAGTTGAGCAGTAAGTAACTGAACAGAGAAGAGAAGTTCCAGGGAGGCCAACTAAATGACCTACCCAGTAGAGATGCTGCATCCATGAAGGATCCATCTGATAACAACATAAGAAATTATACATGAGGTCTGCAGTGCTAGAGGCATGAATGACTTTCACCGTACATGTTCACTACATGTATCCTTCAATATCTCTGTCCTTTTCGGTTTCTACCCATTCTTTCTAGTGATGCTGTATGTATTGATGCAAAGCATATCACAGTTTCATGGGAAGAAGTCAGTATTGGTGTTGATGGGGAAAGGGAGGTTGTATTACTTATTCATAAAGATTATTCTTCTCAATTATAATTGTGGGACTTAGAATATACCCACCGAAAAAAGAGCAACCTAGGAAAAAAGCTAGTGTTCTGGGGACACAGACACTAAAATTATTAGGGTTCTTTTACTTTGGATTCTAGGATGTTTCCTTTGAATACAGAAGAAGAAAAAAAGAATTTTTGTTGAGGTGGTGGCAATGGTTTGACCCACCAGGATCATGTTGCCTCATGTCTCTTGCTCAAAGAATCTTGTTTCTTTAAACTGGTGTGCTTGACCTGTCTTTAGCAATTATTTGGCATTTGGTAGTGTTTTGGTGGGGACAGCAGGCCTCTTTGACACATGGTTTATTCTTCTCACTGAGGGTGGGGAGAAGGCTGGGAGCAGGACTGGTAGTTTGTGCTGGGGGCATGGAGGTTGCTCTTTTTCTTGTGGTGTCAGGGCTTCCCTTATATTCAGTGACAGTTGCTTATCGTGACAGAGAAGCCTGGACTCTCTTTCCAAAGACTGGACTACTTGATACTGACTTCAGGGATTAGATTGGAAGAAGAAAAAGTAATAATACACTGAACTGTAGATGGCTAAAAGAATTCAGTATAAGTCAACTGAAGGTCACCACTAATATGTTGCTGTACCTGAAGTCAGGAAAATTTGAATTCAAATGCTGTTTTAGATCTTTACTAGAGAAATGACCTTAAACTTTCTTAGCCTCATCCATAAAATAGGAATACTATTAGCACCAAATAAGTGAGTTGGTTTGAGGATAACTTGGTGACATATGTAAAGTACTTTGCAAATGGTAGAGCAATATTTAAATATTATTATATCTTTATAGAGAGCTAGAATTGAAAAATTACAAAATATTGCAAAAAGAGTTAATGGGAGAGATTTAGGATAAAGAGAATTTGTTTAATTAGAATAAAAGCTCCAGAGGGAACAACTGACTATAAAATGTAGAAAATACATGATAAATATTTGCTAATAAACTCCCCCAAACTATTGGAAATGGTAGAGCAAAATGTGCCTATGAACTCTCTCTCCCACAGAATGCCCTTCATTTACATAACAAGAGTATAGAAGAATCTTTCACAAATAAAATCTAAAGTAATTTGTCTCACCAGTATTTTCATTTCCTGTGTAAAGTGAGAAAAATATATTCAGAAATGATAGTTGCCATTGACATGGAGGACATCCCATAAATGATAGCATATACTAGGCAATGTTAGCAGAGATGTTTAGATTAATCAGATTCTCCTTTATACAAGTAGTGTTTTTTTACTTCAGATAAAACTGCATAACAATTCAAGTTCTTCTCAATGCAATATGACTCCAATCATATGGAATTTCTCGAGCAATTTCATGCACTTGAATTGACAACCTATTAATCAGTCCAACATTGTTTTTTATTTAAATAAATTTATTTAACTTTGTACATTCATTTTCACAAGATTTTGGGTTCCAAAATTTTCTCCCCATTTG
>CM053769.1:596073720-596110319 GCA_028658325.1 Potorous gilbertii | reverse complement strand
TCCCAGGGGGTCCGAGTCCCGGAGATCCCCCGCTCCCCTCTCAGCCCGTCTCTCTCACTGACCTGTGCGTCTGTGGGTGGAGGGACCTTCGCGGCCGCCCGGAGATTCAGGTCCCTCATGCCTGCTGGGCTCTGCTCGCTCCCAGGACGGGGGAGGGGAGCGCTCGGCCCGGGGAAGGACTCCGCTCCCGTCTGGGGTACCTTTGCGGTCGGTTTTTCAGGGCTCTCTGCAGCAGAAATCTCCTTCACTGTGTTGCTGCGCGGCTTCCACTGTTCCAGAATTTGTCAGGAGTTCTTTTTACAGGAAATCTGTGGGCTGTGGGTTCGGACCTAGCATAGGTGAGTCTTTCTACTCTGCCATCTTGGCTCCGCCCCCCCATCATTGTTTATCTTGGGAAGGAAATGGACTTATAGTTGGATAAAAACCTGGGCTCAGAATTAATCAATGAAACAGAACTCCAAGTGGCTTGTACCACATTTGGGAAATTGCATAATACTTTCAATGATCCCAGTTTCTCTCTGACATCAAAACATGAATGCCCCTTGCATTTTTTGTTAAACCACTAACATTCTACTGCTTATTTATGTGTGTGTCAAACATGGAACATTGTGATCTTAGAAAAATAAATCAAAATGCAGCTAAACCAAAGGGTCAAAGGAATTACCTAAAGTGGGTTTCAGTTAGTCTGCAAAAGATGTTCAAGGATAATTTGGATGCTGAAATTAATAGTGACAAACTTAAGCATATCATTAATGATGAGAAAAGGAGTTTAGCAAGTCTCGTGGTGAGACTGATGATAACAGATGCACAATCTTGCTGCTTCATAGTGTTTTTGAAATATTAAAAGATTCAGAGGAAAGCCTTTAGTACATCGGGGAAATACTCTATTGAAGACATAAATGACTAGGATCTACATAGCTCAAAGAGCTCCTCCTATAAGATCATAGATATATTGAATTAAAGAAATTTCTTCCTGAAGCTCACAGCTCAGTGTTCTGTAGGTGCTTAATAAATACTTGCTGAAAGAGAGCAAATGAGTAAATATCATGGAGGGAAGGACATGAGATATTGTGGAGGGGGAGGGGGAAAAGAGGGTTATTAATCAGGTTTTCATGGTAGAGGTATCATGGTGTATTAGAAACAGCAACAGATTAGAAATTAGATCTGATTCTGGCTCAGACTCAACCACTTATTAGTCATATAATGGTATGCAAGTTAAACTTCTTTCATCTATATTTCTTTAGCTAGAAGTTAGAAAGATAAACTTGCCTCTTCTATCAGAGTATTGATGTAAAGGTTAGATGATGTGTGTGTAGATTTTTAAAAACTGCACAGAATATTAAATATGCAATAATGATATGTTTAGGGTGCTATTAGTGTTAATATTTCCACACCGGTATCAACTGACAACCCTGACTCTGAGGTTTGCCAGTACTCTATACAGAAGGGGTTCATGACTGGCAGCAGCACCTTCTTGCTCTGCCTAGAGAATTTACTCTAAATTGTCACTTCCCTGATCCCCACCCCACATGTGTAACTAAGAGCCACATCATCCCAAAGCATCAAGGAAATAAAGGGAATTCTTCTTTACCAAAAGTTGAAAGTCATCTGGCAAATAAAATATTGGGTTAAAGCAATGGGAAATCAGTATCTCAAACAGAGGATGAGAGATGATTGAAAATAGAGTCTAAATGGTTTAGTGGTGAGTGGTAGCCTTAGAATCAGGAGTCTTCAAGTCCTGTCCATCCCATTCTTACTGAATGACCTTGGGCACTTCACTCAACCTTTCCATGATCCAAGGCACTTTTAGCATATTAATGATTGAACAAATTGGATTCTGTAATGTTAGATGCAATACCCAGAATTATGTATACCAGGGTATAAAACTACCAGAAGGAGAGTAAGCATGCAACCTTTCTGCATAGATTTGAAATTACTAATTGAGATAGTTTTCCCTGCTTTCTACTCTTCCATAGAATACAAGGCTTTGAGGACTTATCTTATTTCCAGTTTGTCTTTGTGCCTCAAGGATCTAGTCAGCAGAAAATAGGTTCCTATCAAATACTTTTTAAATAAAATGTGAATACTTCACAGGATCATAGGCTTTGAAGGGTGCTTAGAGATCATCCATTCTAAAACATTTCCCAATGGAGAAACTGAGACACAAAGAAGTTAATGACACCTAAGGTCATGTAAATAGTAGGAGACAGAGACAGGATTAGAACCCATATCTATTCATTTTAATTTGAATACTTCATCATCGTATTTTATTATTAATATATAAATCTTTCTGTATTCAAAGACTTTTCCATGAAGTCCAGAACAGAATTTTATTTAAATAGTGAATCTCTTCCACCAATATTTCTTCATTATACTTTGACCATAGTAGGTGGTTAGTAATTCTTTTTTTTTAAATTGAATCCCATAAAAGGTATTCTTTTCTCTATAGGTCACATCATGAGAAGAAGGAATTCTTCTACTATAAAACCACCCCAGCCTTGAGCAGTAACTATAAAATTGGTTTAAAATAACCAGAAGAGAAGTGGATCGTAATAATTACTACTGTTCCATAAATATTTAGAAAACACATAAGGCCGTCTCATGGCATTTTCTGAGATTTGTTGAGAAGCTAAGGCACCCAAGAAAGGATTCTGATTAATCTATAACCTATAAATAAATGGTTTATTGTTGGAAAATAAGCTGTATAGAACAAAATATTCAACTCTTCCATTGGCTGCAATTAGAATTTATGTCACTGATGATGTTCTGAGAAAAAAGATCAGTGGGTTAGAAAATTATACTAATGAGAACAAATGTGTGGATGACATCTCCAAGCCAGTTATTTTCATACTGAAAATATCCTTATAGCCAGGGACTTGACCTCTAAGAAGAGGCAACTAGATTGGGACAGAAAGAAGAGGAATGAATTTTGAATCACAATATCTGAGTTTAAATCCTGTGTAACTTAAGACGTCTCATAACCTTTCTTGACCTCTTTTCCTCATAATTACAATTCCAGGAAATTCAAACTGATTCTGACCTGACGTTCTAAGGGCTATGCTTCTGCTGGACTGGAGTACTCAGAGTATAGTTATTGGAGTGCAACATTTATTCTCCTTTCCCAGATTGCTGGATTCCCAGATTTTTATGACATGCTCCTGGCCCAGATCCCTGCACCTAGAATGTAAAAGAATGAACTAAAAGGCCAAAGACTCTTTCTCAGGGTCTTATATTTCTCAGTCATATATCTTTGGGGTTAGGAGGAAGACACTACAACCTTCCTCTTTACACTATGGTACTCTCACCATAATCAATCCATAAAACAGCCACTTCAGTCTTTCAGACACAAATTCAGCAAAAAAAAAAGGCAAAAAAAGAAAGTGAAAATTCTGGATATGGTAGCTGATAGGGGATGGGGCAACCTATATGTCCATATACTAGGCCAATGCACACTATGAACATATGTTCTAATACTCAAAATTCTAAAAATAGCTCCTAAACCTCTCCAAGTAGAGAAATACTACCTAAGACTGTCTAGATAAATGCCAGATTCCCACTACTCCATATCTGAAAAGATTACTTCTGAAGACTTTTCCATCCCCAAATCTATTATCTCTTCAGGTGTAGTTTTGAATAATGGATTAAGATGGTGTAAGACAATGAGAGCAAATCTACCCCTTCTCTCCTCTTAAAAAAAAGTAACCACGGCTTTATAATCTATTGTCAGTGGCCAGTAATGTTCTCATCATCAGTGGAGAATATACTCTAATAAAGACAATGTGATTTTACAAGTTGAAAAAGAAATATAAGAAAACTTTTATTTCTGACTCTGCCATTCATTAATGGGTGAAACCTTGAGTGAATTACTTCATATATCAGTCTGTTTGCTCATTTATAGTATAAGTATTGAGTCAGGTAGAGTGGTAAGAATATAATAAGACAGTAAATATGCAAGTGTTTAAAAATCAAATAGCTACATAAAAAGCTTGAGTAATTATTGTTAAAATTTACTTAAATTCAATAGATTTTATCAAACACTGAGATACAAAATTTAAATGGGATATAATTTTTGCCCTCATGGAGATCATATTTTGGCAGGAACAGGTATAATATATAGAGATCAGTATAATTAAAAAATAACTTTAGAGTAAATTGGAGACATTCATTGAAAATAACGCCTACTTAAAAAATTCTGAAGGCAAAAGTGGTCACCTTAAAATTCTTTAGGAAACTTCTGTAAAATATTAACTTTCTAATGTTATCAATAGAAAATAAATAGATGGAAAATGTACCTTTATCATTTATCTCTAGTTTAAATTATTTTTCAGACATGAATTTAGATGTACAAATTTTATACTCACCTACTCCAATTCTCTTAGGAATGAACTTTACCTGGGTCTGCACAATGGATGCAATATCATTTATTAAATGCCTGCATTCATTTAATAAATGAGGATTCAGTCATTCAAATCTAATCATAAGCCTATAGAATTATAAGACCTTTTATTTTACTCAGGGCAGAGAGAAGTAGTAATTCCCCCAAGTTTACACAGATAGTAGAAGAATCAGTACTAGCTGTCACCAGAGCCCAGTTCTACTGATGCCTAGTGTGATGTTCTTTCCATTGCTCAATACTTCAATTGATTAATTTTATGTCTATGAGGCCATATTTGAACTCAGGTCTTCCTGACTTCAGACTCAGCACTATCCACTGTGAGACCTAGCTTCCTTCCTTTGAAGAGTCAGCCAGGAGTAATGGTCGAGTCAGGAATAATATGGGGTACAGGTCAGGAGAATCATGATTGCAGAGTGAAATGAGGTAGTATAGCCAAGAACCCCACTAAACCTCCTCCATAAAGAACTAGAAAAAATATCAGACCATAATATGATAATGAACATCAAGACAATTTGATAGTGAATCTGTTTTGTAGACCAGGACAGCTTAGGGAGAAAGAGAAGTATAAGCAAATTGGCAATAGAATCTGTTTAGGAATGAATACAGCATAATGCATTCCAGAGACTCAAAGATGCCCAGAAATGGTACCAGTGTAGAAAGTTCTGGAAATAGCTCTGGGCATAAAAGAAATAGTCATATCTAGCAGAATTTTGCCCACTACCCAGTTTTGGGTAACAGGTCTAGGGCAGAGAGTAGTCCAATGTAACGAGATCTAGTTATGTACTAAGCAAGGAACAAGTTCCAAAAGGAGATTGGATCTCTGCGAGGAAAGAAAGGAAGAAAGAAAGAAAGAAAGAGAAAAGAAGGAAGATGGAAAGAAAGAATTAAAAAATAAAGAAAAAACAAAGAAACAAAGAATAAAGAAGAAAGAAAGCTCAAAGGAAAAAGAGGAAAAAGGAAATGAAAATGAAGAAGATGAAGAAGAAGAAGAAGGAGGAGAAGAAGAAGAGGAAGAAGAAGAAGAAGGAGGAGGAGGAGCAGGAGGAGGAGGAGGAAGAGAAGAAGAAGGAGGAGGATGAAAGAGGAGAAGTTGAAGGAGGAGGAAGAGGAAGAGGAGCAGCAGGAGGAGGAAAAAAAAGGAAAAAAATATGAAAAATCTCATTGGAAAACTATTGACCTAGAGAACAGATCAAGGGAGAGATAATTAAGAATTATTGGACTAAGTAAAAGCCAGAGAGAGTAAGAGAGCATCATGTTTCAAGAAGAAACAAAAGGAAACTGTGCAAATATGTTAGAATGAGTGGGAAAATTAAAAATAGAAAAAAAATCTACTAGTCACTTCCAAAAAGTAACCTCAAAATGAAAACTCCCAAGAACATCATACCCAAAATCCAGTTTCCAGAGCAAATAAAAATATTGCAAGTATCCCCAGTGTGGATCAAAGCATATTTTATTTTCTCCTTTCCTCCCCCTTTCCCATACCTCTTTTTTTCAACATCACCTTTGTAAAAAAAATTGTTTTCTATGAATATATAAGTTTGCAATAGGTTTTGTTCCTGTCTTCTTAAAGGCTCAAGGGGAGAGAGGGGAAGAGAAGTTAGAACTGAATACACATACATACACTTAAGAACTAGTTGTCCTTGTAGAAAGAAAATTCTCTTACTCTTGGTCAGATTGAAATAAAAGAAATGTGTTCATTCAATTTAATTCATGTTATCTGAAATAAAATGTTGTTGTTACCAATTTTTATATCATTTATATGTGCTTAAGTACCTTTTCCACCTTCTCTCCCCTCTCAAGAGGTATCAGTTTTAATGAAGGATTAAAAGATGGTAGGATTTTGGTAAAATTAACTAATACATTGAAAAATATCTAATGCAATATGATGTATTGCACACCAAAATTCCTCCATCCTTACAAAGAAATTGGGGGAAATGCCCTAGAACATTCCTTTAGGTCAAAGTTGAAATTTTGCAGTAGTCAGTTGTGATTATTTTCAATAAGTATGTATTAAATCCTCTAGATTATTAAATCCTCTAGTATCATTTAGATAATGAGGAGACAAAGAAAATAACCAACAGTTTCTATCCTAAAGGTGATGAAAAACTAATAGAAGTAAAAAACAAGTAGGCAAATAAGTAATAATATCTATACGAAATAAAATCTTTTTTTTTTTTAGGGATAGAGTCATGGGTGTAATCCAGGAAGTACTAACAAGTGGGTGGCAGAAGAAAGTATAATTCTGCACTTGACCTGATCCTTGAAGCAACCTGGAAATTGTAAGTAGCAGAAATTGGGAGGGCAATTCATGTAAGGAGGCAGGAGATGAAACATCCTTTATGGACAGATGCAAGAAGGGCATTTTGGCTGAAACAGAAGATCTAATGACCTCATTGAAACTATTTACACAGTATTTGGTTGGAAAAGCTGGCACCACCTCCATAATTCTTTCCAGGTCAACCCAAGCATTTCCACAGTCTTATTCAAGACAATTTCAGAAATGTTTTTCGGATCAATGGATGCCATATTAACCTAAGTAAATCTTACGGAAATTTGTGTTTAATGCTGAAACCTATTCCACTCACTACACTGCTGCAATTAAAGCGTGACATTGACATGTTCCTAATGGCCCCTGCAGCAAGCAATCTCATGCACTGATATCTCTCCAAGCCAGGAAGCCATGCTCACCTCTAATTTACATTATGCATTCATTTTCAGCTTAGTCACATGGGTAATGAGCCCTCTGGAGGGTGTCCAGATTTCTGCACTCCATCATACCCTTCTTATTTCCCCCATTTGATTCGATTAACTCTCCAAGCCATTGCCAAGCATTTGCACATTGTATAAATTGTACTTGTCCATTTGTTCCAGGAAACAATTGTGTCCACTGCCATGTGAAAATTATTTTCATTGTTCAGTATAATTAAATATTAAGTGTGCAGCAGCAAGTGTTTCCCTTTCCTGACAAGCAAGCCTCTTAAACTGTTTTTATATTCAGCATTTATCACAGTCCAGAGCAAGCATCACCCTCTCTCCAGTGCTGTCACATATAACTAACATATTTACTTATCTTCAAAAAAATAAAAATACTATGATTTTAAAAGAAATTCTTATAACAAGATGAGATGTCATCAAACTTGAACCAAGTCACAATTCTCTAGTACAAGTGTAGGTAGATAAAAATAGCTTTTTAATGGGGCACTAAAGGGGGATGTTACTATTTTCCCAATGAGAGTAACCTTTTTCTTCCCCTTCATAAGTCAAAAGAACTTTGCTCATATTTAGCCCTTGAATTTCTAGTCAGACTATAAAAATCAAGCTGTGTTTTTCTGACTCTCGCATAAAGCCTGCAATAAAGACTCAGCAATCACAATTTAATTGACAATTTTTCTGCTCATACACGATGCAGAATGAAATCCTTCCAACTTTTTCTATTCTGATTTCATTATCTCTAAAATGAGGGAACATTAAAACAGGTTGGGTTATTTGTACTGGGCAAAAATTACTGGCAAGCCTAGTTAAAGGCAAATTTTTGTTTTGTGTGGGTCAGTATCCTTAATGGAAACTGAGAAGGCCTACAAGATTACCTCTACTGAGAAGAGACCATATTTTTAGAACCAATGAACTGATAATGCTCACTGTTCTTTCATTTCTAGATACCATAACTGATTTTTTCTTTTTTAAAATATTAATATAATTTTAGTTTTAATCATTCATAGATTTTGAGTTCAAATTTTCCACATTTTCCCTCTTTTTCCCTCCCCATGGTTGCATGCAATCTGATATAGGCTATACATGTACAATCATATTAAATATATTTTCACATTAGTCATGTTGTGAAAGAAGAATCAGAACAAAAGGGAAAAACGACATGAAAGAAAAGAGAAAATATTATACTTTTATCTGGATTGAGACTCCATAGTTCTTTGTCCAGATGTGGAGAGCATTTTCCATCATGAGTCTTTTGGAATTGTCTTAGATCATTGTATTGCTAAGAAGAGCTAAGTCATTCATGTTCTTCATCATTTAATATTGATGTTACTGTGTGCAGTGTTCTTATTCTGCTCACCTGAATCAGCAATAATTCATCTAAGTCTTTTCAGGTTTTTCTGACATCCCCCTGCTCATTGTTTCTTATAGAATAATAGTGTTCCATTCCCATCATGTACCACAACTTATTCAGCCATTCCCCAAATGATGGCATCCCCTTAATTCTGTTTTTTGCCACCACAAAAAGATGCTATGAATATTTTTGTATATGTGAGTCTTTCCCCCCTTTTTAATGATCTTTCTGGGATATAAAATTAACAGTGGTGTTGACAGATCAAAATTAAGCACAATTTGGTTGCCCTTTGAGCATAGTTGCATATCACTCCTCAGAATGGTTGGATCAGGTCACAACTCTACCAACAAAGCATTTGTGTTCCAATTTCCCCACATTTCCAGCATTTATCATTTTCCTTTTTTTGTCATATTAGCCAATCTAATAGGTATGAAGCAGTACATCAGAACTGTTTTATTTTTTATTTCTCTAATCAATAGTAATCACCATAACTGATTTTCATCAGTGAATCCTACAATGTTGATCTAAACGTGTATTCTAATTCCCAATTCAAAATTTAGTGATTCTATTTAGTTGAAAAGTTCTATATTGAACCCATATATTCTCTCATATTTTTCTCCTCTTCTTCTTGTCAGAGTCCTTAGGAGAAGATCCTGTTATCTCTGAGTACTGTTCCTTCACTTTTCAGTTCATTTTCTATACAGTAACCAAGGTAAGCTGGTGCTTGAAAATCTCACTTTCTGGCTGAAAACTTTCCATGGCTGCCTATTCCCATTAGGAGAAACTCACCCTTTTTCTTGGCACTTAAAACCCTACAAACTATTGTTCTGATCTAAAATTCTAGCCTTATTTTACATTATTCTTCTACACTACTGGATGTCTAGCTGTTCTCCCAATTCCTTGTGTCATCTTCTTTATTAGTATATTTCTAAAGACCATCACTGGCACAAATACAAATAATTGTTATGAGAAAAGGAACTAATATAGCATAGCAGAACAATAACATGTTGACCAACATAAACTTTTAAACATGCACAACAATGGGATGAATTTTTTTTAATTACTGAAAATGATCATTAAAGAGAGATCAGTCTCTTAGAATAATATCATAAATGCTAAATCTCAGAGTAATTTGTTTTTATTTTCTTTAAGAAGGATAATTTTAATGTTGTGAAGTCTAGAAGAAATATTGTTAATTGAGCCTAAAATCAAGATAATGAAGAGAAAGATGGGGGACAATTTAAGGCAGCTTGTACAGTGAATCTATCACAAAGGAATGTTCAAAATTAAGAAATTGACTAGAAAAATGAGTAACACTTCCCAAAAGAAAACAACAACAAAAACCAACAACCTGACCATAAAAACTATGATGTTGATGGGAAAGATCAAGACACAAACTCAGAAGATAATGATGTCAAAATAGCTACAAGAAAATCATCCAAGAAAAAAAATAGGTGAATTAGATGCATCCAGCAAGTATTTTTGAAGAACAAAAATGATTTTAAAGCCAAATAAAAATAGAAGAGGAAAATAAGGGAAAGAAATGAGAGCAATGGCAGAAAAATATGAAAAGGCAATTAACAGTTTGGGAAAGAAGGCACAAAATATAATGAAGAAAATAAGACTTCTAAACACAGAATTAGCCAAATGGGGACAAAAGGAGGGTCAAAACCTCACTAAAAAAAACAAAGCCCTAGAAATTAGGATTAGATAAGTAAAAAACTAAGGACTTCATAAGACAAGAGCACATAAAACAAAGTCAAAAGTATGGAAAAAATGTGAACTATCTCATCAGAAAAACAACTGACCTAGAACATAGATGGAGGAGAGATAACTGAAAAAAAAATTTTTTTTGGACTTCCTGAAGCCAAGAGAAAAGAAAGTGTACTTCATATTTAAGAGAATTTTATTGGAAAACTGTTCTAAAATCTTGGAAACAGAGGCTAAAATACAAATAAAAATAATCCATTATTCATCTCTTGATAGAGATCAAAAATGAAAACTCTTAGGAATATTAGCCAAATTCCATAGTCCTCAGGTCAAAGAGGAAATATTTCAGATAGGGGAAAAGAAAACATCTATCCTAATATCATGGAGCCACACTTGGGATCACATCAGACTTAGCAGCTACCATATTAAAGGAGCAGAGAGCTTGGAATATGATATTCTAGAAAATGAAATAGCTAGTATTACATCCAAGAATAACCTGTACAGCAAAAGCAAATATAATCTCTTAAGAGAAAATGAATATTTAATGAAAAAGACTTTAAAGCATTTCTGATGAAAAGATCAGATCTGACTAGAAAATTTGATCTCCAAATATAAGAATCAATAGATGCATGAAAAGATAAACAGGAAGGAAAAATCATAAGAGACTCAAAAAGGTTAAATTGTTTATATTCCTGTATGGCAAAATGATAAATGTAACTCCTAAGAACTGAGTTATTTTAGGGAATTTAGAAATACTCTAAATAATCAAAAGACACAGGAATGAGTCAATTTGTTGGGATGATTCCCCCCTCAACACTCTCCCCAAAAAAGAAACCTAGATAGGCAGGAAAGAGGGTAACACTGGGAGAAAACAGAAAGAATAGCAGGAATGGGTAAAATTATCTTATAAAAAGAGACTTGGAAGAAAGAGACTTTATAGTGGAATAGAAAATGGGGGTGTTGTGGGGGTATGTGGAGGTTAAGAATTGGTTCAAAGAGAGAAGAAAATACACATAATAGAGTACAGAAATCTATACGATCAACAGATATATGAAAGGGCAAGGGGAAAAGAGAAACAAGGGCATGATGAAATGTAGAACAGATTAAGAAAGGCAGTGGTCAGAAGCAAAACAGAATTTTAAGGATGGTCCAGGTAAAAAGATATAAAAGAAGAAAATAAGATGGAAGGAAAAGCAGTAAATAATCTTAACTGTGAATTTGAATGGGATGAATTCACACATACAATGGAAGGAGAACTGAATGGATTATAAACCAGAATTCAACATTTGGTTTACAAGAAGTACACTTGAATCAGAGAGACTCACTTACAGTTAAAATAAAAGTCCAGAGCAGAATGAATGTGTGCCCTATAGCAAAATCATTTGCCCTCTCT
Organism: Potorous gilbertii; assembly: GCA_028658325.1. Classification (NCBI taxonomy): domain Eukaryota; kingdom Metazoa; phylum Chordata; class Mammalia; order Diprotodontia; family Potoroidae; genus Potorous; species Potorous gilbertii. Next base: position 596,098,757 of record CM053769.1, on the reverse strand, counting down.
GGGTAAATACTAAGAAATTTAAAAAAAAATCTGAAACCTGGAGGCTTCCCTAATAGATCAGGGAAACTTTTGTTCCACTTAGCCTTGGTATACAGTGTTTGACAGTTTTTTCTCAGTATCTCTGTTAAAGTCAGACCAATTACATGCTATTAAAGTATTACACACACTAATAATGGTGCTGTAGATAAAAAGCAAAAAACAAAACAAAACAACCACAAGGTTTAAGGTTGTCTTTTTTTTTCCCCTAAGTTTCACAGGTCATTTCAAGTTTTCATGCTCCCAGTATTCAAATATTATGATGGCTTTATGTATTTAATTAAGACTTTTTTCATTAATATGTGCTTGAGTAAATTTTGTTTCATAATGGAATATTCAACTGAAATTTGTTTTATTATGATCTGGTATTTTGCTAAAGCATAATTATGACTGTTTTAACCTTTTTCCTTCTATTAATATATTTTGTTTCAGCACCATAGCATTCATCTACTTTTTAAATGTTGTCATAACTATATCATTATTATGGTCTTTTTAGCAAACTGCATTCTGATACAAGTGTGACATATCAGAGCCAACCTTAATGAGGAACTTTTATCTTCATTGTTTTTATTTTCTGCCTGAGGTACGATTACTGATTAATTTCTAATAAAAATGCAAAAAGATGCTACTAAAAACATGGTGTACCTTTTAAATCAATATCACTAATAAGATAAACTTTATGATTCTAAAAAACATCCCCTAATTGTTCTAATGTATATTACCACAAAAAATTGAGGAAATGTTACATGTGCAAATAATTTCACATTTAGCAAATATTCATTAAACAATACACAAAATCTTTCTACATTTTTATATTGAGCATAAAAGGATAGTGAGCTTTTATCAAAACTAATGACTGAGCTGTTACGTTGTGCATCCAAAGTTCTCAAATCATTTCTTTTGTGTACCCTTTAATAGGGTTGGTAGTCTACTCTCATTAACATGATATAATAATAGAAGTTGAATCAGCATCAAAACTTTGGTTATGCTAGTGATGATGGCTGCCTGTTGTAGCTGGCAGCATATGTCAATGAATTCTTCATTAAATGCCTTGTAATTGTTGAAAATCAAGCACCTGTTAGGTATTAGATTGTGGGGTTCAAATTTAAATCATTAGTCTTCTTTTCATATATTTGAACAATTTCTTCACTAGCAAGTTTTTTTTGTCCTACTACTTGTGCTGAAAACTTTTTGAAATTTTAACTGTCTTGTTTCTCAGTCATTTTCTAGGCCCTCAATCCTGAATCACTCTATCTTGCAGGTGAAACCCAGAGACTGGGTCTATTGGAAAAGGCTATTGTAAAAGGATTCCCTACAGCTGGGGTTAAAAGTGCCTTATTGCATCTTCCTGACCAATCCCTTTGTTACAAATTTGGAGGGAATTGACAACTGGATACATCTCTCACCTGAAGAGGACCCTAACCCACACTCCCCCATGGACCATCCACTAACTGGGAAGAAGAAGCAGAGGACAGTAGGGGTAGACCAATTTCTCAATATACTGGATATATTGACTGAGAATCCTGTGTTCCTTGCCCCAGCAACAGGTTCTGTCTTCTACACTAAAATGTCCAACCCAAAATGCTCCAACAAAACTTTGAACGCTTGACATTTCTTTTGGTCATTCTTAAAATTCCAGAATTCCTCTTGATCAAGAGGAGGGAATGACAACCTCAATTGATTAAGAAATGACTGAAGCTGCCCTGGTCTCCATTCCCAGGCCAATGAACTGCCTGGTACTGATCAGACATTGTCAATTCCAGACTGATTATTTGTACATCTCCAAAGATTACAATCCAGAGATTTCAAAGTTTTCTTCATGGACTTTTGTTTTTTATGAAAATCTACTTACCTTGTGAAACTCTGAGATGCCTAACCCCTCCTAGTCTTGTTCCCCTTATTACACTATATAAACCCTGTTCCCAGCCCCCTCTTGGGTACCCCAACACTTACTCTGTGGCATCCCAAACTGCAGCTCACTTGCCCCAATTAAGGATCTCCATTTTTGTTGTATTGACTATTTTCATTAAAATTGAAGTTGTCAGCTCAAAAACAAGAATGATTCCCTATTTGAAAAATGGTCAAAGATATGAACAGTTTTCTGAAGAAGAAAAGCCAGTGATAGTCAAATGAAAAGTATTCTAAATTATTGTTAGATAATTGTAAATTAAAAAAAAATCCTCTGAGTTACCTCCTCAGGTCTATGAGAAATGACATCCTGGAGGGGATGAGTAAAAATATGTATGCTACTAAACTGATGGCAGAGTTGTGAAATGGTCCAACCATCCTGGAGAACAATTTGGAATTAGAACTATATCCAAAGCACTGTATCACTGTACATACAGTATGACCTAGAAACATGAAATAGATCTACACCTCAAAGAAGTCAAAGGAAAAGGACTAATGTGTACAAAAATATTGATAGTGACTCTTTGTGTGCATGTATGTGTGTGTGTGTGTGTGTGTGTGTGTGTGTGGTAACAAAAAAGTCAATTGAGAAGATTCTCTTCAATTGTGAAATGCTTGAATAAGTTGTGGTATATGATTGTGATGGAGAAATGAGGGAGGTGGTTTCAGAAAACAAGACAAGACTTGTATGAATTAATGCAATGTGAAGTGAGAAACAGCAAAGTCGTAATGATGATTGACTTGGCTACTCTGATCAATACAATGATCCAAGACAATTCCAATAGATTGATGATAAGCAAATAAAAATACTATTCATCTCCAGAGAGAAATGATGAACTCTGTGCAAAATGAAGTTTAGATAAATCACTCTAGATAGATAGATAGACAGACCGAGAGATATATATGGCCAATGTAGAAATCATCTACATGAATTCACACATATAAAGTATATTATGTTGTTTGCCTTCTCAGTTATGCAAGAAAAGTATGGGAGCAGGGGAATTTAGAACACAACATTTAAAAAGAAAATGAGTTTAAAATAAATAATAAATTGTAAAACAAGAAATTTTAAAAAAAATTCTTTAAAAGTAGAATTGTGTAAATGGAAAAAAGTACAAAAACTCACTGAACAGAGTAATTCCTTAAAAATCAAAATTGGGAAAGTGGAAGATAATGACTTTATGAGACATCAAACAACAATAAAACAAAATAAAAAGAATGAAAAAGAATTAAGTAAATGTGAAATATCTTATCAGAAAAACAATTACCCTGGAAAATAGATCCAGGAGAGAGAATTTAAAAATATTTGGACTTCCTGAAAGCCATGATCAAAAAAGAGCCTAGGTATCTTACAAGAAATTATCAAGAAAATCTTTCTTGATATTCTAGAACCAGAAGGTAAAAAAGAAGCTGAAAGAATCCACTGATCATGTGCCATCTCAAAATGAATTCCCCCAAGAATATTATAGTCAAATTCTAGAGCTCCCAGTTGAAGGAGAAAATATTGAAAGCAGCAGAAATAAAGCAATTCAAATATGGACCCACAGCAGGGATAAGTTTTGTGAGTTTCTCATGAAAGGACCAGAGGGCTTAGAATATGAGATTCTGGAGGACATAAGAGTTAGGAATAAAATCAAATTCTACCCAGCAAAACTGAGTACAATCCTTCAGGAAAAAATAGATATTCCATGAAATAAAGGACTTTCAAGCGTTCCTGATGAAAAGAGCAGAGTTGAATAGAAAATATGACTTTCAAATACAAGACTCAAAAGAAGCATAAAAAGGATAAAAATGAAATGTAAATCATAAGATACAGTAAGGTTAAACTTTTTACACACTTAAATGGGAAAATGATATTTTTAACTCCTAAAAATGTTCTCATTAGGGCAGCTAGGAGTATACATAGAGAGAAGGCATAGATATGAAGTGAATATGATGGAGTGATTATTTTTACAAGGTGGGGGGATGATAAGGATAAATTCACTGGGAGAAGAGAAAAAGAAGAGGTGGAATGGGGAAAAACTGCATGACATAAAAGAGGCAAGAAAAAGTTTTTACAATGGAGGGAAGGTGGGAGAAATAGGGGAAGCATGTAAACCTTACTCTCATCTGAATCTGTGCAAAGAGGGAATAACATAAACCCTCGGTTAAGTATAGAAGTCCATTTTGTCATACAGAAAAGTGTGAGGGGAAAGGGATTAGACAAGGAGGTGTGCTGATAGAAGGAAGGGTATATCAGAGGAGGTAGTAGTCAGAAGTTTTTGAGAATGGAAAGGGTTTTCACCTTTTTCCACCTTCACATCATCGAGAGAGAGAGAGGGAGAGAGAGAGAGAGAGAGAGAGAGAGAGAGAGAGAGAGAGAGAGAGAGAGAGAGAGAGAGAGAAAGATAAACGGTGAGGAAGAAAATACACAAATTTCACTAACAAATATTTCACAACTGTGAAAAAAATTGCAGTAGGTTTCTCTGATAAAGACCTCATTTCTCAAATATATAGAGAACTGAATCAAATGTGTAGAAATGTCATTCCTCAATTTATATGTGATCAAATGATACAAACATGCAGTTTTCATATGCAGTAATCAAAGCTATCATAGACATATGATATAGACATAGACATACTCTAAATCATTATTTATTAGAAAAATGCACATTAAAGCAACGCTGAGCTACCAATCCACACTTTTCAGATTGGCTAATATGAAATGTTTTTGAAAGTTTAAAAATTACTACTGACTATGGAAGTTCAAACACTATAGACATACTGCCACATACCTATCAGATTGGCTAATATGACAGAATAGGAAAATGAAAAAAATACAGGAGGGAATGTGGAAAATTGGGTACATTAATGTGCTCTTCATGGAGCTGTGAATTTGTGTAATCATTCAAGGGAATAATTTTGAAGTATACTCAAATGTTATAAAACTCTACTTACCCTCTGACACAGCAATACATACATACACACACACACACACACACACACACACATATATATGTATATATATATATATATATATATATATATATATATAAAGATACTTATTGTAGCTCCTTTTGTGGTGGCAATGAATTGAAAGTTGAGGGGGATGCTCATTGATTAGAGAATGATGGAACAAACTGTGGTATTTCATTGTTATGTAATACTATTATGCAACAAAAAATGATGAACCTGATGGCTTCAGAAAAATTGATAAGACATATGAACTGATGAAGAACAAAGGGAACAGAACTAGGTAAACATTGTACACAATAATGGCAATATTGCAACGATGATCAATATGAGACTTGTCTAGTCTGATCAGTACAATGATCTGAGACAGTTCCAAAGGGGCCATAATCAAAAAAACTATCCACCTCTAGAGAGAAAGATTTGATAAACTCTAAGTATAGTTTAAGGCATATATTTTTTCATTTAAGTTTCTTGCTTTTAATATTTGGGATGGGGCAAAATGGCCAATGTGGACATATATTTTACATGACTTCACATTTATAATTAATATCATGTTTCTTTTCTTCTCCATGGGAAGGAGAAGGCCAACAAGGAGAGGTTGATCTTGGAACTCAAAATTTAAAAAAATGCTAAACTTGAAGAAACAAATTATTGATTCTTCTTACAATACATTTACATATCACTCTCATTTCATATGAAGTCTCTTGCAATAAAGTTAAACAGTTAATATAAACAGTATATCAAATAATAATATAGTGACCTTCTCTGAAAGTGGATGAAACATTTCACGCCTGTAGCACTACCCAGATTTCTATTTTTAATATTAGAAAAAATAGCTTCTCTCTTTCCCATAACCCTCTCCCATTGGGGAAAAAAGAATGATAACTTTTTTTAAAATTTTATTTTCAATTTTTTAAAAATGATAACTTTTATACCAAATATACATAGTCAAAAAAAAAGAAATTCCCTCAACGACTATCTGTAAATATTTGTTTAGTGATAGTTTTAGAGTTAAATAGATACATAAACCAACAAAGAGACAGAAAGATATATAATGTCTCATTCTTTATCTTAAAAACATCATTTTTTTGGTAATTGATAGCATGTTTTATTGTCCATCCTCTGGAACCATGAATTTTCATTGTACATATGATTCTAAAAGTTTCCAAAACTGTTTTTTTAACAGTATTGTTACTATATAAATTGTTCTCCATTTTCTACTATTTTCATGTTTCATAAGTTTATGTCTTAAATCATTTCTTTTTTAAATATTAGTGTTATGGTATAAATTATTCTTGTTCTGTTTTATTCACTCTATATTAGTTCATATAATTAGTCTCATCCTTTTTGAATCTTTTATGTCCTACATGATCTCTATTTCCTTCATCAACTTCATATATTGTAACTTACTCTGTCACTTCCAAGCAGACATCCCCTTAATAACCAGGTTTTACTGAAATAAAAAGAGTTGCTCTAAGTATTTTTTGTACATAATGGACTTTCTCCACCTTTATTTGTTCTCTTTGGGACATGGGTCTAGCAATAACACAACTGACACACATGATGTAGTAAACTTTGTGTATAATTCCAAATTGCTTTTTGGAATTGATATTGCCCATTACCAGTGTATTTTTATGCCTATTTTCCACAGCCCTTCCAACATTTTTCATTTTCCTTTTTTGTTATCTTTGCCACTTTGGTGGGTATAAGTTATAATCTTTGACTTGCTTTAATTTCCATTTCTTTAGTTGGTAGTGAATTGTGTATTTTCCCCCATTGGACAAGAGAGAACCTGAATTTTTCCCTTGAGTATTGTCAGTTCAGCATTTATTTATCAAATGGGGGATGGCCCTTCTTTCTTGTAACTTGAACCAGTTACTTGGAAATGATATTTTTATCATAGAAATGTGCTGCAATGTTATCCCCAGCTAATTTTTCCTTTTTAATTCTGATTTTTATCAAATTTATATAAAATATTTTTAACATTACACAATTATAATTGCCTATTTTATCTCCTTTTTGAGTCATGAATTTCTCTTATTTTCACAGATCAGATAGTTAATTTTTAATGTGTTTCTTTAACGTGTTTTTAGTGTTTCTATCCATTTATATCTAGATCACATGCCCATTTGCAGCTTATTGTCATAGGAAGTATACACTGATGGTTTAAATCTATTTTTTCCATACTGCTGTCCAGTTTTTCTAAGAAGTTTTTATTTCCAAATTCTTATTCCAACAATTAAAGTCTTCTTTTGTTTGCTTACTGAATACTAGTGTGCTGATATATTTGTTTCTGTATTTATATACTAACCTCTTCTGAGGATCAATTTTTTTTTCTAAAAAGTATCAAATTATCTTAATTGCTTCTTTGCAGAATAGACATCTGGTCTATTACCATTTCATTCCCATTTCTTTTCATTGTCTTCATGATCTTTTTTCTTCTTCATATGAATTTTATGACTTTTTTCTGCTTTTACAAAGACAAGTTTTGGCAGTTTGTTATGACTTGAATATATAATTTGATTTATGTTGTATTGTCATTTAAAATATTGTTTCACTCTACCGATAAAAATAAACATTTTTTCAATTATTTAGATATTTCTTTAGTTATGTCAACAGTGGTTTGTAGTTGTGTTTATACAGTTTTTGTGTTTGTCTTGGAAGTCATATTCTAAAGTATTTTCTAAGTTCTGTAGTGATTTTAAATAGATTTTTCATTCTTTTTATACTTGTCCATAATATGGAAAGTGATAATCATGTTCATGTAGCCCAATAAATGCCTTAGTTGGTAATGATATACTGAGACATACTGAACAAACAGTCCCCATTCACATCAAACCTACATTATCCAAGCAACTCAAGTCAATAGGAGGACATATTTTCTTATCCATATATTGGGAATAGAGGAAGAGACAGAAAAGTAAATGAAAATATCGCTTAATTGTTTCATTTTCTTCCATTCTTTGGGAAAATTTTAGCTCTTCTCTAAGAGTTTATTCTCACTGAAAATTAGGTGCCAATTATCTTGCAAGCAGCCCCTGTGGTCAAAGAACTTCCTGTGACCTCTGAGCAAGATACTAGTGCACAGGAAAAGACCTTGCGATAAATTCCCATTTTATCATGGTGATAGATGGGATTCATCAAAATGGTCAGTGGCTACCTTAATCAACTCCACTAACATCTGTTGAGTCAAGCCTCAGTTTATTTGAATATTGAGTGGCTCTGTAAAACTAGATTTATTTGAAATCAGAGGGTTATAGGATGTTTTCTTTCAACTCTTGGTAGAAGTCTTTGCGAAAAAACAAAACCTATTTTCGTAGCTTCCTAAAGGAGTATAATATACAGAATCAGTTATATCTTTCCTTGATGGCTGAATTTTATAGGACTTCAAGGTCTTAATTTTAAATGTAAGTGTATGTGTGTGTGTGTATAAAGATATTAGAGATAGAGGAGAAAAGGACTTTGAACTGAATATGTCATAATTCAAGAACACCTATGGAAAAAAGAAATGCAATTTGGAGGGGTACATAATCACAGTATCCACTTTTTTGAGGCAGTGTATACCTTTCTATTCAACGTGTGTTGCAACAAACAAACCATGAATTTAGTTAGTTGAAGAACTTAAATGAATCCAGGATCAACAACCAAATCTGAATAAGACAGGGATTTTCTACTCAATTCAAATGCCACCATCCTAACAGATGGGCACTGGGTCTGGCAGCTAACTGATCATGGACATGCATAAAATGTGTTTGTTTAGGGCATAATTCCAAACCTCAAACATCTAAGCAGCTGCTCAGTGTGGGTCCTGTCTACTTTAGAGTAATGACTTGTCCTTGGCTTTGGGATTTGATCACTGCCATTTCAAATTCAGAAGAATGGCAGTGAGAATGTTTCCAAATAAATACACTGTTTTTTTGAAGCATATTAGCCTTCAAAATACTTACAAACACACACACACACACACACACACACACACACACACACACACACACACATTGATCTTCAAGACAACAAGACAGTTACCTCCTATTTATATATGGGAAAAAATTAAGCCCAGAGGGAAAAATGGATAGAATCAAGGTATAGCAACTTTTACTTCTTCGATGCTACTAATGCAATTTTCTTAAAAGAAAATGTCCTTTCTCAATCACCCACCTTGTCCTTATTAGAGCCTCCCATATATATATATATATATATATATTATATACATATATTATATATATATTAAGGAGCAAAACAAGTGAAGAGAAGGGTCATGTGGGGGGAAAATGTATACTTCATTCTTATCTTCTAATCTATCAACTCTACTGAGTCACAGGAAACTTCTTTAATGATAATTCTTCTGAATTAATGTTTGGAAACTTCATTGATCTGAGTTATTAATCAAGTAATTAAATGAAATAATATTTTTAAAACATTCAGCAAAGTGACTGGCATTTATTAGGCACTATATTTATTCTCATTCCTTCCCTCCTTTTCCCAGAATTTTTAAGTTTTTTGAAATTGTTTTACTTTTCATTATTTTGATTCTGCTCATGTTCCTCTTTACTGGTTCATATGATAATTCCCAAGCTTCTTGAATTTTAAATATTTGCCAATTTTGATTTTGAAGTGATATTACACTATATTTATTTATCATAACTGGTTTTACCATTCACCAATCAATGGGAATCCACTTTGATTTTGGTTCTTGAATGACATATATTCTATTACATTACCCTTATGCCACTTTGTTTTTCCTCCTAAAATCAACCTAAATTAAGACCAATCTCATTGTAGCTTCAACAGTAAAGATGGGTGAATGAGTAGGTGAAGACAACAAAGAATGAAGAATGTATCCTTTATTCTGTGCAATGCCAACATGGCACCCAAATCATCTCCCTGCCACAAGTATCTCCTTAGTCAAATCCATCTTCCACCCAGCTACCAGTTGTTGTTGTTGTTTTTCCTTTAATGTGGATGATCATATCTTCCATCTTTCTATTCAATAAACTGAAATGGTTCTCAATTTCATCTAGGATAAATTTTAAATTCCTCTGTTTGATTCCTAAAACTTTTTACAACCTGGCCTCTAGTGAGCTTTCCATTCTCATTATGCATCGTTCCTCTTACCATATTATACAACCTAGCCAAATTAGCTTTTTCTCTTTCTCATACAGGTTTCCATCTTCTAGCTTTATGTTCTCCCCACTCTCCCACTGGTCATGCTCCTTGCCTGGAATACATCCTACACTTACATTTTCCTCATAGAATTAATGTCTTCCTTCCAAATAAAAATTATTACAATAACTAGTTAAATACACTTATCTATCCACATTGATATACATGCTTATACTGTGTACATACATGTAGATCTATGTACTCATCTATGTATACATCAATATATATAAATATAGATACATACTCATATTTATATTCCTATAATATGCACCCATGTTTAAATATATATATGAATATATAAATGTATATAATACATACAATATATGAATATATACATCTATGCATGTACGTATTCAAATATATGCACATACATCACATCTATATCTATCCGTCTATTTAATTGTATAATACTTATGAAATTGGTGCATGGCAGTAGCAGGGAGGGCATAAACACATTACTGGCTTGGGAAGTGCTTCCTTTGAAGATGGTACTTGAGTTTTGTCTGAAAGGAAAAGAGGTATTCTATGAAGAAAACGTGCATATAGAATGTATTCAAGGCAAGAGTCATTTCCAGCAAAAAACACAAAGCAAGAAGATGGAGTGTTGTGTATATATATACATATACAGAGGGGAGGCAGTTATCTATCCATACACATGTATTTTTAAACATATGTACTTACTCCCATGTGTGTCTGTCCCCACATACAATGAAGCTCTTGTAGTATAGTATTACCTCAGTCTCTTTTTCTATCAAACAGAAATACTCATGGATATGATAGGATATGGGCCCCAGCTGAGACCTTCATCCCTTATCCCAAAAGAATTTTTGTCTCATTTGTTTACAGACCCTGAAAACTCTCCTTTGAACTTTTCCCTGAACTCTCTTTGAATTTTCCCTCATGGTCAAGTCTTTGACATTTACCTGAGGCATTGATCAATCCCAGTAATCCTTTCATTGAAACCTATGGCCAGTCTCCCAAGTCTCTGTTATCCCTAACCTGGTGCAGCCCTTCATTGTCTACTACCTCCTGATTGGTGACACTTCACACCCCCACATTTCCCACCCTGTATCCTATCTAAACTCCATTATACCTTGGTCATGTGGTCCAGGTCCCTGGCATTCCAGCCCTTCTTTGTTACCTCCTAGTCACCTCAGCCTACTGGCCACTCCCATCCAGATCCTCCCTAGACCTCTTCTCACAGATCCTTTTCTTATAAAAAGAGTTAGTCTGTCTACCAAGGGGCATATTTTTAGAATCATGCTCACCCTCTATTGGTGTTTTAATAAATCTTGTCTTCAGTGGAAAGAAGGTGTGGATCAAATTCATTCAGGCAGGACTCACTTTGGGGTCCCAGAACCCCTGAAACTCAACAGACATATCTATTCATCAAAACTTACACTATCCTTGGCACATTATAGGAACACCTGATAAATGCTTACTGATTGAATGGGTGATTGATTATCTAGTGTGAACTGTCAAATAACACTTGGAGCTTGCCTGTAATTGTTTCACATTAGCCAAATCACTGTCACAGATGGAGAGCAGAAGATAGTTGCTTCAATTACAACCCTATGCTGTTCTTACATTATAAATTGCAGTTAAATAAACCAAAACAGAATCTGTGAGCCCCAGGAAATTTCAAATAAACAGGTTTCAATAATTCTGCACCGTTTTTCAACACTGCAAATTTAGTGTTGTGGAGCTAATGAACTTGTCAAATGAAAGAGATTTCAGCTTTAAAAAGAAGATGAAAGAAGAGGAGGAGGAAGAAGGGGGGAGAGGGAAGAAGAAGAAGAAGAAGAAGAAGAAGAGAAATAAAGAAACAAAGAAAGGTAAGAAAGAAGGAAAAGAAAGAAAGAAAGGAGGTCAGGAGATGTTGGTGGTGGTGGTAATAATGATGATGATGATGGTGGTGGTAATAAAAAAATCTAACCACTACTTTAGGATGTTCTCAAAGCCTACCTGAATATCATGGAGTTTATCAGCTAGATTTCTTTCTTAAAGACCATGCCTGAAACCCAATCTACTATAACTCTCATTGATTGGTCAAAAATAGGACCCTGTCCAAGTACCACTTAATGATTATTTTGGGGACCCAGATGGCTTAGAGTAAATGTAAATAGTAGTGATTTTTTTTTGGCTAAAACAACCCTGAAGGTTTTCCCTTCCAAGTTTGATTTTTTTTTAATTAAAGGGGCCATTAAATTAAACAGTCCTAATCACTGAATGAGCAGTGCCTCAGTCAAAATGAGAACTTGAAAAGACCATAACTAAACAAAGGCCAAGGTCTCCCACTGAATCTTGGGCCATCTGTAGTTTTCCTGATCCATCTCTGGCCACTGAGGTCAGATGACTGAAAGAGAAAGTAAGACTGGTGACTTTGCAGAGTCCTGCCTCCCAAATATCCAATTCACTTGCAAATCATGGCATCATTTTGTTGATGTCATGGTGCTCTTCAAGAACATAGGACAAACCATGCAACCATAATAGCAATGTGGCTTGATAGCTATTTAAGAAAAAAAAACTGAAGCAAAAAGAACATTTTTTAATGGTATTTATTAGACAAAGAACTAACTATTTTGTCCTGAAAGTTATTTAGATACTGTCTTTGCTTTCAGGAAGTTTGTAACGTACTTAGGTAATGAGCTATTTAAATACAGAAATTTAAACATTAAGCAATAATGAAAGACAGACCAAGAGAGAATACCTGGAATTTGTGAAGAATTGCTAAATTAGTATTATAGACTACAATCCCTTGGAAGAATGGTGCTTGGTTGGCAAAGGTGTTTGAATGGGCAATACCTAGGTAACCGGCAATATTTTCACCTAAGGCAAAATCTGTTGGGGGTGGGAAGAAGGAGAATTCAGAAGATATTCTGACTTAAGCATCAATCCCATAGGGTGACATAGTGGTCTGGTCTTCACACCTTGGTAAAAATTCAAAATTTAAAAAGAATATTAAAAATAAATTAAAATATTATTAAAAAAGAAAGTGATCAGAGTGACAATTCATGTAGAAAAAAATTCAATTATTGTTGAAAATCTCCTATTGTCTAGTTTTCATTCATAGAGATAGATAAATAAATATAGATAAACATGCACACACACACACACACACACACACACACAATGAATTGGGTCCAGTGTTCACTAGGAAGAAGAGAGTGAGGTGAATTGAGTTTCATTATTGCAGAGGTTTTTCTTGATTGCAAACTAGTAATCCGCAGGAAGGTCCATCTTTTCACACAAATATTCTGCCAGCAAAGGTATAGAATTTTGAGTAGTAAAATAACCCACTCTTCTTTCTTTTTCTGTTCTCAATGTCTTCCACACAACTTAGCTGTTGTGTTTGTCGTAACATCTTGACATTCTCTCTCTTGCCTATTCGCTCCTGGATTGGTGGTAGAATTGTTGTTTTTTGTCCTTTGTGGAGCAGTGTCCGATCCCCCTTGTTGGACTGCTTCATGTCCTCTGCCTTACTATCTGATTCATTCACCTTTCATAAATCTTGTATTCTCCCCAACTCAAATGAAGTGTACCAGGAGCTAAGCTTTCACTCATGAACTCACAGTTCTCATGAACCTCAATAGGATAACCCAGTTGTGTAAATTGCATGGATCAAATAAGTTTTTGTTTAATTTTCAAATGTCTAGCCCTTTTTAAAGAAGCATATTACAAACAACCACAGGAACCCCATCACCCTTTCTGCTCCTTGAAATTTCCCTTCCTCTTTCCCTCTAAAGGCTGTCTGTAGACTGCTGCCTCCCTTGCAAAGTATCAAGTGACATAACCATTCCAATCCTCATTTTTCATTTTGCCCTAAATATCCAGACCAATGAGATAAATTCCACTATTTAAGGCCCTATACTAATTCAAACCATTCTGGGTATATTCCATATTTTTCAAGGAAGTTAAACTGTGAGGTGAAATACGTAATGTTCTAGAGAGATTTCTCCCTCTCCTGAGCACTTATAACTCCTGTTTATATAGCAGTTGACAATTATTGGTACTTTTGGAACTTGCATATTACTTTATTGCATGTCTCCCCAAATGTTGAATAAATTCTTCAAAGGCAACACATTGGCTTCTGAATTTTTGTATCCACTACAGCATGTAATAAAAATTATAGGTGCTTAATAATTACCTGAAGCAGTCAATCAACCATTGAAAATTACGGAAAAATACAAAATAAAATACCAGGTGAAAAGTAATAGACTACTATCCATCAGAAAAGAATTTACACTGTAATAATGAGGGGTCAAGGAAATCTTCAAAAGGTGAGACCTGACCAGTTTATCAAAAGTAAACTCAAATTTTCATATATGATGAGGAAGTTCAAAAGCACTTTAAGTTGATATAACAGTGTGAATGAAATGTCATGGGAACAAAAGCAAAACTTTTTTGGGTGAGAGGGAATAGTAAGGAAGCAATTATAATTAAAATAGTTGTTATGTATTATGGTAGATAAAGGTGGAGGAATAGAGATAAGGAGATGCTAGATTATTTTTATTCAAAGTCCCTTGAGGAAATAAAAATAGTAGGATAATGTTAATAATAGAAATATGGTGGTTTTTAATAATCATTGGTTTAGTCCTTTGATTTCATGAATATATGGGAATTCTGGAAGAAAGATTCTTCTACTAATGCAGATATGTGATGATACTGCAACTTGTAATCTCAGAAAGGTATCTATGAGCATTGAGAAGTTGTCCAAAGTCTTAGTCATTGAGTATTCAAATATTTTTATTTCTGTTGTCAGTTGACGATCTATTGTATTAACCTGATTCTTGGTAACATTTAACAACTTCATAATAAGCTTACTTCATTGCTGAATTCTAAAATGCAGGCTACCCTTCTCTAAATGTATAATAATTGAGTGCAAAAGATTCTAATATATTTGGAAAATTTGAATTGTGTTCCCATTGAAAACCAATTTTATCTGTCACAAGGAATGGGCTAATTAGAGAGAGGTTTTGAATTCTAAATTCTCCCTCTCCCTCTCTTCCCTCATCCCATTGAGAAGGCAAGCAATATGATTGCAAAAGTACATGTAAAAACATGCAAATGCACAAAACATTCTATTTGAGTCAGATTTAAAAGAAGTAAGAAAAATAAAGTGAGAAAGTTACACTTTCTTTTGTCCTCAGAGTTCTTCAGTTCTTTTTCTGGAGGTGGATAGCACTTTTATCATGAGTCCTTTGGAATTGTCTTGGATCACTGTATTGATCAAGAGTACAACATTGCTGTTAGGGTGAACAACAATCTCTTGGCTTTTCTCACTTCACTTTCTATCATTTCATATAGGTCTTGGCCATGTTTTTCTGAATCTACCTCCCTTATTTCCTACAGCACAATAATGTTGTTGTCCAATTCTTTTAGACTCTTCATGACCCTATTTAGTTTTTGTTGGTAAAAATGTTGAAGTGGTTTGCCACTTCATTTCTTTTTTTTTATTTGATCTCTGAGATACAGAGGTAGTGGTGGTATTTCTGGGTCAAAAGATAGGCAAAATCTGATAGATATTTGAGTCTTGCCCCAAATTGCTCTCCAGAATGGTTGGACCAGTGCACTATCCCACCAGTAGTTCATTAGTGTATTTGTCCCCCTTCGGCCTCCCCCCAGCATTTGTCATTTTTGCTATGTGTGAGTTGGGGTTCAGAGTTGTTTTAATTTGCCTTTCTTTAATCAATAATAATTTAGAACATCTTTTCATTTGACTATAAATACATTTGGTTTCTTCTTCTGAAAATTGCCTGTTTATATACTTTCATCATTCATTAATTGAAAATAGCTTTTGATTTTATAAATTTAATTAAGGTCTAGATTCAGTATATATTTGAAAAATGAGAACTTTATCACAGGAACTTGCTGTGAAATTTGTTGTTTTTGCCTCATTTTCTATGGTATTTTTGTTTTTGCATAAGGTAATTTCCTTAATTATCTCTTCTAATTAGGTCAATTTATGCTTTGGCTTTTCTTGAGATCATTATATTTACCCCTAAATTTTATTTTTAGTTTATTTGAAGCATATTAGATTCTGCTTCAGCCCTTTATTTTAACTGTATATGTGTCTCTCTGTTTCTAGAGTGTCTCCTGTAAGCAACATATTGTTGGATTCTAATTTCTAGTTCATTATGCTATCTACTTTCTTTTTTTGGTTGAGTTCATCTGATTCACACTCCCAAATATGATTACTATCTGGTATGTTTTCCTTCATCCAACTTTCTTCTGTTTCTTTATCTCTCTTTCTCTCATTCTCTTGGCCCTCCTCAAAATTCTATTTTTCTTCTAATCACTATCTTTCTTAATCTGCACTTTCTCCCATATCCTTTTAACTTCTTCCTTCCAATTTCCCTAGTGGGTCAGCTATGTTTCTACATACACATCTATATGTATATGTGTAAACACACACGTACACACACACACACACACACACACACACACACACATACACATATATATATATATATATATATTCTTTCTTCTTGAAACCAAATGTTCTCCTAAGAGTAAGGTTCAAGCATTATCTGGTATGCCAATTTCCTTCACAATTATAAAAACTCTTCCTTTCATACATCTTTTATGTGAGAAAAATTTCCCCATTCTACCTCTCCCTTACAGCTTCTCCTGAGAACATTCTTTTTCAGTGCTTCATTTAAGAAAAAAAAGACATTTCAACCAAATAAACTCATACTTATCCCCTCTATGTAAACACATTTTAAAAGTTCTAATTATGATACAGTTCTTGGGAGTTAAGTGTATTATTTTCCCATATAAGAATATAAACATTTTAACTCTATTGATTCCCTTGTCTTTCATTTTTGCTTTCTCATACTTCTCTTGAATATTTTTTTAAATATCAAATTTTCTATCCAACTTGGGTATTTTCATCAAGAATGCTTGAATGTCTTCTATTTCATTAAATATCTATTTCCATCTTGAAGAATTAACCACTGATTTTTGCCAAGTAGGTGATTCTTGGTTGGAATTTTAGCTCCTTTGCTTTCTGATATATCATATTCCAAATTCTCCACTCCTTTAATGTGGAAGCCACTAAGTCTTGTGTGATCCTGACTATGACTCCACAATATTTGAAACACTTCTTTCTTGTGTTTCTTGATTCTTGAATATATTCTCTTTAATTTGGGATGTCTGGGATAGAATATAATAATCCTGAGAGTTTTTATTTTGAGATCTCTTTCAGGAAGTGATTGGTGGATTTTTAAAAATTTCTTTTTTATCCTTTGGATCAAATATATCAGGGCAGCTTTCCCTGATAATTTCTTGAAATATACTTCCTAGTCTCTTTTTCTGATCATCACTTTCAGGGAGTCCAGTATTTCTTAAGTGATCTTTCCTTAATATGTTTTCCAGGATCTTTTTTCCAATGAGACATTTCACATTTTCTTCTATTTTTTTCATTCTTTGAATTTTATTTTGTTATTTTTTTCTTGAAGGGTCATGTAGTCTTTAGCTTCCACTTGCCAATTTTTTTTTATTTTTGTGAAGAGTACTATTTACTTATTTACTTTTATTTTTTTATTTTTATAATTAATGTATTTGCTTTTAGTTTTCAACACTCACTTACATAAGTTTAATTTTTTGTGCCCTCTTCTACCCCTATGATGGCATGAAATCTTATATGGGTTCTGCACATACATTCTTAATAAACACATTTTCACGTTAGTCATGTTGCACAGAAGAATTAAAAGAAATGGGAGAAATCATGTGAAAAATCAAAACAAAACAAAAGATATCAAAATAAAAAAAATTACTGTGCTTCATTCTGCATTTTGACACCAGAGTTCTTTCTCCAGATGTGGATGGCATTTTGCATCAAGAGTCCTTAGGAAATGTTTTAGGTCCTTTCATTTCTTTGCAGGACCCACTCTATCAGAAACACTCCTCACATACTATGGCTGTTACTGTGTATAATGTTCTCCTGGTTCTGATCACTTCACTCAGCATCAATTCACATGAATCTTTCCAGGAGTTTTTGAATTCTGCCTGTTCATCATTTCTTATAGCACAACAGTGTTCCATTAACTTCATATACCGCAACTTGTTCAGCCATTCCCCAATTGACATCTGCTCTGTTTTCTTTTCTTGGCCACCACAAAAAGAGCTACTATAAATATTTTTGCATATGTCAGTCCTTTCCCCATTTTATGATCTCTTTGTGATACATCCCTAGAAGCGATATTGCTGAGTCAAAGGGTCTGCACATTTTGATAGCTCATTGGACATAGTTTTAAATTGCTCTCCAGAGTTGCTGTATCCACTCCACCAACAATGAATTAGTGTTCCAACTCTCCCACTTCTTCTCCAACATTTATCATCTTCCTGTTTGTTGTATCCAGTCTGATAGGTATGATGTGGTACCTCAGAGTTGTTTGGATTTGCATGTCTCTAATCAATAGTGATTTAGATGATTTTTACATATGACTATATATAGCTTTAATTTCTTTCTGAAAACTGCTTGTTCATATCCTTTGACCACTTATCAATAACTTGTATTCTTGTAAACTTGACTCAGATCTCTATATATTTTAGAAATGAGGACTTTATCATAGATACTAGTTGTAAAAATTATTTCCCAATTTTCTGCCTTCCTCCTAATCTTAGTTGCATTGGGATTGTACAAAAATTTTTCAATTTAACATAATCAAAATTATGCATTTTGCATTTTATGATGTTCTCTATCTCTTGTTTGTTCATAAATTCCTCCAGTCTCTATAAATCTGACAAACTATTCCTTGTTCCCCTATTTTGTTTATAGTCTCAACCTTTATACCCAAATTATGTATCAATTTGGACTTTACTCTGGTCTATGATGTCACACATTGGTCTATGTCCAGTTTCCACCACACTACTTTCCAGTTTTCCCAGCAGGTTTTGTCAGAAAATGAGTTCTTATTCAAGAATCTGGGGTCCTAGGGTTTATCAAGAGTAGATTGCTATATTCATTAACTACTATGTCTTAAAGGATCCCATTACTTAAAATTCTACATAAAAGTTAGGCCAGGAAAGATAAATTCTCAAATATAAAATTTTAACAACAAAAAACACAATAATTCTTTGACTTACATGCAAACATATATATATGCATTTATATACATGTGTGAGTATATCCATATGTGTATAAATATATATATATATATATATATATATATATATATATATATATATATATAATTACATCCAGCTTCTAGTGGATGGATGTGTATGTGTGTATACATCCATACATATACATACACATATGTTCTGGAAGGAAAACGTAGGGAATGGATGATGAATGGAAGGTTGCTATAAATATCATTGTAAGCATTAGGGTTCACAAGCCAAGATTAAAAATAGATGTTATATGAAAGAAAAGAGCCAAGTTAAGTAAAGAAATGGTAAGACATCACCTAGTCAATCTCAGTGAGGTCTATTCTCCAGGCTTGTATAGATTGCAACCCAAAATATTAAAGGAATTGGTAGATGAAGTTTGTAAACTGTTGTTATCAATCTTTGAAAAATTCTTGAGAAGAGTACAGGTTACAGCTATAACATTAAAGAGAGACAGATGCCATGTTGAATTTCAAGTTAATTAAATAAGATGGAATCTTCAAAATATGTCAGGAGTCTTGAATTAAATTCATGTTAAATTCTACAATATGTAGTTTTAGTGATTGTAAATCTTAAAAATGGGAGATAGACAGCATGATATAATGGAAGGGGAAAAAGAACTGAGTCCTGAGAGAGTATCAGAAACTTTTCCTTTTGTATATGCATTGAGGGTGAGAAAATAATTTTTCCACAAAGAATAGTAAATTTGCCAAAAGGAGAAGAAAATAATTCTCTTAAAATGATAATTTTTCCATATGAAGAAACAGTTTTCTGTTAAAATGTGAAAATAAAATGACTTTTAGGAGGCCAAAATAGAATGTTGAGAGTGCCTGACTATGGAGAGAAAAGTGGTGAGGACTTCATGGAATTTTGATCTCTCAGTTCATTTACATGAAACTTTCTTTTAGAGTTTGAAATGTCAAATCTTAAAAAAATGGCAAAACAAATAATTTTTAAGATTACAGAATGATTAAATAATAACCATTAGTTTTATTAACAATAGAAAATATAATTTTGTAAATTGTACTTTGTATTGGAAAGATGATTCATTGACCAACAGAAGGATCTGAGTTGATCCACTAATAGATAGGGTAGAACACAAAACTGAAGAAGGCAGTAGAAAGAGTCAGATGCAGTAAGTTGAGGTGAAATGACAACAGGATGCTTTTAGAAGACTAACACAGAAGAGTTAGATGAAAATGGAGCTTCAGTTGTTGTGTTCAGTTACTGAATGCTTGAAGAAAGACTGAAACTCATTTGAAGAAAAGTGAAATTTAGTTATTACAGAACAGAACCATCTATGACTTGAGAGTGTTGAAACCTCTAAGAGATACTGTTCATTCTCTAATGTCCCTTTTGTTTTTATATGGAGAAAATAAAATGGAGAGGGAGGGAGGGACTGGAGGAAGACTCTGAATCCACTGCTATATTAGAAACTGATTGGACAATGCCATGTGTTGTTGAGTGAAAAGATGCCTGGGCTTATTTGTAATAACCAGAGGGTCGATCTAGGGAGATTTTCAGTTGTCTGGTTTAAGGGAGCGGTTTATCATTATAATCAGAGTAGATAACTTCAATTAAGAGTAAAAGAATTTTCTACTGTTTCATCAGTTCGAGTAGAGAAAAGAAGAAAATTGTCGCAACAGGCAATCAGTGAGAATTACAATAGGAACAATGATCAGAAAAGTGGCTTACTATAGTATAGATTGTTCATGAGGAGAACATGGACTTCATTGCCTTCAGTCCAGAATTGGGAATTTCCCTAAACACACATTGTCCTGATTTCTTGTCTTCCTGCTAGATTTCCATAAGCATGTACCTACTCTCCTTTATGTATTTGTGACAAAGAGTGACCCAGGATTATGGTTAACTGACTTTCATTGATTATTCCTGTATTGTCTTACATTGCATAAATGTAACACTATCTTATTATTGCTTATACCTTATCATTACTTAAATATTTTATGTTTTAAGACCTTCATGTATCATCGTTGTAACTTGACTGGTTTCATGCAGGAGGGAAACATCCTATTTGGAATTCTAAAACTATATGTGACTAGTAAGGTGAGTGCATCCCTCTCAATAGTAATATATTCTACCTAAGCTCTTGAGAGAGTTTGTGTTGCAATTATGTGATAATAATTCTACTCTGGGAAGCAAAACATGCCAATAGGAGGGAAGTTGGGATTAGCAAATGATCTCAAAGAGTGAATGGACATGTCCACATGAAAGATAATACTGTGGTGGTACATGCTATGACATGTCACTGACAGACGAGTAAAAGCTATAATTAAGCCCTAACTTCCATTATTCAAGTTCTGACTTGCCACATACTGGTTGTTTGACCTTGGGCAGGTCATTTAGCTTTCCAGGAAACTAAGTTTCAGAGAAGGAAGTAATCTGATTTAGTAGAGGGAATGTCCCCAAAAGAGGATCAGTTCTTATCATTTTTCCTGAAAAATGAAATCTTTGTCCTTAAAAGGCTGTATGGTTTCATTAGCAGAAGATCATGACAAAATAATTTGTCCTTTCTCAAGGAATTTATTAAAAGGGCAGGTTAGGTGAATGCTTTAGACACAATATAGCTTGGTTTAATCAAAACATTCTAATAAAAACCTGTTGGTTTTTATATTAAAAATTGTACACCTCTTGATAATATAGTTATGGAGAACTGGCACTAGTTGAGTGATAAGAACCAACAGTCACCATTGAAAAGCCAATATCAATTTGTAGAGATGTTTCTAACTGAGACTTCCAAAGATATGCCTTTGGCCCTCTGCCATTCAAAATTTGCTAAGTGACTTGGATAAAATCCAATGATTTGTCTGTTAAATTTTAAGATGTCAGAAATCTAAGGAAATTAATTGACATATCAGGTGATTAAATTAGGGCCCAGAAAGATGTAAACAAGTTACAGTGACAGACCCAATCACTCAAATGAAATTCAGTATGGATAAATACAAAAATCTGATATTTGAATTGTAGAAAACCAACTTCATAAGGATTGATTGGAAGAAATATAGATAAATAATAATTCAAGTGACAAAGACTCAAGGACGCTAGTGATTCTGTAAGCTTAATTTAGGCAAATATTGTAACATTGCACATCAGAAAGTAATTTAATCTCAGGGTGCATTAAGACAGGCATAGTGTCCAGCACAAGAGTGTTGACAGTCTTATTGGACTTGGAACCATGTCTAGATTATTATTGTAATTAATAGGCACTTCATTTCACAGACTATGTTGACAAACTGTATATCATTCTTAGAATGACAACCAAGATTATAAGTCGAATAGAGACTATGTCATACTGTGATGTATAAGCACCAGCTAAAGACAATAGGGATATTTAGAAGTGAAGACAATATAAAAAGTTCACTTCAAGTATTTGAAGGAGACTCCTATTAAATCAAGATTTGACATATTCAACTTGGTTGTTGAGGTCAGGAAAGAAAAACAACTTATAGAAGTGTCCTAAGAACAGATATTAATTAGATATCAAAAGTGTGACAGGAAGCCAAGATGCCAGAATAAAGACAGCAACGCAGCTGAAATCTCACATTTCCCTCCAAAAAACTTTAAAATAAGGCCACAAATCATATTCCAGAGTGAAAGAGGCAAAAAAAAAAAAAAAGAATGGTATTACCCATTTCTTTCCACTCCAAGACAATTTAGGGAGTCAGAAGGAGAGGTCTACGATCCAGAGTGGTGGTGGGCCTAGTGCTCAGTGCGCACTCGATGACAACACTAACTACTGACCATGGAGGCAGTTGCAACAGTAACAGTAGCAGATTCAGGAGCTTTCAGCACAGTGAAGGAAAGAGGGATACACAACTAGTAAGAAAGAGATTTCAGGGGACCGTTTGCTAACACTGCCTTTGAGACATTCTTAAAATCGCTTATATGCAAGTTATGGAAATAGCTCCAGGTTGAAGAGTGCTTATCAACACTTAAAAGGGAGCAGGTGCCACCGTCTCTGTTTAAAAGATGAGGTCAAATGGGTGCATGATTTAGACAGACATAAAAGGTGTTATGCCAACCAAATTAGGAGATCATGGAAGATTTTCTTTGTTATATCTATGAATAAGGGAAGAATTTATGACCAAATAAGATATAGAAAAGATAAATAAACATAAAACGAATAATTTTTATTACATTAAATTAAAAAATTTTTCACAAAGATAATGAAGCCAACATGAGAAAGAAAGCAGAAAGCTGGTAGGTAAAAAACATTTAGCATATTTCTCTGATAAGGGACTCTTTTTTGAAATATATATTAAACTGAGTCAAATTTACAAAATATGTGCAAGCAACCCTCTCCCCTCAACTTATAAATGGTTAAATGGTATAAACAGGAAACATTCAGAAGAAATCAAAACTATCTGTAGTCCTAATAAAAAAAAAATCGAAATCACTATTAATTAGAGAAAAATAAAACAACTCCGAGGTAGCACCTCATGATCAATATTAAATGGGTTACAATAACAGAAAATGTAAAATGTTGGAGGAATGTAGAAAAGTGGAGATGGGAGTGGGGAAGCCAAGATGGCGGAGTAGAAAGACTCACATATGCTAGCTCCAAACCCATAGCCCATATATTTCCTGTAAAAAGAACTCCCAACAAATTCTGAACAGTGGAAGCTGTGCAACAGTGGGGTGAAGGAGATTTCCATTCGAGAGTGACCTGAAAGACTGATCTCAAAGGTCTGTTGCGTACCTGGAGCCCAGCCCTGCCCTGGCTGCATGACTGGGAGAGGAACAGATCCGAGCAGGCTTCAGGGAGAGAATCTCTAGCGGCCCCAAAGGTCCCAAAAGCCACAGATACACAGGTCAGTGGGAAAGATGTCTGGACAGGCTGAGAGGGGAGCGGGGTGTCTTCATGACTTGGACCCCCTAAGGAGGCAGCAGCAGAGGCAGCAGCAGCCAGAGGCTCCTGGAGCAGGCAGGAGCTCAGCAGGACCTTGGGTCCATTACAGAAGGTCTCTGCATAAACCCCCTGAGGGAACTGAGCCTGGGAGGTGGACCAGCCCCCACCTGAGCACCAGAATTTAAGCTCCCATTGTATAGCAGCCAGGCCTGCCGCGAAAAGCCCTGAGGCTGAGGAGCAGCATATGAATGTCAGACCTCAAGCATTAGCTATGCAGATGTAGGCAAGGGTGGTCAGGATTCTCAGAAGTCAAGTAACTGGCTGGGAAAATGCCCAGAAAAGGGAAAAAAAAATAAGACCATAGAAGGTTACTTTCTTGGTGACCAGATGTTTCCCTCCTTCCCCTCTGATGAGGAAGAACAATGTTTACCAACAGGTAAAGACATAAGAGTCAAGGCCTCTGTATCCCAAACATCTGAAATAGATATCCAATGGGCTCAGGTCATGGAAGAGCTCAAAAGGGATTTTGAAAATCAAGTTAGACAGGTGGAGGAAAAATTGGGAAGAGAAATGAGAGAGATGCAAGTAAAGCATGAAAAATGGGTCTATACCTTGATAAAGGAGACCCAAAAAACTGTTGAAGAAAGTAACACCTTGAAAAATAGGTTAACTCAATTGGCAAAAGAGGTTCAAAAAGCCAATGAGGAGAAAAGTGCTTTCAAAAGCAGAATTAGCCAAGTGGAAAAAGAAGTGCAAAAGCTCACTGAAGAAAATAGTTCTTTCAAAATTACAATGGAACAGATGGAGGCTAATGACTTTCTGAGAAAACAAGAAATCACAAAACAAAACCAAAAGAATGAAAAAATGGAAGAGAATGTGTTTCTCATTGGAAAAACAACTGAGCTGGAAAATAGATCCGGGAGAGACAATTTAAAAATTATGGGACTACCTGAAAACCATGATCAAAAAAAGAGCCTAGACATCATCCTTCATGAAA
>CM053769.1:596023476-596073220 GCA_028658325.1 Potorous gilbertii | reverse complement strand
GAATACTTATTTGGCCCCCTTGTTCTAGAATATCAGGGCAGTTTTCCTTGGTAATTTCGTGAAGGATGATGTCTAGGCTCTTTTTTTGATCATGGCTTTCAGGTAGTCCCATAATTTTTAAATTGTCTCTCCTGGATCTATTTTCCAGGTCAGTTGTTTTTCCAATGAGATATTTCCCATTATCTTCCATTTTTTCATTCTTTTGGTTTTGTTTTGTGATTTCTTGCTTTCTCAGAAAGTCATTGGCCTCCATCTGTTCCCTTCTAATTTTGAGAGAACTATTTTCTTCAGTGAGCTTTTGCACCTCTTTTTCCACTTGATTAATTCTGCTTTTGAAAGCATTCTTCTCCTCATTGGCTTTTTGAACCTCTTTTGCCAATTGAGTTAGCCTATTTTTCAAGGTGTTATTTTCTTCAGCATTTTTTTGGGTCTCCTTTACCAAGATATTCACCTGTTTTTCATGCTTTACTTGCATCTCTCTCATTTCTCTTCCCAGTATTTCTCCACATGTGTAACTTGATTTTCAAAATCCTTTTTGAGCTCTTTCATGGCCTGAGCCCATTGGATGTCTATTTCAGATGTTTGGGATACAGAGGCCTTTACTCCTGTAACTTTACCTGATGGCAAACATTGTTCTGCCTCATCAGAAAGGAAGGGCAGAGTCATCTGGTCACCAAGAAAGTAACCTTCTATTGTCTTATTTTTTTTTCCTTTTTCTGGGCATTTTCCCTGCCAGTCACTTGACTTCTGCGTTTCCTCTCCTCCCACACCTCACCACTAGGTCTAGATCTAGTGCTTGGGGTCTGAGATTCAAATGTTGCTCCCCAGCCTCAGGGTTTTTGGTGGCCTGCCTGGCTGCTATTCAATGTGAGCTTAAGTTCTCATGCTCAGGTCGAGGCAGGGCCACCTCCCAGGCTCAGTTCCCTCAAGGGGTTTATGTGGAGACCTTCCTTAATGGAGCTCCTGCTGGCCTCCTTCCTGCTCTGGGAGCCTCTGCCCACCACTGCCTCTGCTGCCTCCTGAGGGGGCCTGAATCTTGGAGACACCCTGTTCTCCTCTCAGTCCATGCAGACGTCTCTTTCACTGACTTGTGCATCTGTGGGTGGAGGGACCTTCACGGCTGCTGGAGATTCTGTCCCTGAAGCTTGCTTGGATCTGCTCCTCTTCATGCTGCACGGCCAGGGTAGGGCTGGGCTGTGCTCCCATCCAGTGCGCGACGGACCTTTGGGATCAGTTTTTCAGGGCTCTCTGGAACGTAAATCTCCTTCACCCCATTGCTGTGTGGCTTCCACTGTTCCAGAGTTTATTGGGAGTTCTTTTTATAGATGATTAGAGGCTGTGGGTTCAGCGCTAGCATATGTGAGTCTACTCTGCCATCTTGGCTCCGCCGCCCCCAACAACTATTATTTTTAAAGAGACATAGACGAGAATTTTAGATGTATGTTGTGTGTGAACATGTTAGTGTTTAAACATCTGGGGTTTAATAGCCTCAACCTATAGTGGGTTTTTGTTTTGTTTTATTTTGTTTTTTCTTTGTCTATTGTATGTTGTGTGTATATGAATTACTAGGAACAGAAGGTGAAAAAAGTACTTCTGCACTGCCTCTCTATTCATGGGAAAATGACTCAATTGTCAGAGGTCCTAAAATGCAACTTGTCTTATAGCTTTTATTCTGTTGTTAATATAGATTCTTCTTATTTAAGAAAACAGAGTGCATGGAATAGAACAATATGGGATAAGTTGGAAAAAAAATTTGTTTTCTAGGTAAGAAAAGATATAAATATCAGACAAAAGAGGTGGATTTCCCTCACTAGATAATAGGGAGTCATCAAAGATATTTGAGTCAAAGAGTGACATGATCAGAAGTATGAGTTAAAAAAATATTTTTTTAAAAATAACAATATTATTTTGGCATTTTAAGCAAAGGTGATTGAAAGGAAAGAAAATAGATAAGACAATCTTCTTGGAGATTATTGCTATAGACTAGGCAGGCTGTAAGCAGTGTCTAAACTACATATTCACATGTATATTCCATGATATGATATTGAGAGAGGAATCAGAGCATAGTGGAAAGAGACTTGACCTCAGTGACAAGAAATTTCGGGTATCCGACACCTGATATCTCCTGTTTGTGTGACTTGGGACAAGTAATTTTACTTCTCATTGTTCCAGGCAAATGTCTAAGAGTATAAATTGGGGGTTGTGAGGGAAGGCTGATCTGCATTAGTTTAAAAAAATGTGAAATTAAGGGCCTTTAAGTTCTAGTACTGACTTGTACCCTGAGACTACTCAGCTATTGATCAATTCATATTAGTTAAGCTTTTCCATGGTGACAGATGAAATAGGTTCTTCCAGTCATATCCCAAATGTCTATTCTGATTTGTAAGGAAGGTGATGAAATACTACCGGAAATCTGTTGTGCAAATGTAAAACCCAATTCTTGTCTTCAGGTGACAGGGACAAGAACCAGATCATGATTATATTCCTATAGGGAACTAACTTCTATATAATGAAATTCCTTGAACTAATGCAAGTAGGCATCTTTATAATCTAGAGTCTTAGGGAGTGCCCAGAGCACTGAGACATGAAGTGACTTGCCTAGGGCCACATAGCCAGTAAGTTTCAGAAGAAAGACTTGATCCTGGTATTTTTGACTCAGGTCAACTCGTTAACTATTATGTCACAGCTACTTTTGAGTCTTAATTTTTTATTTGGAGAAAAATAAAACGCTATTTTATATCAAGACAATGATATAGGATATGGTTAGAAACTCTAAGACAGTATGTGCATATATGCATATGGGTACACACTATCATCTATCTATCCACATCCTAATATATATGTATATATATATATATATATATACACATATGTGCATGCATACATATATCATAGTGTATACCTATATATGCAAAATGTGTGTATAGGCATGCACCTGCATATACAGATACATATATGCAAATAAGTATATACGAATGTGTTCATATCTATTAAGACGTACAGCACTGAGTTTGAAGTTAGAAGACCTAGGGTCAAATCCGGAGTGTCACTTATATGAAACATCTTGAGCAAGTATTTAATCTCTCTAGGTGTCAATTTCTTCATACATAAAATGAAGAGCTTTGACTAGGTAATCTTTGAGGTCTTCTAGGGATCTAAATCTAGTATTATCTAGGCTGGAATGAGCAGCACAGTCCATTGACATTAGAAATTTCAGAGACAGTAGGAACTGTAAAGTCTTGTAGAATCTGGGAAGAGCTCAAGGTGTATGCAGGTAAGCATTTTAAATGGTAATATATTTGGGCTCTCTCAACTTAGAGTCAGCATACAATCGTCAGCCATAAATCAGACCTGGATTTTCCTGGAACAGTTATTCATAGATACCTGACATGAATCTAGTGACTACAGCTTCTGTTTAAATGGAAACCTCATCTTCTATTGGGAAAAAGTGAAAAAGCTCTTCTTTCTCCTGACCTTCACTAGAGGCACTACACTTCCAATGTAAAGGAAGCCAGTTGAGCTTAATTCCAGAACTTTAAAAATATAATTAAAAGAGTTATTAAATTTTCTTTTTTGTTTGTATGATTATAGTAATCTCATGAGAGTTCTTTCCTAACACTGAAGTAATTTAGAAAAGAAACAAAAACATCTACCTAAACACTTAAAGTTCAGTACAAGACATCGGCTACTCCAATTTAGCATAAATATGTACTGGTATTGCTAGGGAACTGAACTCTATTCATTTTATGATGTCCACCCCTTGGAAATCAGTTTAGTTAATCACAGATTTTACTGCCCTACTTTTAGTAGTGAGCTAATGACTTCATTTGGCAATGCTATGCCCAACATTAGTCTTATGTTCAGGTGGAAGCCACTTTAAAACAACCAAATGAGAGACCGTCTGCTAAACTTTAGTAATTACTAAGGGTTTCAAGTCAAACCTGACATCCAGGGCTGGGAGGAATGGAGAAGCAAGCTTGAACATAAGTGAGGTTAATTTTTATAGAGTAATGGATCAATCTCCTGCAAGAATTCCTGACATATGAACATCAAGGATATATTCCCACTAAGAAAAGCATTATCATCTTCTCCTTTTATAATGCAAATGACCCTAGGTGGAATAAAATGAAGTTATATTTATATACAATTTTAAAGTTGAGAAAAGCTTTCTCTAAAAGCATTATTGTGAGTTAGAGTGAGTCATTTTTCTTCCTACCTGACAAATAAAGATACAGTCTTAGGGAAGTTAAATGACTTGCCTAAGGCCACACAGCTAGTGTTGGAGCAGGGATTCAAAATCACATTCCTGGCTTTATATTCAATACTTCACCATGCTTGCTACTTTAACATTCATTCTTGCCACTTTAATGAAAGAAAATGCATTGGATAGTGGCAAAAAGAGATAAAATGGAAGGAAAGACCTGAGTACTTAAGAAAGTTCTCAAATAACAGGGGACAGAAGCACAGAAAGATGAATCACCACAAACAATTTTGCCACTCAAAATTTGAGTGGGTCCCTTTTGTAAACCTGAGGAGAAGAAATCCTCTCTAGTTGTAGAAGCACTTTCCAAATCTCCTTTGAAAAATTTTAGTCAATAAAATCAGACTATATTAGTGATTTTTCAGCAGCCAGTGAATTTTATGCGTAGAGAGTTATTTTTCTAAAACAGTGGTAATGCATGTTTTCCTTTAGTCAAAATGACATCTCTGTAGTAGATGAAATGGAATAATGAAAATCTCATAAATGATTAGAGTCAGTCCAACAAGATCACTCTTAATAAATAGGGTAGATTGATCAGCAAAGATGCTGAAATTTACAAACATGCTTCAGTACATGTATAGCAAGGTATTCTGCCACAGACAGGAAGCTGTTGAACATGCTGGAAGAAGAATCTTTATATGCAGAAATAAAGACCAGTGACTAAGTATAAGGGATGTGAAATGAGAATATAGACCATCAAAAAGTGTCTGATGAGGAAACCTCTTCAAAGTCAGACTGACAACAATCTCTAAGAGCTATTAAGTGAGAATAAGCATGAGGGTTCAGGTGCTAGATACCATGGTAAGCAAGGCGGTATGAAACTTGACAAAAAATTCTTTCTATTTGTTATGACCATGTTCCATGAGGAAACATAGATTTTATTCTCATCTATTCATATGTGTTTCCACTGCCAGTTTTCTTGTAATTTCTTGGACTCCTAATGCCACTATCCTCACTGTTCTTCATGGCAATAAATTCCACTAAGTGATGGCAGACAGGTGTGTCAGCCTATTTGCATTGCGACTGTGATACTATGCATGTCAATGGGAAAGGTCAGAAAAAGTTCCTGGAAGTTTATGGCTAAAAGTTAAGGTTAAAAAGTCCAAGTTAGTGGTGAGTAGAATAATAATATCTTATATTTTTATGTCATTTACAAGATAGGAACCAAGATGAATATAACTAATATAAATTTTTCTCTTTTTTCCTTTTTTATTATTAATTTATTTGTTTTCAGTTTTCTACAGTTACTTCCATAAGTCTTAGATTTTCTCCCCCTTCCTCACCCCTCAGTCTCTGAGATGGCATGTAATCTTATATGGGTTCTACCCATATTTATAGAAAATATTTTCATATTAGTCATGTTGCATAGAAGAATTAAAATGAATGGAAGGAACCATGAGAAAAACCCAAACTAAACCAAACATAACACAAGAAAAAATATTTTGCTTCATTCTGCATTCCAATTCTGTAGTTCTGGAGCATGTGGATGCCATTTTTCCTAAAGGGTCCTTTGGGAATGTTTTTGATCTTTGTATTGCTGTGATGGGGTAAGTCTACCAGATTTCTTGTGCACTGTGGTTGTTACTGTATACAATGATCTCCTGGTTCTGTTCCTTTACTCAGCATCAGTTCATATATGTACTTCCAGTACATATATGAACATATGAAATGTACTTCATATATTTCACTTCCAGTGAAATCTTCCTGTTCATCATTTCTTATAGTAAAATAGTATTTCATTACATTCATATACCACAACTTGTTTAGCCATTCCCCAATTGATGGACATCCCCTCAATTTCCAGTTCTTGCCCACCACAAAGAGAACTGCTATACATATTTTGGTACAAGTGGGACATTTTCCCATTTTCATGATTTTTCAGGTTATAGTTCTAGAAGCAATATTTCTAGGTCAAAGGGTATGTGCATTTTGGGCATAGTTTCAAATTGCTCTACAGAATGATTGGAATAGCTCACAGCTCCACTAACAATGAATTAGTGTTCCAACTCTCCCACATCTTCTCCAACATTTATCTTCTTCCTGTTTTGTCATGTAAGCCAATCTGGTAGGGATGATGTGAAATAATAAACTTTGGCAAAGTTATAGGTTATAAAATAAACCCACATAAATTATCTGCATTTCTATATATTACTAACAAAGCCCAACAGCAAGAGATAGAAAGAGAAATCTCATTTAAAACTACTGTAGACACTACAAAATATCTGGGAGTCTCCCTGAAAAACAAACCCAGGGACTATATGAACACAATTATAAAACAATTTTTACACAAATAAAGTTGGATTTAAGTATGCTGAAAAACATCAGTTGCTCATGTATAGGCTGAGCTAATATAATAAAAATGATAATTCTACCTAAATTAGTTTAATTCTTCAGTGTCATAGCAAACATACTACCAGAAATATTGTCTAGAGCTAGAAAAAATAATATCAAAATTCATCTGAAAGAACAAAAGGGGGAATTAATGAAAAAAAAATGCTAGGGAAGTTGACCTAGCCCTATCAGATCCTTGATTGTATTATAAAGCAGCCATCATCAAAACCACTTGGTATTGGCTAAGAAAGAGAATAATGGGGGGTGGAACCAAGATGGAAGAGAAGAAGGTCAGACTTCTAGAAGCCCTACCCCAACAGCCCATAAAATTCCTGTAAAAAATGACTCTAAACAAATTCTGGAGCAGCAGAAACCACAAACCTACTCACAGATCTTGGGCAGAAAAGCCTGTGGTTGCTCTCAGACCAGAGTGCAGGCCAGGAGAGAAGTAAACTCCTCTCCTTTGATTGTGCCATATTGGAGGAACTGAGAACTTATAGGTCCCCAGAATGTACCTTCCTCTTAACAAAGGACTCAAAAGTCAAGTAACTGACTGGAAAAATGCTCAAAAAGGGGAAAAACATAAGACTACAGAAGCTCACCTGCTTGGTGAACATGTATTTTCTTCCATCCTCTCAGATGAGGAAGGACAATGCATATCATCACAAGAAGACACAAAAGTCAAGGTATGCATCCCAAACCTCCAAAATAAATATGTAATGGTCTCAGATCATGGGAGAGCTCAAAAAGGATTTTGAAAATCAAGTAAGAGAGGTGGAGGAAAAATTGGGAAGAGAAATGAGAGAGATGCAAGAAAATCATGAAAAGTGAGTCAACAACTTGCTAAAGGAAGCCCAAAAAAATGCTGAAGAAAATAACACCTTTAAAAATATACTAACCCAAATGACAATAGAGGTCCAAAAAGCCAATGAGGAGAAGAATGCTTTAAAAAGCAAAATTAGCCAAATGGAAAAAAGAGGTTCAAAACCTCACTGAAAAAAATAGTTTTTAAAAAAATTAGAATGGACAGATGGAAGCTAATGACTTTATGAGAAACCAAGAAATTGCAAAGCAAAAACAAAAGAATGAAAAATAGAAGATAATGTGAAGTATCTCAATGGAAAAAAACAACTGACCTGGAAAATAGATCCAGGAGAGATAGTTTAAAAATTATGGGGCTACCGGAAAGCCATAATGAAGAAAAGAGCCTAGACATCATCTTTCATGAAAAACTGCCCTGATATTCTAGAACCAGAAGGTATAATAAATATTGAAAGAATCCACTGATTACCTCTTGAAAGACATCCAAAAAGAGAAACTCCTAGGAATGTTGTAGTCAAATTCCAGAGTTCCTAGGTCGAGGAGAAAATATTTCAAGCAGCCAGAAAGAAACAATATTTCCAATTTGGGAAATGCAATCAGGATAACAGAAGATCTCACAGCTTCTACATTAAGGGATCAAAAGACTTGGAATATGATATTCCAGGAGTCAAAGGAACTAGGATTAAAACCATGAATCATCTACCCAGCAAAACTGAGTATAATATTTGAGGGGAAAAAAATGATCACTCAATGAAAGAGAAGACTTTCAAGAATTATTGATGAAAATACCATAGCTGAATAGAAAATTTGACTTTAAATCACAAGAAACAAGAAAAGTATGCAAAGGTAAACAGGAAAGAGAAATCTTAAGAGACTGTCTAAAGTTGAATTGTTTATATTCTTACATGGAAAGATGATATTTGTACTTTGTGAAACTTTTCTCAGTATTTGGGTAGTTGGAGGTATTATACATATACATATAGACAGAGGGCACACTGTGAGTTGAATGGGAAAGAATGATATCTAAAATAATAAAATTAATTGGTGAGAGGAATATATTGGGAGGGGAAAGGGAGAAATGGAATAGGGCGAATTATCTCTCATAAAAAAGGGAAAAAATGAATCTTACTCTCATCAGATTTGGCTTAAAGAGGGAATAATATGCACACTCAATTTTGTATGAAAATCTATCCACTACAGGCAAGCAGGGAAGAAGGGGATAGGTGAGGTTTGTGAGGGATGATAAAAGGGAGAGCAAATGAGAAGAGGGAGTAATTAGAAGAAAAAACTTTAGGGGAGGGACAAGGTCAAAAGAGAGAACAGAATAAATGGAGGCAGCATAAGAAGGAAATATAGTTAGTCTTCCACAACATGACTATTATGGAAATCTTTTGCAAAACCACACATATATAGCTTGTATTGAATTGCTTGCCTTTTCAGTGGGGATGGGTGGAATGGGCAGAAGGGAAAGAAGTTGAAACTCAAAGCTTTAGGAACAAATGTTGAGAATTGTTTTTGCATGCAACTGGGAAATAAGAAATACAGGCAATGGGCTATAGAAATCTATCTATCTATCTAAGAAAAGAGAGAAGGTGGAGTAAGGGAAGGAAAGAGTGTGATAGAAGGGAGGGCAGAATGGGGGAAGGGGAAATCAGAATGTATGGTGTTTTTGGGTGGGGAAAGAGGAGAGATGGGGAGAAAATTTGGAACTCAAAATTTTGTGGAAATGAATGTTGAAAATTAAAAATAAATAAATAAATTTTAAAAAGAAAACAAGAAATAGAAGGATTGACCTGTGCAATAGGTTCAGTACTCAAGACGCAGTAGTCAGTGAATACAGCAATCTACTGTTTGACAAACCCAAGGACCCACAGTTTCTGGGATAAGAACTCACTGTTAGACAAAACTACTGGGAAAACTGGATAATAGTGCGATGGAAACTGGGCACAGACCAATGCCTGACACTGTACACAAGAATAAAGTTCAAATGGATACATGACCTAAGTATAAAGACTGACATTATAAACAAATTAGGGGAGCAAGAATATTGTATTTGTCAGATTTATGGAGAATGGAGAAATTTATGACCAAATAAGAGATAGAAAACATTATGAAGTGCAAAATGGATAATTTTGATTATATTAAATTGAAAAGTTTTTGCACAAACAAGCCCAATGCAACCAAGATAAGGAGAGAAGCATAAAACTGAGAAAGAATTTTTGCAAGTAGTGTCTATGATAAAGGTCTCATTTCTAAAATAGAACTGACTCAAATGCACAAGAATACAAGTCATTTCCCAATTGATAAATGGTCAAATGATATAAATAGGCAGTTTTCAGAGGAGTAAATTAAAGATATCTATAGTCATATGAAAAATGCTATAAACTTTTTTTAATCACAAGATCAGGTTGACAAATGGGAGCCAGCAGATCCAGAAGAGCCCTAAGAGCAGGTCAAGCAGTAAAATTAAAATATCTGAAACAATGGAGCAATGAAATGACAAATGGAGAGACTGCTACTAAGGAAAAGAAAAAAGAAAAAAAATTTTCCCATCTTCCTGCCATTATCACTAGATCACTAGTCAAGCTTGATCAGCTTAACATATGCAGGTGGAATTTGGGAATGTGGGAATGGAAACATCAAGCTTGTGTGGGGGATAGGGAAAATGAAGGGAAGGCAGAGTCTAGCTATTATAACAGAATGCATCAAAATTAATAAACTTTAACTTCTTAATTTGTAAAAATGTGAGTAATATATCTAGCATTTAGATTTAGACTTGAAAGGGATCATAGAAACCCTCTTATTTTATAAAAGATAAAACTAAGGTCCAGATGGATTATGTGTAAATGGCTTCACAAACTTTAAAACATTTTACGTAGATACATACATACATACACACACACACAAATATATATATATATATATATATATATATATATATATATATATGTTAGTCATTGATAATGATTGTGTTAATAAAAGAATTTCTCAGAAGGGTAGATAGTATAGCTGAATGTTATATTGTCATTCAGATGATGTCATAGACATAAATCTTAATTTTATTAAATAACTTGGTTAAATTCAAATGAAGAACTTGTTAATAATTCTTTAAAAGCTTTTTGAAATATTAATATCATTTTTATCTCTTTGTCTTCTCTCCAGAAAGACATTTTTTACAACAAAGAATTAAAAAAGAAAAGAGGAAGAGAAAAAAAATCTGCAAAACTGATCAATATATCAAAATATTTGACATTATATGCAACATCCCACATATGTGGTCTCCCACCTTTCTAAAGGTTTTAAGAGAGCTGTCTTCTCATATCACTTATTTGGGACCAACATCATTCTGTGAATTTTTCAAACTGTATTTTTGTTTGTTGAGTGATTGATGTTCATTTCATTTATTATTGTCATTAATAATTATATTGGTTTCCTAAGTCAGCTAGGGGAATAGAACAGCAGTCCTCGAGATAGGAAGACTCATCTTCCTGAGTTTAAATGTGACCTCAGACACTCATTATCTATGTGACTCTGGACAAAGAACTTAGCCCTGTTTATGTCAGTTTCCTCATTTGTAAAATAAACTAGAGAAAGAAATGACAAACCACACCAATATCTTTGCCATAAAAATCCCCCAAAAGATCAAAAACATTTGGATATGACTGAAAGAACTGAACAATAATAAGAAATGTAAGTCTTTCTCAATGTAATAGGGGTTTGACATGTGGCTAGACTGCCTAAAAGAGTGTCAACCACATGGGAAATGCTAAGTGTCCTGCTTTTAGGAAGAAGAAATAGTGCATGAATGAACTTTCCACATTGATACGACTGTCTATATGTTTATTTTTCCCGTTTTCTACATATCTAAAATTTTCTACACTTTTAAAACTGACTGACTGACTGAACAATGTTCAGAACAGGTAGGAATTTCACTAAACTGCACCCCTCCCTGGAAACTGAGATGGGGTAGAGGGTGATATATACTTATAGGTATTTTGGAAAATATTAACGTATTTATTCTTGCTATACTTTTGGAGTAAATATTGGAGGAGTGAATAATACAAGGTTAAGTAGTTAAATGAGGTACAATTCTATAAACTGGAGAAACATGGCCTTTCGGGGTTTGAGCCAATGGTAGAAAATAAAAACCACACAACGCTTTCAGAGTAACCTGAATGTTGCTAGTCTGACCCTGAAAAATTGAAGCCAGACTCAAAACTAGATTACACATTTCCCTGCACTCATCATATTCGTTGTTTCTGACAACATACAAACATTGTTTATAATATTCATGTATTGCAATGTATTAGATGCCACCACCATCCATTCAATAGTCACTGACTTTTTCCCTAGCCCTTTCTATAACAGAAATGCTACTATAAATGTAGTGGTATACAGAGAGCATTAAAGATTTCTTGGGGGAAAAACCGGATTTTTAAAAAAATAAAATCTGATCTATGGGTCTGAACGCATAGTAGGAATAATTATTATTATACTATTGTTTTGGGTTTGATGTTTACTATTATACTACATTCCCACTTCCCTGAGAGATTCACACATTCTAAACCAATAAAAAAAGAAATCTTTGTGGCTAGCACAGGGGAGAATAAAATCAAATTGTCGTAAAAGTGGTTTTGGACTTCATTCAGACTACATTGTATATGCTTGTTACCACAAGCAGGTAATTAATAGGACTTGTAGAGAAGAGAAAAGGAGAAATGAAGGAGTGAGGAATTTAGGGAGTGAATATGTTGTCAGGTTATTATTCCTTCTGGGTAATGGGCAAGTATTATAGGGAAATTTCCCTATAATGGCTCAGAATCACTGAGGAAATTTTAAGGAGCAAACCTCCAGGCTGTGGGAGAGATAGAAGAACAAATCACAAAAGAATTATGAAATGCTGCTAATGGATAGCCCAGTTATATAGGTAGTCAAAGCACAAAGGTTTCTTTGTTTCATGGAAAACATATGGTAATGTGTTACCTTCTGTTGCTATTAGCATAGAAAAGGCAGGTTCTTGCTTTCTCATACCTTGAGGATCCCTGACTAGGCACAGGTTGTGATCTGCTACTGCTCCAGCTTTTATCATTATAAAAGGACAATAGGAGACCTTAGGGCAGATGCTCAGTCAGAACTGCCAACGTGCATCATTTCCTTGTCTTTAAAAATTGGGACCTTCCTATCCAATTAGTCATGTTTTTGGTCATGTATGGGGTCCATCATATATACTAGTCCTATATTTTAGATTTGAGTGGCTACTAGATGCTTTCTATGGCAATAAAAGATAATCTTTCCAAATTTAATATGAATTATTTTTTTAATCTCTTGCCCTTTCTGTAGAGGAAGGGGGTTATATAATTTGTCAGCAGGGACTCAGAAGTAGCCACAAACTTATGAGATTTTTTTATTGTTGCTGTTTGGCTGAGTGAATTTGGGATTGAATAGACTCAGTTTAGAGTGTTCTGAAAAATAAGCTATATATACTGGAAGGGTATGCTGGTGCAGCAGATCACATTCTCAGGTAGACTAAAAGAGCAACTGTGTAACTGGGAATGGAATTTTTCTATAAAGTAATAGGGAAGTGAATTAAGTCTAGAAAGAAGACTAGAAAACTAAGCTTATAAAGTAGCTTAACTAGTATGAATTTTTAAAATATCTCCTTTATGCACTTTTGATGACCTGCAAATCTATGACTGATATTTCACAGATGCATAGATTTTCATTCAAGGAATTTAAGGAAATCCAGAAACATTTAATAAAGTTTTCCAAATTCAAGATATTAAATCAGATGTTTAGGATATAAAGATAAAATGAAACAATCCCTTTTCTTTATGGAGTTTACATTCTGTTGAAAAGGATCTCAAAGGTTATCTAGTGTAATTCAAAAATGAATAATAATTATCTATAAAAACATGGTTATGAAGCCTCCATTTGATCAACTTTAATAATGTGTTATTTACTGATTGTTAAGGAAAATCATGCCATTTTTGGACAGTCCAATATTCTAGGAAACTGTCTCTATATCAAACTGAAATCTACCTCTATTCAATTGCTCTAGTTTCTGTTGCGTGTATCATAGTAAATAAACTTTGGTCCCACTCTATGTGACAATCCTTCAAATTTTAGAACTCAACTATTATCCTCCACCAACCCCAGCCTCACTCAGAGTCTTTTCTGTTGGCCAAACATTCTCAATGAAACCTCTCGTCATATGAAACACAGACCTCTATCTCTCTTGTTCGTTCTCTTCTGGATGTTCTGTAGCTTGTTAATGCCCTTGCTAATATGTGGTACCAGAACTGAATATGCTATTCTAGAAATGACTAGACTAAATAAAGTATAAGAGCAGTATAAACACCTTCATTTTGTATGCTATACTTTTGGTAATGAATTCCAAAACTCTTTAGATAATTTGGCTTCTATGTCATATGATTTACTTATATTGTGACAAGAATGCTTAATTAGCCAGATGTTCTTCATGCTATATTTGTATAGTTAATTTGACATTAAAAGTAGTATTTAAAATTACCACTGTGAAATTTCATATTATTAAATTTAGCCCATCCTAAAATTTAATTTCTTTTCCAGTCCTGATTCACTCCAAATTTCTCTATACTGTCCTGATTTAGGAAATCCACAAATTTTACAAGACTTTATATCTAAAGTCACTGATATTGAATAAGACACGGTCAAGAATATAATTGTATATCTGCTGATCAAATATCTCCATGTAGACTGATCTCAATCCATTATTCCACATTCTCTACATCCAGTTGTTCAACCAGTTATTAATCAGAAAGTGTTAGCACCTTCTATGATATATATGATACAAATGCAAGAATTGAACAATAACTATTCAAAAAGAGCATACATTGTAAAAGTAGGAACAAATACATACATAGGTACATGTGAAATAAATGCAAAGACAATAAACAGAAAATAATTCCAGGTTGTCAACTACAAGGTAACTTGAAAGGAAGGGTGATAGGAGTTGGATGGATCAGGAAAAGTATCATATCGATCAGTACACCCAACCTGCATCTGAAACAAAAGTATGATTCTGTGATACAAGGATGAAAAGGGAGCACAAAAGCAATTCAAGCATAGGGAATAGCCACCCTCAACTCATTAATATGGGGGGGGGAGGTGAGAGGGAGAGAGACAGATAGACAGAGAGAAAAAGAGAGATGGACGGAGAGAGACAGAAACAGAGACCGAGGAAGATATGGGGGGAGACACAGACAGAGGAGACAGTAATTTGGATGAATCACAGAATACAGGAAGTTGAGTCACTTGGGAGGGGCTTTCTAAGTTTCATAAAGGAGTTTGTATTGGTCCTAGAGGCAAAAAAAGAACAAAATGGGAGTTTAATGAGTAGGAGAGTGACATTTTCATATATGGACTTAAATAAAATTATCTTGATAGTTTTCTGGAGGACTGGAGAATTACCAGAGGCAGGGAGAACAATGATAAGACAGTCATCATCTAGGTGAGATATGATGTGGTCCTAAGGTAACAGGTGTGGGAGAACAGAGAAGAGGTGGGGAACAAAGATGATATGGAAGATATGGTGGCAAGATTTGGCAACTGATTGGCTATTGGAATTGAGGGAGAGTGGAGAATCCAGGATGATGTTGAAATTTTCAACTTGAGAGATTTTAAAGAAAATTGGCTCCTTTGTTAGAGAAAGAAAAATTTGGAAGAGGGGTGGGTTTGGGAAAAAGATAAATTCCTTTGATAAGCTTAACATATTTTTGGTACATCTGTCAGTGGTAGTAGAATTTTAAATTTCTCGTTGGGGAGTTTGTGATGCATTAATGAAACTCATTTAGAGGACTGGAGTGAATATATAGATCTAATAGTTATATACGTAGAGATGATAATTAAACCCTTGAGAGAGACAGAGAAACAACAGATCCTTGGAAAACACCCAAAATTATGGGGAGTAATATAGTTGATAAACCAGCAAAGGAAACCAACATAAACTTAGGCTTGAAATAAACCAAGAGCCAGAGAAAAAAAAAACCCAAAAATACAGAGTGTTCAATAATGTCAAATGTGACATATAGATTAAGAAGGATGAGAACTGAGCCTTATCGTTGTTCAGTGGTTTGGTCATAGCATCATGGAGCATAACAGGGTAGGCCTTTCTATCCTCACTATATCTTGAAGATTGTCCAAGTTAATATTTGTCATTTCCATTATACTATCAATTCATCTCATCCTCTGCAGTCCCCTTTCACTTTTGCCTTAAATCTTCCCCAACACTAACGTCTTTTGCAAGGAGTCCTGTCTTCTTATCATGTGGCCAAAGTATCGAAGTTTAGCTTCAATATTTGACCTGTGACTGAACATACTAATTAATTTCTTTAAGTATTGTATTGAGTGATTTGATCTCCTTGCTGTGTGAGGGGCTGTTAAAAATTTTCTCCAGCAGCACAATTCAAAACTGTTGATTCACAAACATACAAGAACAAAACAAAACAAAAAAATGTGACTTTGACTATTTGGACCTTAGTTAGCAAGGTGACATCTATGCTTTTTAGAATGCTGTCTAGATTTTCCCATAGCTTTCCTTCCAAAAATCAAATGTCTTTATGACTACAGCTACCTTCTGCAGTGATCTTTGAGCCCAAGAACATAAAAACAGATACTACTTCCTTTTCTTCTCCCTTTATTTGCCAAGAAATAATGGGACTAGTTGCCAAGATCATAACTTTGTGTATGTTTAAGTTTCAAGCCACACATATAAGTACATACAATATACTTCCTTCTTCTACTCTCATCAAGAGACTTAATTTTCCTTCGCTTTGTGCCATTGGAGTGGTATTGTCTGCATATCTGAAATTGTGGTTTTCCCCAGCAACCTTATTTCTGGCTTTGAATTCATCCAGTCTGGAATTTCACATGATGTACTCTGTATGTAAGTGAAATAAATAAGGTGACAGTAAACAACCTTGTACTCTTTTTCCAATCTCAAACCAGTTATTCCGTGTTTAGTAATAATTGTTGCTACTTGACTCGCGTACAGGTTCCTCAGGAAACAAATAAGATAAACAGGTACTCCTCTCTCTGAGGACTTGCCACATTTTGTTGTGACCCACCCTGTCAAAGGTTTTGATATAGTCATTGAAAAATAAGTAGATTGTGTACGTGTCTGTGTGTGTTTGTGTGTGTGTGTGTGTGTGTGTGTGTGTGTGTGTGTGTGTGTTATTTTCTCCCTCTGGAATGTCTTTACTTTTTCTATAATCCAGTGAATACTGACAATTTGGTCTCCAGTTCCTAAACTTCTGGTATTTCTTGGTTCATATGTTGCCAAAGTCTAGCTTACAGAATCTCAAGCATAATCCTGCTGGCAGGTGAAATGGATACATTTGTTTGGTAATTTGAACATTCCTTGGCTTTGCCCTTCTTTAGCATTGGGACATAAATTGAGCTCTTCCAATCCAGTGACTAGTGTTGTATTTTCCAAATTTGCTGACAAATTGAGTACAGCACTTTAGCAGCAGCATCTTTTGCTATGTAAAATAGCTCAGCTGGAATTCATCACTTCCACTAGCCTTATCGTTAGCAATGCTTCATAATGTCCACTTGACTTCATTCCCAGGATGTCAACCTCTTGATCAGTTACCACAATGTTGTAGTTATTAGTGATGTTAAGATTTCTTTTATATAATTATTTTGTGGGACTGAGTGTAGGCCACTGCATAGATAATTAAGAGATCATAGGTAAATTTGGAAAGAGCAGTTCATTTTGGTGATAAGATAGGTCAAATTGCAGAGTTGAGAAGAGAATGAGAATAGAGGAACTCAGGGAATAGGTATAGAAAACCCCAGCATCTGACCGAGATAGAAAAAAGAAATATAGATACTATAGATAGTTTGAGGACATTGTAGACTTTCTTGTAGGTTTCCTGGGATATTGTGGTTAAGTGCCTGAGCTGAGCTCTACAGCATATAGATTTTAAAGTCCTCTCAAAGAAAGTGCTCTTTCCACCTGTGAAGGCAGCCCACACCTCTCTAGAGTCCACCTTTATTAGTCCTTCCTTCCCTAAAACAAAAAAATTCTTTAGATAATACTGAACCTATGAGGAGAAGCAATGTAAGAATTCTAAAATTTATTGTTAGGGTTATATCGGTAAAAACTATTCTCTTCTTTCAAATCCTTGTATGTATTTTCTGAGACTAAGGAAAAAAAATGTTTCCACTCCTCTTTCAGAGATTCTCTACTCAAAGCATAAAGGCGGTTTGTTTTTTCATGACACATTTTTTTTTTTTTTATGAATCACTTCCATATGTATCAGGAAGAATTTACTATGTGTCTATGGTCTATACTAGTTATTTATCACACATATGTAAAATATACAGTTTCTGTACTTCAAGAGCTTATATTCTACTGGGGGAGCATATCATTCATGTAATATACAAATTGAAATTCAATGCAGCTTTTGGAAATAGGTAAATATTATTGTCTCCCCTCGATGAAATCCTTGTTCTAGATCAAAACATAAGTACACATGCACGCACACATACACGCACACACACACTCACGCACGCATGAACACACACATGCACACATACACCCCTGAAAGACACATATAGGTAAAACAAATACTCCCATAGGTTATGACTTTCTCAGTGTCACATGATTATTTAGAAGCAGAGCTTAAGCTAGAACAATAGCAATTCTTTTTCTGCTTTGCTAAATTGCTTGTAAAAACATA
The DNA here is from genome assembly GCA_028658325.1 of Potorous gilbertii. Lineage (NCBI taxonomy): Eukaryota > Metazoa > Chordata > Mammalia > Diprotodontia > Potoroidae > Potorous > Potorous gilbertii. Next base: position 596,055,082 of record CM053769.1, on the reverse strand, counting down.
GTATTGGACTAGATCAAAGGTTCTCAAACCATAATTCATAGAATTTCACAAGATATGTGAATCAATTTCCCAGGATTCATGAAGTTGGATAGAAAAAAAATATACATATAGTTTATACGCGTGTGTGCACATGTGTATGATATATGTGCATATATACACGTTTGTATATGTATATGCATGTGTATGTATATGTGGACACATATTTCAATAACTTTTAACAAAAATTAATCATTTCATTCACCATTTTAAAAACACACTACATTATTCTGAGAAGGTCTTCATGGACTTCATCAGACTTTCAAAGGTATCCATGATACAAAAAGCACCAAGAAGCCCAGCGCTGGATCTAATGTCTCACTTCTTTTTCTCTATATCACTAGAGGAAGGCATACAGTATGTGATTAATCATTACTCACTGTAATGACAAGCAAAGTAGGATGTTTTGCAGCTTTTGTTTTAGTATCTTCAGGTGCCTCTGACTGAATCCTGCCTTTATCACCTGAGAGTCTTGACTAGGAGTAAAGTACAGAATTATTTGTATTATTAGTTATTTTAATGTGATTAAAGATCTTCTCCGTACAGCCCATTAAGGGGAGTTTGATTAGGGAAGATTTGTAGGAAGGTCCACACCTTTCGTTAATGAGGCACTGGTTCTCCAGTGTTGTAATCACCGCTTAACTCTAAAAAATTATATAAATGCTCTGAGGGTGAGATTTTCCTTTGGGGCTTACTGACTGGGAGTGTTTATTTGTCCAGACAAGACTCTGGGAAGCTGCTTAGGAGCCCCTCAGCTTTGAAAACTCAGCTATTGCTTCTTCCCTCTCTGGTAACTATGTATGAATGGTCCAGCAGTTGCATCTGTCTGTTACTTTGTGATGTATGTAGTGCTTACTGTCAGACAAATTGAAAGTACTGTGTGTTGATTTAAATTTCTCTGTACTTTCTCTGAAGTTCAGGGTGCTGATTTTTTCTCCCTGGACAAAGTGAACGATACAAGTGCTTGACTAAAGTGATTCTTGATCCCCTCAAAACCCACTTTCCTTTTGAAATGCAGATCTAAGAGCCTCTGACAGCAGTCCCCCCTGTATATATCAGGGTGCTTACCATTACACTTATTGCTTTATTTGATTAGTTTTCAGTTTATAAGACACTTTCTTCAAAAGGACCTTGCAAGATGATTTGTAAAAGTATTATTTTATTTTCAAACAAATTTCATTAACATCTTTTGTTTTTATATCACATATCTTCCAAAACATCACCCTGCCCTCCCCTTCCCCGAAAGCCATTCCTCATAACAGAGAATAAAATAAGGGGATAGGAAATAATACATATAAAATAATGAATACATAACAAAAATTCAGACATTATATCCAATGTTTCATATCCATTTTCCCAACTGTCTACAAATATACAAGGTGACATATCCTCTCTTGTTTCTTCTTTTGGTTCTAGCTTGGACATCATAGTTCCATAGCACTAAGATTTTTTTTTGCTGGTATTTTTATAATTTATATTGTTCTAGATAAAATTTAATATCCCATTTTTACATATAGCAAAATTGACACCAAGAGAAGTGATGCAACTTAAGGTCAAAACATTGTTAATGATAGTGGTAAATCCTCAAAGTGAGATTTCTTGACTCTAGTTTCAAACCTCTTTCTACTATATGATGCTGAACTTTATATGTTACAATCCTTGTGCCCTTCTGCACTATTAGGAAAAATATTCAGCTATCAGACAATTTACTGGAATGCTAGCAGATGAGGGGGAAAAGAAGTGGTGTGTGTATGTGTGTATGTGTGTGTGTGTGTGTGTGTGTGTGTGTGTGTGTTCACAGTAAATATTTGGAGATCAGAGACCTTGGTCAATTAATTACAGTTATGACCTGAAAATAATAAATGTCTTTAGAAATGGAAGAGAATAGCGATTGGTGGGTATAAATAACATCCACTAGAAAATTATGAAATCATATATTTTCTAGGGACCTAAACAGAAAAAAACTCAAAAAACTAGTATCTATCTATATAGAGAGAATGATATTATTTCATTTTACCCTACAGATGATAATCATGAAGAACCTGATGGATTTCAGAGCAATTATTCTTTTATTTTACATTAGTAGCCCCACCATTTACTTTAAATAGAAATGTAGTAAGTTTCCCAACCTTATAAAATAATCATTAAATATGCTACATACAAGGACCAAATTTATCTCAGAGAGTCTCCCAAGAAGATTAAAGGCAGTAATTTTTTCTTTTGTTTACAACAAACATATTTTTGGTGAGACTTTTATTTTGCATGTGTATGCATTTACTTATATTTCCATTTTATTATTCAGTTATTCCACTTTATTATTCTATTTTAAAGTTACATTTAAAATGGTTGCTTATTGTTTTGCATAAATCTTTACTAAACACATCAAATTTACCTATCTAAGAATCTGGCAATATAATTTGTTTTATTACTTTCTCTGCAATCTCAAAGGCATTTGGCCAGAGGCAGTAGGATGTCAGTGATATGAAAGGAAAATTATTGACAAAGTGGACTTATTTTCCAAAATAAAGATTAAACTGCTATATAAAGTTACACCACTTCCTCATTACATCCCATCTCTTTCTTCTTTCTCACCCCCAAGGCATTCACAATTCAAACACAATACTGAACTAATCATTTTAGGAGACAACACTCTCCCTTTACCAGAAAAGTGATAGAACATGTAAAACGTTATCATCACCATAGAACCACCAACATCCTTATCCTCAGCCAACCTTCCAACATATTGCTAGAAAATGTGCTTCTCTTTCCCCCTTAAAAATTCTCCTATATTTTGTTATGGTGATTGAAACACCACTATTGCAATTAACTGCATTAGGTGAAAAGGTTATTTAAAATGGTGCATGGGTCCTGAGCATATGGGACTTATGGGTAATGATGGGGGAAGACTTGGGTTGACTTCCACAGTAAATTGTATTAGACAGTTAGTTACTCTGGGGTTGAAAGGAAAGGGATGCCAGCATGGAAGAAAGAGTTGCTAAAGAGGAATGACAGAAGATAGTATTAAACATCCTGAGCAGGTCCTGGTTCTTATCGCATAAAAATAAAATCTGCTTTGAGCTCTATTTAGAACATTAAGAGTTATGGAATGGTACCAGAAAGAGGAAGTGGGAAGGTATATATACAAATTTATGTCAATTAACAATTAAAATGTAGGATTGTTCTATTTACCAACATTGCTAATATCATCCTTCCACTACTTCAACACAGTTCTGCCATTAGTGAGTTCCTCCTGGGGTTCATATTTTGGGGACAGATACACATTAGCTATGCTTTTTTTTCCTCTTATAGTTATTGGGTTTTTTTTTAACTTTCATGACTTTGTTTTTACAATCCACATAGATAATTTCTGTCTCCGTATTCCATCCTTTTGATCTTCCTTTTATGGGTTGTTGTCTTCTCCATTAGAATGTAAACTCCCTGATAAGAAGGGGTATCTTTTTTCTTTCTTTTGCTCATACTTATATCCCCAGGGCTTAGCACAATGCTTGGCACATAGTACATAGTTAATAAACTCTTGTTGCCTTGTCTACATAAGTGTTCCCTCATGATTGTAGCTCATGATAGTTTCTCTCTTCTCTGAATTGTATTCACATTCAATATTTTAGAGTATTGGAATAATCATGTGCTTCAGCTCTACCTCCCTGAGACCAAGCAAACCACAATAGGGCAATACATTATTTTCTCTTTCCTTTTGTTTTTTGCTTTTTATTTTTAAGAGGGTAAGACAGAGAGAATTTGAGGCCTTCAGCACTAATGTTCTCTTATTCTTATAAGGTTAACATTCATTAATTTGATCCTTCAGACATCTGGAGTAGCACTAATTTACATGGCTAAATGAAGCATGATCATACATTTTGTTAGGAATTTTTTTTGTACTGTAAATTTCACTGTTCTTCCACATGTATTTGCTCCCAAAAGATTCTTTTTCTTGTGAATCCGAAAGGAAACAGTATTGAACATCAGATCATTCTTATGTAATAAACTATTTATGCTGAATAGTTTTCTAAATGAAGGGATAAGATAATAGCTCCTAAGGTCAATGCGATTCCCTTTCCTTCAACTAAAAAAAATTAACTTTAGATTCAAAATTTACATAATTTTAAAATGAGCTAAAGAGTCCATCTGTTTAAAATTTGAGAAATTTCCTAACTGGGATTTAAAGATATTATAAAAAAATTATATATTTTCATCTAAAAAACCCCAAAACATCCTCATATCTAAAGAAGACGGAACCAAATTGACTTAAGGGGGCATTAAGTTGCCCTTGAATTTAGTGATAGATACCTGAACACTCATACATCCATACATGCATACACACACATACATACAAACATGCATACACATGTATATGAATGTTGCATGTTTGTGTATGTGTTTATATATGTATGCTTATTCCCTGATCTCTTCAAAAGTAAAGTTGAGCTTACTAGAAAAGATTTAGTAAGTGGAAGAAGGCATTAAATTATATTACATGTGGACAAGCATGCCCTGAAAGGGAAAGTTAGGGAAAAAGTCCAATTTTTCTTGGGACTATCCTCATCCCAGGTTCTTTGCCCATGATGCCTGTAGAACCAGTGTTCCTTCTCATTATTTCTTTCTCTGTCACTATGCATTCCTACCTTTACTCTTCAGGAGATTGCTGGAATGCCACACTTACTCCAACCACTGAAATACATGTAGTTCTGATTAGTTTCATTATTTATTTATGATGGTTGGAGTTTCCCATGTTTCTCAACATATCTAAATATGATTATTGTGCAAGGTCATTATTGTTGAAGCACTTTTTCATACTTAATTTAAGGCTTATGAAATTGATTGAGGATCTTCTCACTTAATTTAAACGGAATGGCTTGAGTAAACCTAAACATTTTATTTACATAGCTTTGGAATTCTGTGATCAAAATCATTATATGCAATACTTCTGCACTTTCTTCAGAGTTTAGAGGGAATTGAATTAAAATAAGAAGCAGAAGAGAAACAGACATTCAAGATAGAGGAAAGTTACATTTTTTATAAATCAACTAATTTGAACACTTGTTAGAAAGAGGAGAGAAAATTGTCCCTTGCTGATACTTTGTCTCCTACCATCTTGGCACAGCGATGATAATCTAGAAAGTTTAGGCCTTGTGAGGAAAAAATCCCTCTCTTCCATGAAAGCAAGAGAGAACAAGTAAAAGTGTATAACTGATAGCCAATTAATAAGCATTTACTAATGGTTTATTATTCAGGCACTGTGTTAACAGCTGGAGATGAAGGAGACAGAGACACAGAGACAGACACAGAGATACAGAAAGATGGAGACCAAGAGACAAAGACAGAGACAGAAAGACAGAAACAGAGATATGGAGACGCACAGAGAGAAAAAGAGACAGAAAGGAGAGATTAAAAACAAACATAGTCTCTCATCTCAGAGATTATATTCTAAACATTAAAACAACTATGTACATACAAATATATGTACATGCTTAAGTAGAAGGTAATTTCAGAGGAAAGGTACAGGAGTGTGTACTGGGAAAGGTTTTTAACAAAAGATATAATTTAAATTGAGTCTGGAAGGTAATTAGGGAAGTCAGGAAACATGGGGAAAAGACTGGTGTTGGAGCTGAGAGATGTGTTGTTATGTTCAAGGAATAGCAAGAATCTCAGTCTCTGTATTGTAGAGTATGTATAGGAAAAATTAAAAAACTTTGGAAATGCAGTAGTAGGTTAAGTTGTGAAATGCTTTAGGAGTGAAGCTGGGGAGCTTATATTTGATAGAGGAAGCAATATGAAGCCGCAGGAGTTTACTGAGCAGGGGAATGACATGGTCTTACCTGAAACTTTGAATGATCATTTTGATAGCCGAGTGGCAGAAGAATTAAAGTGGGAGAACTTGAGTCAGGGACATTTACCCAAATGCTTCTGCAGTTGTCCAAGCAAGAAGTGATAAGAACTGCACCAAGGTGGCAGCTATGTGAGTGGAGAAAAGGGCACATAAAAGGCAGATTTTTATGATGAATGTAGAAATGACAAGATGTGGAATGAGTATGCATGAGTGGTCCAGGATGACATCAAGATTGTGAGCTTGATTGATTTGGAGGATAGTGATGCCCTCAGAAGGAATAAAGTAGTTTAAAAGAGTGAAAGGTTTTGACAGAAAGATAACAGGTCCTGTTTTATGTAGATTGAGTCTGAGATATGTGTTAGGCCTCCATTTTGAGAAGTCCAACATGTAGTTGGTCAAGGAATCTCAGAAGTGAGAAGAGATTAGTCCTGAAAAAATAAATGGGAGAGTCATCTGCAAAGAGAAGATAACTGAATTCATGAAAGATTGCTGAAGATTCTCCAAATCCCAACCTGCTTCAGAAATCCATGCTGTTCTTTGGAAGCCCCCAATTTACTGAGGCAATTAAATACTTACCTAAAGCAAGTTTTATTATGATTGGAAAAGACTTAGGAAAAAAAAATTCCAGATCCCCATTGCAAGAACCTTGGGGAATTAATCTTATGGATGTTTTAGTCAGTCATTCATTTTAGGTATTAATGTCTGTTCTAGGGAGGATTATACAAAGAGTGCATTGATGATTTCTAACTTTTAATAATTTGTAATATTCTGAGTCAAATAGGCTGTGCATGAAATTTAAAGAAATACCGATGAAAATTGAAACAAAGGAAAAGAATTTTCCAAGTTAAGAGAGAGGCTGAAACATATTCAAATTATATAATCTAAACCAAACCCTAGACAAATATAATAACTGGGACAGCATTCATGAAGAATTGGGGTCAAAAGTTAAATCACAGACTTTATCATAGAGGCTGACGCAGATCTGTATGCTATACATGATGCCCAAGAGCATCTGCTAGCTTTTTGGAGTACCTATACTATGATGGGGTGATCTGATAAAATAGAGCCTAGTTTCTTGTTTAAAAAAATGGATTCATTCACTTTGAATAGAACACACACACAATCAAGCACATATGTGCATATGTATATGTGTGTGCATATGTATGCATGCATGTGTGTATACATAGATATCTACATGTATGTATAAATATATATATGTACATATAAACATATTTATATTTATAGGTTATCTAGATAAGCTTAAATTATACTAGATGAGAGATGAGGACGTTGGTACACAAGTAGCTCTTCTTTGGGCCGGCTTTAGTTATTAGCAATTTCTTTCTTTCATTAAAATGTACTCATCATTCCTATAGCTCTACCTTAGCTATTAGTTCTTACCTATTCTCTTTGTTGCTTTTGGAATCCCTTCAAACTCAAGGAATGAATCAATAATTTTCAAAGCAGTGTGAAGAATTCCTCATTTCTTTTAATATGTTAAAATTGATGAAGCATAGAAATCCCCCCATTTTTACAGTAACTCAAATCATAGAATTTCATGGTTGAAAGGGACCTTAGAGGTCATCTAATTACAAATTACAAATTTGTTCATGGGATCATAGATTTAGAGCTGGAGGAGACCTCGGAGGTCATTTAATTACAACCTAGTTGATTTTTATTTGTTTGAATCAAAATCAGCCTAATCTTTTCTCCTCTTGACAAACCCTTCACTTTTTTTTAATGTGGAAATCATGTACCACCTGTTCTAGGCTAAACTTTATCCCTTCAATTCTTCTTCATATCTCAGTATAGAGTGGAATAACCATTCAGTTTGCATTCCTTTGTATATGTTTTGGTTGTTCAATAATCTTGTATTCATAGCACCCAGAAAAGAAAACAATATTCCGAATCAAGAATGATCAAAGTATGTAGCAGGGAAATATTTCCTTACTTCTTCCATATATTTGACTGCATATAGCTCACAACTTATTTGGAAGATAAGGCAGAAACAAAGATGATGACACAATGCAGCAATAATTGGTTGGTTCAGTGTAAAACTTTTTGTAGTAATTTGTAGGTATTCAATAGCTTAAGAGAAAGGATGTTATGGGTATAAGTAACAGGAGAGGGAGGGAATAAATATACAGTTTCCATGATGTTCCAGGAACTCCTCTAAGAGCTTTACACACATGTTGTTTAATCCTCACGACAACGGTGAAAGCTGGCGCTGTCCTTAGCCCCATTTTGCAGCTGAGATTGAGGCAGACAAAGAGTAACTGACCTGCCAAGAGCTACACAATTCGAAAGCATCTGAGTCTGGATTGGCGTTTGAATCTTCCTGACTCTGGAGCTAATACTGTATCATCATGTGACTGTCCCAAGAAGAAAATAGACCAATAGCAGAGATAAAAGGAATCATTAGATTGCTATAATAAAAAAATGACATACCTTTGAAGATGAAGGAAAAGAGTGTATGAGAGAACTTTTAAAGTGTCAAATCTAGCAGAAAGGGCATCGAGTATAAGAAGTCGAAAAAAAAACTGAATTCTCACTTGACTTTAGATTTCTGAGGAAGAAGAGAAACTGGGGAGACAATCCAAGGTTTTTTAAATGTTTGACTAAATCATAAGATAGAAATTGAAAAAACTAGAGGACTTGAGAAATCTGAGAAGCAAAAGGAGCAAGATAAGCTGAAGGCACGGATATCAAACTTAATTGGTAGGAATAAAGTAGTCTTGACTAAAACAACTAGAGACGAAACAAAAGTTAAAGGAAAATTTTAAGCAGGAAAAAAACGTCAAGATATTTTCATCAGATCTTTGATAATTATCTTCTGAATAAGTAATTTCAACAGATTAGGAAACTTCAAGTGAGAAAATTCTCCTTCTGGAGCAAATGATCTCATATCTGATGACATCACTAATAACAATGCAGATCTGTAACTATTCAAAGTGAGTATGAGTCGTTAAAAATTAAGCACCTAGTGTCAGAGAAATAAAGTCAATATGTGTTAGAAATGACATTTAAGGCCAGGATTTAGTGACTTCAAAGCCAACTCTCTATCCATATGACAAGTAACACAAATGGAAAAACCAGGTAAGACATAAAATGAAACTTCAGAGAGGATTCTGGGAAGATGGCAGAGTAGGTCAGAGAATTATAAGGTCTCAAGATTTTTCCCTCAAAAAAGATGGAATACTGCCTCATGGTGAATATCGACTGGTAACATAAATAAGAGTAGGGTAGAACAGGGATCCTTGTGGGACAATTGGAGAAGATTTGAAGAAAAGTCCCAGAAAGAGGTTTGGCTCCTGTGAAAAGTAAATACTTCTGGGAAAGGAACTGCTTAGCCAACAAGTCCCAAGCCCTAGGGTTTGCTGGGTTGGGAGGTGACCTCTGTCCCAGCAGCAGGAACTTTTATCCCCCACCCCACCCCAGGGAGGGTTATTGAGCATCTGAGCAAGGGAAGATCAAGGGAACCTTTGCTGAAAAGAAACACCAGACCCAGTTGTGCTGGGGAGATGCAGTTAGGATGAAAACGAACCAGTACTTCTCTGGCGGTGGACACTTACAGGAGACTGGAGACCTTGGTTCCAGTTCCAAGTCAGAGAGGACAACTGAAGAAGGATATGAGACCAGAGGCACTGTCCTCTACACTTCAGGACAATAAGTGATTATAAAAAATTAGCTATTACAAATAAAAAAAATGCATAGGCATAAGAGAAAAAACTCTCAACCATAGAGAGTTACTATAGGAATAGAGAAGACTAGTGTTTATCTTTAGAGGAGGATATTGAAGCAAAGAAATCCTCTTATACTCCAAAGACTGATGTCAAACAGTCAGCTGTTAAAAAGAGAATTCATAGAAGAACTTTAAAAAGACTTTAAAAATCAAATGAGAGAGACTGAGGAAAAACTAAAAAAACAAAAGAAAAATTTGAAAAAAACAAGAAGATTATGAAAGTCGACCAGTTAGAAAAAAAAGGAGATCCAGAATCTTAAGGAAGAAAATAACTCCTTGAAAATCAGAATTGGTCAAGAAGCCAGTAAAGTAATTAGAGATTAAGAAATTATAAAACAAATTCTAAAGAATGAAAAAAATAGAAAAGAATGTGAAACATCTCATAAGAAAAACAATGGATCTAGAGAACAGATCAAGAAGAGAAAACATAATAATCACACAACCTGAAAGCTATGATAAAAAAAAAGAATCTCTATACAATAATACAAGAAAAAATTGAAAAAAAAATTGTCCTGAAACATTAGAACAAGGGAGGATAGTAGAAACAGAAAAAATCCACCAATCACCACCTGAAAGATATTCTATGAGGGAAACGCACAGGAATACTATAGTCAAATTTTGGAACAAGCAACAAGAAGAAAAAAAATTTTAAATGGAAGTGCCACAATTGTGACACTAAAGACTGCATATGTTGGGAGATTATGTATTATTATACTTGAAGATTAAAAGAACTAGGGTTCTGGCCAAAAATGTCATATCTAGCCAAGCTAAGTATAATCCTGAATGAAAAAGAATGGACATTTAATAAACTATCAGCATTTTAGGACTTTGTTAAAACAAAACAAAACTGAATTTAACAGAAGATTTTACATACAACAGCCAAAAGAAATATAATGTACATATCAAAGACTAACTACAAGGGACTCAATAAATATAGTTTGCTTAACTTTTATGTATGTAAAATGTAAAATTTATGTCAAAAATTGTTGTTAGAAACTGGGTATTTCATAAGAAAGGTTGGGGTAGGCCTGAATGTGTGATATGACATTCAAAAGTAAAACCATTTAGAAAGAGATGCAAAGAGTAATTATTTTATACAAATGAGGTGTGAAAAGAAGAACTGACATAGAGGAATTAGATGACAGAGGAGGGTTGTTGGTTCTGGAAACCTACTTTGATAGGGAATGGGCTGAACAGGGGAAAATGCATATACATCTAGAAGAAAATAAACCTCTTCTAAATTCAGAAATAATTAAAATGCTAAGGAGATAGGGAGAGGGGAGGCAATAAGGGAGTCATCTTTAGGTGTGAAGGGGTAGGGTAGAGGTTAAAGGGGAGTAGAGAAGGATGGTTAAATTTAAGGGAATGGGAGGATAAGAGGGACAAGGGAGGGATCCTTAGATGGGGGTAGGTTAAGTAATAGGGGTGCAAGATAGCAGGTAGAAGTAAAGTGAAAGAGTCAAGAGGGAGAGGAAATAAGAGATATACAGAAACATAAAAGCAAAGATTAGGAGTAAAATCTATTAGGAATAGTGTATATATGTGTGTGTGCGTGCATTTATGTATGTGTTTATATATGTATATGAATATGTCTGTATCTCTATGTACAAATATCTATGCTTAATTATAACCTCTAGGAGTGAGGGGGAAGAAGGGAATAAAAGAATAAAGTAAAAAATGTACAGAGAATGGAGAAAACCTACAAGGAAGCAAAAAATTAAAAGAAAAGATAGCTCTCAGCATAATGTGTAGTATTTATCATATAAGCTTCTTGAAATGGAAATTTTTTCCCTATATATTTTGAATCCTCTTATATTCTGCTCTGCGCATGACATATTATTTTCTTTTTTTTACTTTAAGTTTGTAATATGTTTTTCTTTCCTCTTCTTATTATGTAATTTCATTTAAAATTTAAAATAAGATAAAAGAAACTTAAATGTAGGCAGCAAAGTGCTCAAAATGTGAGAATGTGGGAATGTACTGATAGGAGAAAAAGAAGGCTATGTTGAAGATCTCCCCTCAAAGCTGTTATCAGAAGTTGTTCAAAATTATTAATAGAGAAATACATATTAAAACAGTTCTGAAGTATCACCTCATATCTCACAATTTGACAAATATAGGAACAGATTAAAACAGTTACAGTAATTAATGAACTATGGGGAGATATACTCATTGTTTTATTGTTCATGAAACTGTGACCTAGGTTTTTGAGGAAAAAAATAATAATTTTTATTAAAACCTTTAAACCTAATGATCCCATTGTTGAGTTGATATTTTGATTATATTATGGAAAACAAGAAAAAGACACACATACATTCAAATACTTTTACCAACACTATTGGAAAAAAGAAAAAAAAAGATGAAAACAACTTACATGCCCAGTTTGTGTTTGTCCTTCGTTGCCGAAGAAGACCATGCTATCAGAGAAATAATGACATGACTTGCACTTGACTTTGTTTTGAGTGAGGGAGGGTTGTTCAGGTCACCAGCCTCACTTCTCCTCCAGAGACATCTGAATCCAGTGACCAGATATTCACCAAGATGACTGGAGATGATCCAGGATGAGGCGATTGGGGTTAAGGTCACACAGCTAGTGAGTGTCAAGTGTCTGACGTGAGATTTGAACTCAGATCCTTCTGACTCCTGCACTGGTACTCTATTCACTGTACCACCAAGCTGCCCGTATGTGTCCAGTGATTTGGGAATGGATGATACATTTATATATAAGCATTCATATACATATGTGACATATATGTAATGTACTGATATTGTACTAGAAGGATCAACCATGCTAAAAACAGTGAAAAATTCAGGACCCTAAATTTTGCAATAAATAGTAACCTACACTTTTTATTCTTTGAATTTATAAATTATAATATCTGTAGTTACTGCATTAAAAAGAAAACCACTAGATAAACTACTACCTGATCACCTATTTACTTTTTACTAAGTCCTAATTAAACTTCCCATAAAACCCCCTTTTTTTCTAATTTTTTAAGTACAAATCCATTTTGTGGGTGCTATTCCTCCCATTAACTGGATTAGTGTCTGTTTTTTCCCCTGCATATGGGTTTTTATATACCCAATGACTAGCATGGTGATAGTCCTACTGTCCTACTTAACTTTTTAATTATAAATGTAATAAAAGTTAATGCAATAGTTAATGGCTGGCTTTAGGGGAAGAGAAAAAGATCTCTATTTTTTATTATGCATTGTTCAAGTGGAAGATAAATATACTAGAAAAGACAGTTTAATGCTAAATCATGTTTCAGTTGCTCTTGAAATAAATGTATTCATTGACTTTACTTCTCTAGTATTGTTCATACCTCTCTGATGTTATGTAGAATATCCTATTTTGTACTTCTAATGATTTGTATATATTAGATACATAGTACAAGATAATCTACTTGCTGTTAGGGGTTAGGGCATGTTTACTATGATCAAGTTCTCCATCAATCCTACTCAATATCTAGCACAGTAGCTTGCACATAGTAGTCTTTTAATAAATACATGTTGAATAAATTAGTATAAATGAATGAAAAAATATAGATGAATTATCACATGCTATCCTACACTGAGACAGTGCAGAATGGATTTCAGTTACAAAATATCTAACAACCGCAAAATAAATGAGTACTGCTTCATTTAAAATCTCAGAGTATTAGAGTTAAAAATGACAGATTAGATGTCATCTAGTCCATTCACCTACCTGTACAGATTATAAAAATAAAGTCTATTTAAAATTACATGATCAAGGTCACACAGTAAAACACAACAGAAATCATCTTTTTTGAGGGCTTAGTTTGTGAAATAGCACCATGCTAGTCATTGGGTATATAAAAACCCATATGGAGGGGAAAAAACAGACACTAATCCAGTTAATGGGAGGAATAGCACCCAGGCTTATTGATTTCCATTCTGTGGAATTGTCATGATTTATGAATTCTTTCTTTCATTTTCACATTATTTAAGAAAGAACTTCGTAAGGTTACTTTTCTATAGTGTTTCCAATTTATTCCCTATCACCTCTATACCAATATCCTACTGTGGCTTCTCGAAGACAGTTTACATGAAGTATGGACTTTGGCATCTTACCAACTGAAACAGGAACTTCAAATCCAGTTCTGCTGATGGATTGTGACTCTGTTTTTTGATGAACTTCCTAGCTTGGAGGAGAAATACTTATTACATAAATTTGACACTAGTTATTGAAAATTCTGGATATAAAATTCAATTTTAGATTTTATAAAGTATTATATGAATGTCACTATTTAATATTATTCCCTGACAGCAAATTGGTTAATGTTAGCTCTTGATGGGGGGCATTTAACTAAATTCACTCCATCCTATCCCCTCCTAGGACAAAAAATATACTGATCGGAAACTGGATAAGAGTGGAAGGGGTGAACGACAGTGAGCCAGAAGCATCCACTTGGCCTGATTGGTTGGTTAGACAGGTAAGTGATGCAATGGATAGAGAACTGGGTATGGAGTCAGGACAGCCTGAGCTCAAACATGTCCTTAGACTCTTAACTGTGTGACCACGAGGAACTTCTGTTGGCCTTCATTTCTTCATTTGTAAAGTGAGGATGATAATAGTACCTTCCTTCTAGAATTGTTGGAATGATCAAATCTGCTAATATTTATCAAGTTCTTGGCCAACCTGGAAATGCTATGTGTAAATGATAGTTATTGTTGTTTTTGGAGAGTGGTAAAATTTCTGAGGATCAGAAGAATTGGTTAAAGCAGGGAGTGGAGTGGATAAAGCATACAGAAGTGATGGAAGACCAGGAGATTTTTAGGGAAACCAAAAATAGAAGAAAACATCTTAACTATCTCTTTGACTTACGGAATCTCTCTATGTCTTCCTGGATCTCATTGCAATCATCTGAAGCAATTGGATTGTAGTAGATAATTGTTATGATCTTTATTCCCCTAGTCTTATTTGACTCATTACTAGTGGACATTGATTTCTCTGGATGCTATTAGTAAAGGCTCAAGAAGGGTAAGTAAAAAAAATACATTTCTAAGGTGACATGTGGTTGAAGATCTTTTCTTCTGCCCTCCCAGATTAGATTGGATAGACTTCTACCTATTCTTTTCATGAGTCAGTCCAAGATGAGAAGTGATATTTCCGTCCTCCATCTAATTTGCTAAAAAAATATTCAATTAAAATGACTTCTCTTAAGGGAGTCAGTAGATGGTTCCATGTTAACTACCCAGGTTTTGCAGGTTTTCAGATAACACCAAAGACAAAACCTCAACAACAAAGTGTATGTCTCTTTTAACTGCTAATGAACTTTCCCATCATGGCTGAAAGGGACTTTGAGGGCAATAGCATCATTTCTGCCTGCCATTTCTCTGAAATAAACTAGTTTTCAGCACCCATGATACCTACAGTAACAAAGTATACTTCTGTTCAAATCCAGGCTGAAGAGTATTGTCAGTGATAGTGAACACTTATTGTCATGGAGGATATGAAGCCTATCAGAACAGCACTGGATTTGTACTATGCTGGAAGTTTAGAGACAAGGAGAGAAAACTTGCTTATGTATAGTTAAATAGATATGTATGTGTGCAACACTTCTAGGCCTTCATTTAAGCAAAATAGATTAGCATACAATAGATTTATCTTTTTTATTTGTTTTATTCAACAAAGCATACACTGTCAGAGTGGAGCAAATAAGTAATGACTGGTAATATTGAGTTTTAATATCTGTTCGATTCTTTTGGTGCCCCATCAATCATGTCTGAAAATCTGTTTGTGAAGAAAAATGCTTTAAAAAATAGTCCATGAAAAAGCAGTATCTCACTACTGATAGAAAAACAGGACAAAAAAGATATAGGGAAACAAAAGTGAGGAGAAGGAATGGGGAAAGTGGTTGGGGAAAGAAATTATTAATAGATTGACTTTTTATGGCTTTCTTTGCCTCATTTCTCCTCTTGGATCAAATAGTCTCACTGTTATATATCATTATATCACTTAGTGTGAATAAATGAGACAGTAGAAGAAGCACTGATCTGGACTCAAAAAGACCTGAATTCAAATATATAGGATATCTAGGATATAAGATATAGGATATATCAAATACATCCTAAAAAGCTAGCTCTGTGTCCCTGATCAAGTCACTAATCTCTACCTTCCCCTTGTATAAAATGGGATATTCTTTAGGTTGATGGCAACTTAGATGAGAGTGTGTGTATATACATACATACATATATATATATATATATATATATATGTATTCATGTATATATACACACATATGTACATACTTGTGGATGTATACATGTGGATTCTGTGCATATATATGTATATACACATACATCCATACATCCACACTATATATTTGTATATATGCACATACACATGTATGTGTATATATCTGTATGTGCTATTAATGAGTGAATGAGTTAGTTGAAAAAGTATATATTAAGGACTTACTGAAAAGCGTGGTGCTAAATGTTAGGGATGCAATTTTTTTTTAAAGTAACATACCTCCTGCTCTCAAGGTATTCATGTTCTAATGGAAGAGGAAAACAAAACAAATCATTTTCTTTTATATTTAAAAATTTTGCCTGAATCCCCATCTAATATGCTTCCCTCATAATAGTTAACAAGTTGATATCAGCTTTATTTGTACAAAGGGATATTTATTGAAATGGTATGGTGAGATAACAGTACAAAACCAACCCCCTAACCACTGGACCACTGTCCCATATACACACTCTTGGTGTGTGTGTCAGAGGAAGCCCAAAGCACACATGTAGGGGAACACATGGGTCCAAGGTGTAACTTATGGCTCACAAATTCCTTACCCAACTTATTTCTGCATATGTATCATTAATAGAGAAGCTGCATCCTTGCTTAGCTGGGATGGTTCTTTGGGATACAACTGGGAAAGTCAGACTTGATATCTTAGCTGTTGAATCATTCCACTGCTGAGCTACTTAAAGCAGTATGTTAAGAACAGTGGAGTTTATCTGATAAGTGTTCCTTGTTACGATATTACAGAATTAGAGGAGTACAGGAAGAAAAGGAACACTATAGGCAGATGAAGACTAGGAAGATTCCGGAACCAAGGGAGACAAATGAAGCAGTGTGGGAATTTTGTAAGATAATGTTCTAGGAGAAGCAGTGATCGATCAAGTTGAAGAGGGATGGAGGTGGAGCGTTCCTCAAGGATACAGTCCTTAGTATCAACAAGAAGTTGTTGGCAAGTAGCTCTGGAGCAGATGGATAGAGAAGATGAAATGGCTTCTATGATCCAACCAACCATTATTCTCAGGTATCAGATTCTAGCTTTCCTCCCCTACTCAGCCAAATGTTGTGCTCAAAACTTGCATGATGAGGTATCAATGACTGAGAATGACTTAGTGCCAAAATTGATTCCAGAATAATTTGCATCTTGTCAAGGATCAAAGCCTTAAAGTAAAAATATGGGTTTTTTTTGAAAGTACAAGTTTAACTAGATATTAAACAAAAATATTTTGCAAAGGGAAAGGCTCTTAAAATCTTGCTCTGTGGGGAACATCTTCTACTCTATTTTGGTCAAAGTTTAGTTCTAATGTAGAAAATCCACACTTTTAAAAGAAACTTTAATTGCTAAGCCCTGGTTTTATCTTTTTTTCCCTTGTTTTCTCTAATTTCTTTCCATTCATTCAAAATTCAGCAAAGTTGTATTAATCAATGACTGTACTAGGAATGAGGGAGAGGCATCATAGTTATTTTGAATAAAACTTCATTTCACAGGGCTTATAGTCTATAAGCATTCTAAAATAACTGGTTTTGTTTGACATAATTAATTTGGTAAAACTCAAATGGACTGAATTATGGATTGCCATTCAACTGTTTGTTTCTTACGGTAACAAATCATTGGATCTGGCAGGACTTCCACTATGTTGTCATACTAATTCCCTCCCTTTTTACCATGCTGTTTGAAAAAAAATCTGTATTTGTATAAGTTATAACTCACAATATTCCTTGAAAAAGGGGGGGAAGTATGATTGCCTTCCTTTCCTTGTTCCTGACTGAGTTTTAGAGTTAACAGTATCATATGTAAGATATTGCCAAGGGATCTGTAAAAGCCTATGTGTTATAACAGAAAGCATACTGTTGTTGATCCAAACACTGGTTTTAGAGCTCTGGTTCAGAAAATTAAAGGTAGTATTTTCTAGTGGATAAAGCATGGAACTTGCAGTCTGGAGACCTGGGTTCATATCCTTCTGCCCCTTGCTACCTGCATGACCTTGAGGAAGTAACTAAAGCTTTTTAAATTCAGTTTCCTCACCTGAAAAATGACTGGATTACCTATAAGATCCATTTTAATTCTAAATCTATGATCCTATACTTACTAGTTACATGACTGTGATCAAGTATTTTTATCTTCTCCAAAGCTCATTTTCTTCATTTGTTTTAAGAGATCTTATCAAATAGACTCTTGAGAGGAAGGTGCTTTACAAAGTGTAAAGTGCAAAAGAAATCTGAATTAATATTATTTAACATAAATTAGTATTAAGAGTTAAATTAAAAATCATTTGGCAGAGCCAAGATGGTGGAGTAACAGCACAAACTTGCTATCTCCCTCCAAACCCAGATAAATAACTATAAAATGACTCTCAACAAATTTTGGAGCTTCAGAACTCACAGAATGATACAGTGAAGCAAATCTCCAGCCCAAGACAGTGGGAAGTTCACCGGAAAGTGTCTATCTCACTGGCAGCAGAGCGCAGTCCAGTGAGGGCCACCTTGGCACAGACAGGCCCTGAGCAGGCCTTGGATGAACTGAATCTTGGGCACCTGTGGCAGTCTTCAGGACTTCAAAATCCCAAAACACTGAGGACAAATTGGAAGGTCAGTGGGAAAAAACTGTGGGACCTGCATGAGAGAGTAGAATGGTCAGGCCCCAGCCCCAAGGCAGCAGAGGGGGTGGAGTCTGTGGAGGAGTCCATGGCAGCAACAGGGGCAGCGGCAGTGGAGTCTGTTTCTGGAGTTCTAGGCCAACAGATTGTGAGGAAATCAAGTGGCTGACAGTATACCTCTCACCCTTACTGGAAGCAGAGAAATACATTGTCAAAGAGTTCAAAAGTCAAGTAAAAATAGATGGGAAAATGAGCAAAAACTGGAAAAAGAATCAGACAAGACAAAAGAGTCTTGACAATGAAGATCAAAACATATAACCAGAAGGAGACAGCAAAGTCAAAGCTCCTACATCCTAGGCCTCCAAGAAAACAAGAGGAGCTCCAAAAACTTACTGAAGAAAATAATTCCTTAATGGAGCATATGACTTTAGGAAAAATCAAGAAATTATAAAACAAAACCAAAGGAATGAAAAGATAACAGAGAAGTGAAATATCTCATTAGAAAAACAATTTACCTGGAAAATAGATCCAGGAGAGATAATTTAAAAATTTTTGAATTATCTGAAAGCTGTGATCAAAAAAAGAGCTTAGACATCATCTTTCAAGAAATTATCAAGGAAAACTACCCTGATATTCTAAAACTAGAGGGTAAAATAGATATTGAAAGAATCCACTGATCACTTCCTGAAAGAAATCCCAAAAGGAAAACTCCTAGGAATATTGTAGCCAATTTTCAGAACCCCCAGGTAAAGGAAAAAATATTGCAAGCAGTAAGAAAGAAACAATTCTAATATTGTGGGCATAAAATCAGAACAACACAAGATTTAGCAGCTTCTAGAGTAAGGGATCACAGGGCTTGGAATATGATATTCCAGAGGTCAAAGTAACTAGGATTAAAACCAAGCAAAACTGACTACAATATTTCAGGGGAAAATAGTCATTCAGTGAAACAGAGAACTTTCAAGCATTCTTGATGACACAACCAGACATGAATAGAAAATTTGACTTTAAAACACAAGAATCAAGAGGAACATAACAAGGTAAACTAGAAAAGGAAATCATAAGGAATTTACTAAAGTTGAACTGTTTACATTCCCACATGGAAAGATCCTATTTGTAACTCTTGAGACTTCTCTCATTATCAGGGTAGTTGGAGGGAATATATCCATATAGACAGAGGGCACAGTGAGTTGAATAGGAAGGAATGATATCGAAAAAATAAAATTAAGGGGTGAGAGAGGAATATATTGGGAGGAGAAAGGGAGCAATATAATGTGGCAGATTATCTCATATAAAAGAGACAAGAAAAACTCTTCCAATGGAGAGGAGAGAGAAAGAGTGAACCTTGCTCTCATTGCATTTGGCTTAAGGAGGGAATGATATGCACACTCAATCTGGTATGAAAATCTATCTTTCACTACAGGAAAGTAGGAAGGAAGAGGGTGAGCAAGTGACAGGGGGATGATAGAAAGGAGGGCAAACGGGAGGAGGGAGAAATTAGAAGTAAACACTTTTGAGGAGGGACAAAGTCAAAAGAGAATAGAATAAATGGAAGGCAGGATAGGATGGAGGGAAATATCATCGTTCACAATATGACTACTATGGAAGCATTTTGTATGACTACACATGCATAACCTATGGTGAACTACTTGCCTTCTCAGGGGGGATGGGTGGGGTAGGAGGAAGGAAGAGAAGTTGGAACTCAAAGTTTTAAAAACGAATGTTGATAGGTGTTTTTACATGCAACTGGGAAATAAGATACACAGGAAATGGGCTATAAAATCTATCTTCCCCTACAAGAAAATAGAGAGGATTAGAATAAGAGAAGGTAAGGGTATGATACAAGGGAGGACAGATTGGAGGAAGTGGCAATCAGAATGCATGCTTTCTTCTGGTGAATTGAAGGGAGAGATGGGGACAAAATGTGGAACTCAAATTCTTGTGGAAGTATCTGTTGAAAACTACAAATAAATAAATTTTAAAAACAAAATAAAAGTTAAAAAGTAAAAATCATGAAGAAAATACTGTTTATTAGATCCTTTCTGGGTACTGAGAGAGATACAAGAAGAGTAAGATATTCCCTGACCTCAAAGAAATTATGGATTATATAATTGGCAAAGTAATAATGACAATTTAAATTTCATGTGCTTTAAGGTTTGTGCACAAGTCCCTTGTGAGGTAGGTAAAAGAAGTATTATGAAAATATTGCATCCCAATTTTGAAGATAAGGAAACTGAGGGTCTGTGATATTGATCGAATTGTCCATCATCATAGAACTGGCAGATATGCGATTTAGGAGTCAAACAAGCCTCTCTTGTCTCCAACTTCCATGCTCTTTCCTTCATATCTACAAAACATATAAATAAAAATGTCCTAACACCAAAACTCCTACGAATTATAAAAATGGTGCTATAGTTCACAAGCAAGAACAGCTGCAGTACTGATAATGACTAATTTTAAAGTGGAAATGACCATTTTCTATTGCTTATAAATGACTCAGAGTCAAAATGAGTAAATAGTTAATCTTGTTCCCTTTCCTTAACTTCATTTCCCCCTAAAATGTGAAAATCAGAAGGATTTCTAGAGTATTGTTAAAATTTTCTAAGAATAATATCTATAGTTTTGTTAGTTTTCAGGGGAATGATGATCACAGAAATCCAAATGATTCATTTATAACTGTAAAACTTGAACAGTACATGTCATACTATTGCCTTGGATGCTTTGTTTGCCCAATATTTTTTGTGGTCTTGAACAATTAACCTTTAGTTCTTCCAAAGGAACTTTGTAATTTAGTGTATGTCTGGATCAGAAAATCAAGATGAAGAAAACTGAGGAATGAATTTCTATCTTGATATCAGTTGCATTAGTGCAGGGAAAGGAAAAAGAGATCAACTCCAGGAATTTAGCTTATAAAAGGACATATGAAATCAGTTCTGATATGAAAAGAACATAGGATTTGGAATTAAACATCATAAACTTAGATGCTAGCTCTGTCAATTACTAGATACATGGTCTTTGGTAATTACTTCCTAGGTCTCATCTTGTTCATCTGTAAAATGGTAACAATATTGTCTGCACTATCTACCTAAAATAAAAATTGTGATCAAGCGAAATAATCTATGTATGACATTTCTAGAAGTGTAAAACTATATAAATATTAACTGTTATCAGTACAATGGGGTTGATATGGAAGTGTTCATGTTCCAAAGGAACAGATGGTCCAAGAATAGGCAGGTATTCTCTAGGTCTGACTAGGAAAAAGCTCAGTCCAGAGAAGTAAATTAAAGCAGGTAATGCCCCGAAGCTGCTTCAGGTTAAGGCAGATATTGTGGAGTCTGAGAGATCAGAGAGCATGCATGACAATAACAACCAGAAAAAAAAAAAAACTTCAGGTGAGCTCAGTACCCACGGTACAAGATGTTTGTTTTTCATCCTTTTTAAAAATATATTGTGTTTCAAAAATAGGTATACTGTGAATGATATTCTATCTATCTATCTATCTATCTTGAAGCTAGAGGAAAGGGAAAGCCCCTGTAGATCTAGTGTGCTCCTGATTAAGACAAGAACAAAATACTACTAGTTTTAATAGCAATACTAATAGTAGTAGAAACAACAGTCATGATAATCTACACATGATGCTTTGAGGTCTTTCTAAGCATTTTCTAGTAACATGCTTATTAGTTAGATAGTACAAACATTATGTTCATTTTACAGTTGAAGCTACTAAGAGGTGAAATGAAATACCCAGCTTCCAAATCAGGGGTGGGGAACCTGTGATATGGGCCACATGTGGCCCTTTAGATCTCCAAGTGTAGCTCTCAAAAAGTTCCCCACCCCTTCTCCAAACTATCATGTGCTAGTGATGGGCCTTGAACCCAGATCTGCTGACTTTTAAACCAGAACTGCTTTCTTTATACTGCATTGTAAAAGTACGCTTCCTGAGAAGTTTTTCTTTTCCTTTTTTTTTTAATAGGATATATATTTAGGATTAAAAAGAAGCATTAGGTGTGGCATAGCATAAGTAAATCACTGGCCAAAATACGGCCACAGAATTTGTAAACTATACTGAACTTTTGCAAAACTAAGATGCCACTTTAAAACCCATCAATACAACAAAGCAATGAACCTGAAAACCAACAGAAGAAACATTCCTCCCCAGACCATGCAGACAACACGGTCATCAAAGCTAATAAACATTTATTGTGAAAGATTATTGGGAAGCTTCCCAGGGTAGATTTCTCTTGGGGAAATATGTTCTTACAGAAGCTATGGCTTAAAGGAAACTCCATCATCCCATCATATTTTATGTTGAGAAATGACCAATAGGGGACAATGTAAGCGCTGGTACTTACAAAATGAGAATTCGGCACTTGACAGCCATTTTATTGCATCTTGAACATATTGAAGAAATAAATCATGAGGCCAGTAAAGAATTTGTTTTTGTTTTTTAAATTCTAGAATGAGTAACAAAAGTGAAATTCCATAGAGACCCACAGGATGGATTCAAGGCACCAGTTATTTCTGAATTGCTCTGAGTAGTGGTAAATACCTCTGTGGGTCAGGTGTCCCCAGACTTCAATAGGAAGGATGATGGTGAGGACAAAATTAGACTGAGGGGAGGTGTAAAAATTTTGCCAGGTACCATCAGCAAATAAAAGCAGCTCTCTGCTATTCAGTTTCTTTTGCCTTTTTACCTCAGCAAATGCCTAGAGTAAACTCTTGTTTAATTGTATTCATAGAACTTTGTTGTTTCATGGTCTAAGACCTAGAAAACAAAATAACTGATTTTGTTCTTGCGACAGGGGTTAGATAAGCAAAAGATCCAACTATCCAAGGATGCAATAAATAAAATAAGGTGTGGCAGAATTGAGAGAAAGCTGTTATTGACTTTAGAATGCTGAGTTTCCAAGTTCACAGAGGGAACCTAGGAGTAGGCCAGGAAGCAAATGAAATGTTTATGCATGTCTTTGTGATTCAGTTTTTCTTTACTTCACTTCTCTCATCTCCTAATTTACTGTTCTAATCAGCAGACCTATTTTCTGCCCTCTTTGTTACTACCGCCCTGCTTATGGCTTGAACTAAATCATAGACAGTTCTAGCCCTTGGCTCCACCAATATGAAACATTATACAGTATATAAAATGAATTACTGCAAATAAGGCAAGGGCTAGTGCCATAAAGCTGTCACCTTCACCTCCAGGATTTCCTCTCTAATGTCCCTATACCCTTGCTTGGTATCACCTAATGTGAAAGGGGATGAGCTGTTTTGATATGAAAGTAAAACCTTTTAAAAATAGCTGCAATACGTATTCTTAATGATGCTGGTAACATTTAGCATTGATCATTTTGGTGAGTTTTGGGTGATAAATCACCACATATGTGTATTATCAGATATGTATACAAGATATGTGTATAAGAACTTGCAAAATTTTAACAATATATATACACATATGAGAAATTTATGATGGGAGATAGTATAGTATAAAAGAATTCTAATCTTAAAATCCGAACATCTGAATTTTATATCCAGCTCTGCCACTTAACGTTTTCAAGATAAAATATAAAAACCAGGAGGAAACTTAGAGGTCACCTAGTGCAATACTTCTCATTCTATAATTGAGTAAATCAAGGTACTAAGTAATCAAATAATTTAGCTAAAATGACAAAGTAAGCAAATATTTCAACTGGAATTCAACCCCAAGACTGTTGATTTATAGTACAGGGATCTTTGGATCATGTGACAATTTCCATGTTTGTCAATTATTTTTTTCATTTTAAAAGGATATTCTAACATATTTCCCACATATCTTATGGCACAGTTTTATCTGTTTTTGTTTATTTGTTTCAGGATTTGGTTTTTTTTTTGTTTTTTTTTGGTATACTGGTGGACTTTAATTTTTGTTACTTCCCCTCTCCACAAACAATTTCCTTATTATAAAATAACACCACCTCATTTAGATGACCAAGTCATATAATATATATGGAAGTACTTTGTCAGTAATGTGAAAATGAGGCAGTATGTACTTGTAGACCAAAAAAAGGCCAAGTGACATTAAAGACAAAATTTGGTTTGGTTTATTGAATTAAAGTTTGCTGTCACTTTGTCAAGTAGAAAATTATTATCAAATAGTAGAATGGTATTTTCTTTAGCCAAATAGTGAAACTCAACAGTTTGAAATTTTCCTGTCTCTGAAGTGTCTAATGAAGTGCCAGAATGAGAAAATTTGGAGCTACACATATAGAAAAGCAAAAGCAAAATCAAATATAAGCAACTGCTTCCATACACATAGACGCAGTATTAAGGTTTTGGCTCTACAAAAGAAAAGGCTGTATACAATGAAACAACTAAGCTAAATTGAATCATATCTTGAAAGTTTTACTCCTGTCCAAGGTGGTTGGTTCACTGTGCCCAAATTAAAGCAATAATTAAAATGAAAGGAAAGGAAATGGCCAGTACATAGATGTAAGCACAATAATGAGCTCCAAAATAATCTCCCTACCATAATAAAACCCAGTTCTAAAGTCTCTTCTCCAAGTGTCCTTTCCTTCTACAAGGACTGCTGTGGCTGGAATTCTCCCTGATGCTGTCCATGGAACTTCAAAGTACATCACAAGAACCAGACAGCCGTCATTTAGAGCTGGGAATAACCTGAGAGGACATTGATTCTGGTCCTATGGTTTAAGAAAGGAAGAGACTGAGACTTACAGAAGGTGAGTGACTTGACTGATATGAAATAGGTAAAAAGGGGCACTGTCCAAGTTTGGAGTCCAGTTTTTCCCCCTTCAAATGTAGAGCTCTTCCCATGACCCCACACTAGGGTAGTTTTTATGAGAAGCATGTAAGTGAGATTGCAAGCAAAGTGCCTGAGAACAAAATGCATCTTGCTTTAATCATTTCAGTGGTGTTGGGGAGATCTGTCCTAAAGTGCTAATCAACAACCCACCAGAACCTTTCAGAAAAAGAACATTTATGTAATTATGACACATCTATCTACAGAAATTAGAGAGATATAGGTGAATTTTTGGGGAAAAGATATGACTTATTTGTCTGGCAAATGTCAGTTCATCTTCTGTTCCATACTTCATTCAAGGCTCAATTCAATGTGTTACGTGCTAAAAAGAAATTGAAATTGCTTCCCCCCTAAAATTTTAGTGCTTTCTTCCTTCTTAAATTATTTGATTTCTCCTTCTAAAGCTAGCTTGTATAAACATTATATTTCACTAGGGTAATGTATGCTCCTCGAGGCCAGTAGCTCTTTTAATTTTATCTTTCTATATCCATTTCTTACTACAATGCCCTGTTTATAGTGTCCGCTTAATGTATTACTACTGATTAGAATTATGATGGCACATGATAGCTATGCACACAGCACACTATAAGGATTCACGTCCAATAAAATAACCTATCATTGGAAATCATGGAGAGCAGCAAATCACTTATTTTAGCTCAGGACGCACTAAAACAGGACATAGCAAATCAAAATAAATCACATATTTATTCCTGGGCGCTATATGTTTTTCTATAAAACTAATAATATCCAAGCAATAACCATCTTTAAAAGTGGTGCAGGTAAACTGCAATAATGCTGTGAAATGTTAAAGTTCTCTCAGGAGAAGAAAAAAAATCAAAAAAGAAAAGCAAAACACTGTTCTTCCTTCCCAGCGCATACCTATTCCTAGGGTATCTCTCTTGTTCCTCCTATTTTGAGATTTTACCCTCTTTTTCCAAGGTATGATAGGCCCTTACTCAGGAAAACATCGAGAATATCTCATGATGATCATCACTGAGCCTTAAATACCCTGATCATTACCGCAAGCCAATGGACTCTATCATTCACTCTCTATGTCACATTATTTAGGAACTGAGATATAGGACTGATTGAACAAAAGGCATGAAAGCCAAATCTTGACTGGCCTTCAAACTTGCATCTTTCCCAAAAATCTCTTTGCATTAAAAGTGATGTCTTTCTTTCCCCTGAACTCATATAGCACTTATTGTCCACTCCACTCATGAGACTAAGCACTTGTGTTATTTATTTATTTATTTTTAATAGGCATATATGTTGTCACACTAATTGTAAGGTTCTTGATGACAGGAATTTCTCTTCTGTCTCCAATTGTGTGCATATTCACTGATATATAGATGTGGATATACACTATATACATATATTTACATATACATATATTATATCTATTTATAGATTTATGGTTATTAACCCCCAAAGGTATTTTTTATGTTTATAATTGTTCTATCTCACCCACCATAGCTATTATTTGTCAATCCTTAGACCTCATGAATGGTGCTGGGGAGAAATGATGGGGAGAAACTGGATTAACCCTTTCAATTGGCTTGGGATCAGGTTACAGAGAAAATTAGGAAAATATCTATATCTGGTCATAATCAAGAGAGTAAATTTAAGGTTAAATCCTAGGGAGCTGACATCAGAGTAAAGTGGTATGCCTCAACGATAAGCACAAGATACTCTTATGAGTAGGCACATCACTTAGTGTCTCTGAATCTCAGGTTCATCATTTACAAAAAAAAAGGGGGGGCATTTAAAAAAAACAACTAATTACCTGTGTAGCAAAGAAAATTATTTGTAAATATAAAAGCACTATATTAATATGTGCTGCTGTTATTACTGCTGCTACTAGACACAGAAAAACATGAGTTCAAATCCAGCCACACTGGATATGTGACCCTGGGCCAGTCTAAAAAAAATGGTAAACCACTCTAGTACCTTTGCCAAGACAATCACAAATGGTGTTGCAAAAAGTTGGACACAAGTGAAACAACTGAAAAATAGCAGCAACAACCTTTAACCTGGCCTGATATTCAAAAAATATTTTTGACTTTAATATATATATATATTGAAAGAAAAAATTAATTAGGAGACTATAATACATACAGGTAATGACTGAGGAGTGACAACTTTTAATTATAAAAATTTAGTGAGTATGGAGAAGGTTGTGTTTGTATGTGGTATCAAGTAAGGTTGTTTGTGGTTTGTTTTTTATTTCCTTTGAGTTAAAATGCATTATATTAATAATAGCTGAACATTAGTGTAGTTGATTTGTATTTTGCAAAACATCTTTATCTTTTCATACTTTATTTTATCTACACAACAACCTTGTTAAGTGAGCACCTGGCATTATTCTACTTATTTTTAAGGTGACATATGTACTGCTCATTGTCTATGAGGCAGAGCTTCAACATAGATGACTCAACTTCAGGTCCATTCTAATTACAATTTGGTTCCTTACCTCTCCTTTAATTTTTCTGAAATCCCATAAATCAATTATTTCTAAAGTGGAATTTTACTAGAATAGCTCAACTTTTATGAATTTAGGTCATGCGTATGTCCTGTTCAATTCCTTGCTGACAGATATCCAGCAATGAAGGATGGAGCCAGAAGAAGTCTCAAACTCCCTTTTGAATTTAGCTGTGAGACCTGAACTTGACATAACTGCAATTCACATCTAGAAATGGCTATTAGCAACCATGGTGAGCATTTGATAAGTATGAGTTTCAAGTTAGAGTAATGCATGTCCTTTTCAGGAGAGAGTTTAGTGCATTTGTTATTGGTGAATAGCTTATTCTCATGACAACACTAGCTCTAAGTAATGTACATTTTGGAAGTGACAAATCTCTCTTTACATCATATTACTAAGCAATGCACATTTTGCTCAGAATAACATGGGAATTAAATAAAGAGATGCAATTTCAGACAGAACACAGTGCTTGGGATCACTAGACACCAGCAGGTCTCCATAAAACATTTAAAGAACACTAGAGCAATATGATTCTCAGAATGATTTCTTTTCAGAGTTCAGCCCAGTAGGTTTTAATGAAAAACTCCCTTTTACAGGGAGGTGCATGGAGAACAACGGGTTCAACACAGTAACTTTCGCACACATATTTATGTTTAAAATCACAACCAAAGCATGAAGTTTCCTTATTTTATTTGGCTGATAGGTTCATTAACCAGACACTACTCAATCCACAATAATGCCAAAGGTTTGTTTTAACTGTAACAATCCATGCAATAAAATTATAATAAAGATAATTTATCAAAAAGTGCTGTGTTCCATTGGCTTTCCAAATCACCTTCACAAGCAAATACTACTCACTTTCTCCTACAACATGACATAATCCTCACTGTTCCACAGGCTCACAACCTAGAGCTTTTCCTCAACTTCTTCCTGTCTCTCACGCCTGATATACAATCTGTCAGCAAGATCTGTTGATTGCACTTTTACAATACCTCTCAAATATAGACCCTTTTCTCCTCTGACACTGTCACTACTCTGTTGCTGGTGATCACTTCATGCCTGGTAGGCAGTGACTCCCTATCACCTTCAGGATCAAATTAAACAAAACAAAACACTGTTTGGCATTCAGAGTCCTTCAAAATCTCTCTATCTCCAAATGTGAAGTCTTCTTACACTTTTCTCCCTATCTAATAATGATGCTGACTTTCTGACTATTCCATTAATTGGGCAATTAATTAATGTTTATAGATTAATCAGTATATACTGGGAATCCTAAAAGTCTTAGTGAAATTTTAAGTTTTAATAATATTGTACATAGAGAGATAGATGATAAATGATGTTGACTTATTTTTTTAGCATATTTATACGCTTATGGGAGAATATTAATCAATCTCATTCTCTGAGGTACAAGAAAAGAATGTGGGAATGAGTATGCCCCCACATTCACATAAATAACATTGTAATGTAAGGTGATATAAGATATTTCCAGAACTGACTGAAGCAGTGCACTCTTCCTCAGGCCTTTTCCCAATCTGGAAGTTTCCAGATTCTGTTCAACTGCTTATCTACTGCAGGAATAAGGTGCTTTTTGATAACAAGCTGGGGTTTTTGAATGTTACTTTTAAAATAATCCTATGAGACAGTTCTTGTGTTATTATGCTTATTTGTAGTTGTTTAATCTTTTTCAGTCACGTTTAACTCTTTGTGACTCCTTTTGGGATTTTTCTGGGCAAAGATACTGGAGTAGTTTGAGATTTCCTTCTTTAGTTCACTTTACATATGAGGAAATAGGCAAATAAGGTTAAGTGATATGTCTAGGATCACACAGCCAGTAAGTATCTAATGACTGATTTGATCTCAAGAAGATGAGCCTGTATCAGAAAGTAGTGTGTTCCCCATTAATGAAAGAGTTCAACCCTGAGATTTTCTCTACCTCTGAAATACCATGATTCTATGGGCTTAATATTTCAGTATGAAATTAGTTAAACAAGTAAGATTAAGGCATCTAAAATGATCCTAAAGCAAAGTGAAACAGAAGATATATGTTTGAATGTGTAGCAATACACATAGAGACACACACACACACATTTATGGCTCTAAGTTACAAAGTAGTTTTTCTGAGAACTCATCTAAATGGTTAAGCAGCATGGCAACAAGAAGGAAGGAATGCACATGAGAAATATGTTGCAAATCTGAAGGGAAACAGCAAATCTCACATTTTTGACTTGGATTAGCTATTATGATAAACTTAGGGATATTTTTATAGACAGTTATGTTTATGATTGTGTGCATACATGAGTGTTCATTTTTACCCACCTTCTTCATGAAATACAGGAATCAGGCTCAAATAAGTTTGTAGTCAATAAATATATATCGGGTTCCAAGGGCAGAATTAGGAATAAGAGGTGTACAAGGCATGGAGGAAAATTTCAGCTCAATTCATAGATCTTCCTAAAACTTGGTGCTGTATAACAGTGAAATAATATATTATCTGGGGGGTGGAGCCAAGATGATGGAGTAGAAAGACTCACATATGCTAGCTCCAAACCCACAGCCCATGGATTTCCTGTAAAAAGAACTCCCAACAAATTCTGGAGAAGGGGAAGTCTCGCAGAAACAGAGTGAAGGAGATTTCCATTCCAGAGAGCTCTGGAAAAACCAATCCCAAAGGTCCGTTGCGCACAGGATGGGAGCAAGGCCCAACCCTGCCCTGGCTGGGTGGCAGTGAGAGGAGCGAGCAGATCTGAGCAGGCTTCAGGGACAGAATCTCCAGCAGCTGCGAAGGTCCTTCCACCCACAGATGCACAGGTCAGTGAAAGAGACATCTGGATGGGCTGAGAGGGGAGCAGGGTGTCTCCATGACTCAGACCCCCTCGGGAGGCAGCAGCAGAGGCAGTGGGAGGCCAGAGGCTTCCTGAGCAGGCAGGAGCTCAGCAACAGCTCCATTACAGAAGGTCTCTGCGTAAAGCCCCTGAGGGAATAGAGCCTGGGAAGTGGCCCTGCCCCCACCTGAGAACCTGATTTAATCTTACCCTGAAGAGCAGCCACACATACCTCTGAAAGGCCTGAGGATGGGGAGCAGCATTTGAATCTCAGACCCCAAGCACTAGCCGGGCAGATCTAGGCAGGGGTGGACAGGCATCTAGAAGTCAAGTAACTGGCTGGCAAAATGCCCAGAAAAGGGAAAAAAACTAAGACCATAGGTTATTTTCTTTGTGAAAAAATGATTCCAAGCTTCCCCTCTGATGAGGAAGAAATCTGCTTACCATCAGGTAAAGACATAGAAGTCAAGGCCTCTGTATCCCAAACATCTGAAATTGGTATCCCATGGGCTCAGGCCATGGAAGAGCTCAAAAAGGATTTTGAAAATCAAGTTAGACAGGTGGAGGAAAAACTGGGAAGAGATATGAGAGAGATGCAAGAAAAGTATGAAAAATGACTCAATACCTTGATAAAGGAGACCCAAAAAATGCTGAAGAAAATAACACTTTTCACAACAGGCTAAGTCAATTGGCAAAAGAGGTTCAAAAAAGCCAATGAGGAGAAGAATGCTTTCAAAAGCAGAATTAGCCAAGTAGAAAAAGAGGTTCAAAAGCTCACTGAAGAAAAAGAGTTCTCTCAAAATTAGAATGGAACAGAGGGAGGCTAATGACTTTCTGAGAAAGCAAGAAATGACAAAACAAAACCAAAAGAAGGAAAAAATGGAAGAGAACGTGAAATATCTCATTGGAAAAACAACTGACCTGGAAAATAGATCCAGGAGAGACAATTTAAAAATTATGGGACTACCTGAAAGCCATGATCAAAAAAAGAGCCTTGACATCATCCTTCATGAAATTATCAAGGAAT
>CM053769.1:595990504-596022976 GCA_028658325.1 Potorous gilbertii | reverse complement strand
GAAAACTACCCTGATATTCTAGAACCAGAGGGTAAAATAAGTATTCAAGGAATCCACCAATCACCACCTGAAAGAGATCCAAAAAGAGAAACACCTAGGAACATTGTGGCCAAATTCCAGAGTTCCCAGGTCAAAGAGAAAATATTGCAAGCAGCTAGAAAGAAACAATTGCAGTATTGTGGAAATACGATCAAGATAACAAAACATCTAGCAGCTTCTACATTAAGGGATCGAAGGGCATAGAATAAGATATTCCAGAAGTCAAAGGAACTAGGTCTAAAACCAAGAATCACTCACCCAGCAAAACTAAGTATAATATTTCAGGGGAAAATATGGTCTTTCAATGAAATCGAGGACTTTCAAGCATTCTTAATGAAAAGACCAGAGTTGAAAAGAAAATTTGACTGTCAAACACAAGAATGAGAAGAAGCATGAAAAAGAAAACAGTAAAGAGAAGTCATAAGGGAATTACCAAAGTTGAACTGTTTACACTCCTGTATGGAAAGACAATACTTGTAACTCCTGAAATTTTTCAGTATCTGGGTAGTTGGGAGAAATTACACACACACATACACGCACACACATGTACACGTGTGCGTGCACACACACATGCATGCACACACAGAGACAAAGAGCACAGAGTGAATTGAATAGGAAGGGATCATATCTAAAAAAAAATCAAAGTAAACGGTGAGAGAGAAATGTAGTGGGAGGAGGGAGGGTGAAACGGAATGGGGTAAATTATCTCTCATAGAAGAGGCAAGCAGGAGACTTTTTATTGGAGGGAAAAAGAGGAGAACTGAGAAAAAAAAACATGAAGTTTACTCTCATCACATTCGATTAAAGGAAGGAATGAAATGCAGAATCATTTTGGTATGAAATCCTATCTTATAATACAGGAAAGTGGGGGAGAAGGAGATAAGCAGGTGAGGGGGATGATGGAAGGGAGGGCAATGGGAGGAGGGAGCAACTTGAAGTCAATACTCAGGGAGGGACAGGATCAAAAGAGAGAATAGCAACAATGGGGCGCAGGATAGGATGGAGGGAAATATAGCTAGTCTTACACAACACAACTATTATGGAAATCATTGGCAAAACTACACAAATATGGCCTATATTGAATCACCTGCTTTCCCAAAGGGAATCTGTAGGGAGGGAGAGATGGAGACAAGCTGGAACTCAAAGTTTTAGGAACAACTGTCAAGTATAGTTCTTGTTACTAGGAAATAAGAAATACAGGTAATGGGGAATAGAAAGTTATCTGTCCCTACAGGACAAAAGAGAATATGGGAAGAAGAGAAGGGAGGGATGATAGAAGAGAGGGCAGATTGGGAAATTAGAATGCTCAGTGTACTGGGGTGGGGAGAGGGGACAAATGGGGAGAAAATTTTGTAACCCAAAAGTTTGTGAAAATGAATGTAAAAGTAAAATTAAACATAATAAAAAATATATACTTTTATTTTCAAAAGAAAAAAAAGAACATATTATCTGGTCCATAAATGAGTTCTCAGTTTTTGAAGGTGTTTTTTTGCAAAGTGACTGCCATAGATATTATATCATTTTTTATGATTCAAATAATATTTAGAGTTGGTGAAGACAAGTATCTGTTGACTCTAGTATTCCATAGCTGTGAATTCTATAGTGTGGTAAGAAAATTAGAATCAAAGTCCTGTGTGATAATTTGTTGGTTCGTTATACTTTAGATATAAATAATTCAAATGAAGGTTGATTCTCTTTACAACTGAACTTATTTATTAATCAAAGATAGGCTAAACTTGGAAAGGGAACAATTATTCAACATGTGAGTGCCCATATTCAAAAAGGCACTTTTAAAAAACTGTGATAAAATTACAAAAGTCTTCATTACCAGGTTCATTATGTAATGTGTCAATAGCAAAATGAAAACCAAAAAATATGTTAGATTTCCTAAGTTTTTTATTAAATAAAATGAGATTTTCAAAACAATAGTGTGAGGAGAAAGGTATCAGTATCCATTCACTTGATTATTCATCATTTCTTCCTGCCTAAAAATCCTATGGCTTAAATTAAGATGGAAAAAATGGACAATAATCTTAGTTAATCCTACAAAGTCCTTTGATTAGCACATGGAAGGCTTCGGTCAATTTAGGATGGATGGCCTATCAATCTCTCTCACAGGTTTGTGGTGAAGAAAGTACTTTTAAAATACTCAAATACTAAATAAGCATGATCTTAAAAATAATCCATTATCCCCAATGTAGATAATTTTGTCATTGTATCTTCTTAAGAGATATGAATTGCAACACATCTATACCTACTCATCTTTTCCCAAGCTAGGAGTAGCAATAGTAATAACATCAGCAGGAGGAGGAGCAAAAGTATTGACAGAAGCAGCAGTAACATCTTACAAATGAGACCATCAACTAAAGGGTATATATTAAATAGCAGAGCACCCACCAACCAATAAATTATAAACTTAGAAAGTTCATTGTATCTTAGAAATTTTGGGAACTATGTGCACTGTAGGAAAATTAATTCTCCTCACTGAGCCTCTTTTCTCATTAATAAAATGAGAGTGTCAGTACAAAAAAAAAGCAGAATACAATTGAAATACACATACAATACACCTACATTCATCTACATAAGCATGTACGTGTGTATGTACATAGGTGTATATATATATATGTATATATATATACATGCACACATATGTCATCACTTTCTGGTTTCAAAGAACTGGAAATTAAATAAATGCCTACTGATTAGGAAATGAATAAACAAAGTGGGACACATGAATGTCATGAAATGTTACTGTCTTTTAATTTATCATAAATAGGATAAACAGAAAAAACTTGGACATGAAGTAGAACAAAGCTTGCAGTCAATGTACACAACTGTGATTTTAATATATGCAAAGAATAAGAACAAAATAATTGAAATTGATAAATGTTGGTTCCAAAGAAGTTACCTCCTATACTTCTTTGCAAATATGGGGGACCACAGATATGTAACATTGCATTGCAAGCATCATTGCAAACATTGCAACCCTCAGCAGTTTCCCAATATATTAGTTAGGTTTCTCAATTTAGAAAAGAAAATCCTTTTTGTTATAAGATCATTCTAAGGGAAAAGTTGGGAGAGGGGTATCGTTGGAAAAGGAGATGATATGAAAACATAGGATTGTAATAACTTTTTTTTTTAGAAATTAGGTTTGACTAATTTAAACAAGTTTGAAGTGTTACTGATTCTACCATTTTAATATCTCACATTTGCATACTCCCCACTGCCTGCCCACACACACACATTTCCATTGCTTTCTGTACCTATTCTTTTTAGGTCCTCATCATCTCTCACTATTAAAATCCTTTCTAACTTTTCTTCCAAATTTCATATATTGGTTATTCTCAACTTTGGGTCCATCCTTCACACAGGTATAAGAGTACTCCCCTTTATATATAGGTCAGTCTGTAACATTCCCCTGTTAAGAAAACTTTAGTAACTTAGAACTTATTAACAAAATAGAATCTTATTAATTTGATATTTAAGAACCTCCTAAATATGACTCCAACCTATCTTAATTGTCACATTGCTACCCTCTCTTTGTTTCCCAATATTCTCATCCATGGGATTAGAGGTCATAACATCCTAGATCTAGAATGGCTAGAACCTTCAAAATTTATGTAATGCAACACCACTCTCTATTTTTTAATTAATCTAAATCTATTTACTCACCAACCACACCCCACTCCATTAGAAAAAAACAAAACAATACATCCTGTAACAAATGGGCAAAATCAATAAAAATAAATTTCTTTAATGGCTTCATATTTTTAAAAGGTCCTATTCTACACTTTAAATTCATCTCCTCACAGAAATGAATAACATGTTTCATCATTAATCCTCTGAAATCATAAATGCTTATTGTAATGATTAAAATTCCTCTAGTTCTCATAGTTGTTAGTTTTTGCAGTGTTCTCTTGGATCTACTCATTTCACTCAGTATATAAATATCTTCAAAATTGTTCATTTTTACAATGTTGGTATTACAGAATAAATTCTTCTGATTCTATCAGACTGTATGTTTTCTTTATAGAACTCTAAACCTTACCTGGTTCATACTTTTCATGTAACCTCTCTACAAGTTAGTTTGTAGAGAAATGATCCTTCCTAGTGATGAAAAATACAGGAAATTAAATTTTAAGTGACTCATTTAAGGTACCACCATGAGTTAATGTTAGAAGTAGAATGAAATTCAAATATTTCTGACTAAAAACCTTGCGTTCCATTAAATAATCCACAATGCTGCTTTGCCAAAGAGATATCTTATAATTTGCCTGAATTGAAAACATATTCAATGACCTATCCATAGTCTGTAATAGGATTTGGTATGTTGTGACAGAGTACTAAATATGAAGTTCAATGAACTAAGTTCAAGTCTTGGTTTTATCATTAACTAAAGGTGAATATATACAAGTCTGAGGTTTGGTTTCTTCTGTGAAATGATGACAATAGTGCTTTCACTGTTTCCTCTTAGGCAGTTAATGAGGAAAGTTCTTTAAAAAATACAAATTTCTACATAAAAAATGAACCATTATTTTTATTTACTTGGTGCTAGAATTTGCCTTTCTATTTGATGAACAGAAAGAAGTTTGAATTGTATCTTATTGTGTAGAGTGTAACTAAACATTATGGAAGGTAACAGTAAATAGGACTCTAATTCTTTTTCAAGAAATACTGTGATGAAGCCCTAATGGGAAAAGGTGAAAGAATTTGATGTTAGTGCCTAGTATTATTGTCAAAAGATTTAAGAGACTTTCAGTTCTTATTCCTGACTGTTCTGGGAAGATTATAATCGTTTCATTAAAATTTAAGGAACTATTCAAGAATAAAATTTTATTATCTAACAATAACAAAAAACCCTAAAACGATAATAAAAATCACAAATAGCCTACTTAATGTATGTATTCATTTGGCAGATATTCCTTAAATATTTACAATGTACAACCCATTGCAAGTAGAAATGGTTGTGCAAGCTATCAAGCTTCAGGTAAAGCCTCACATTTAGTAATATTGTAGGTTCCTTTCAATTCTACTATTTCATAGGAGGAGTTAATAGTTTAATGGAGTAGAAGATGAGAACCATGTAAGAGAATAAAATACAAAATAAGTATGACACAAGTTCAGGGGAAGGAGGGATCATTTAGCTACAGTTTCCAGGAAGGAGATGTATTAAAACTAGACCTTGGAGGATGAATAGAATTTTAAGGGGTAGAAATAAAGCATTCAAGCTGAAAGGGCATGTTGGATGCAAAGCTGAAAAGTAGGAGAGTGACTGGAGCAGAGTACCTAGGCGGTAAGTGAAGCAAAAAGTTAGAAAGATAGCATGGGCTAAGGTTGTAGAAAGTTTAGTAATTTAGGCATTATCTTGTAGATAATGTTCAACCATGAAGTTTATGTTTTTTCATAAAAGACTGGTATCAATAAAGATGTTTTAGAAAAAAATAATTTCAATGACATTGGGGTCTTTAGTATTCATAAAATAGATTTTTATAAATATTTCTAACCCTCTATCCCAAAGCTCTCTGTTTTAAATAGTCAACAATATTCCCTAATTTCCCTCTGGGAACTTATATTTATCCAACATACACATTACTAGGGGAAGGGAGGTTGTATGTTAATTTATCTTCACTTTCTTTGGGGAAATTGAATGTGTTCTGGCAGCTATTTTAGAAAGCCATTTAATTACAAGAAGAAAGAGGTGAGCAGGTGCCTTTTCTAGTACAGGCAAGACTGCACAAACCAATTCACTCTCAGTATTTATATCTATTGAAATAGAAAGGAAAGCTGCTGACTGCCTTTCTGTTTCTTCTAATGGAAATACTCAAAAGACATCTACCACAGTCTTTTATTGTCTCTATAGAAAATAATTTACAATTTAAACATAAAAAAATCTACTTTTAAAAATAATTCAACAGGAATTCATTAGTAATCACCATGTTAAAAATGTTGTGATAAGACTATATCTTTCAGAGGTGTACAAATTATCTAGTACAAACATAGATTATTATATTTATTAACACATGCCATGAACATTACAAAATTTAACATCTTTGAATGATGTTTTTATTCAACCTGCTCACTTTCTGCTTGCAAACACTTATGGTCCATGATGTGTGATTGAATGTAAAATTATACACACATATATAGTATAATATACATAAATGTATGCATGCATACATATATATTGCGTAATTTTTGAAGCATGAAGCCAAATTGAATATTAAGCTTACTTTTGACTAGCTTTTCCTTTTTCCAAGTCTACCCTTGACTATAGCCTAAAGATTTTCAATGAAATTTTAATCAGAGTATCTCCCAATATATGTAACCATTTTTATCTTTATCTTCTAAATATATTGCTTAATGAATCCTAAATTCTGTCAGAGTCCATGTTCCTTTTGTGTATTCCATCTTGATTTAAGAATTTTGGTAACTGGAATAATTATGCTTTTAGTACCCTAATGTATTTATCAAAGTTCTCATATAGAACACTGCCAGGGTGATTTGAAGCTAAAAAAAGCCACCTTTTTTTCCTATGTAGATGTGTTATATAATGATATAATACTTGCTTTTTCCAATCATAATTATTCTAACTCTATCATATCACTCATGATTTTTCTCTTCGTAGAAATGGTTAGTTACCTTTCTAAATTGGTCTCATCTTTCTTCTAACTTCAGTAAGGCTGCAACACAGTGTAGATGAATTAATAACAATTTCTTCAGATACCAGGTTTCTCTGAAGGTCTTTGCAATTTTTCCCCCAAAATGATCAAAATATTTAACAATTTTTATGGTAACAAAAAATCAGAAACAAAATGAATGCACAAACTGAGGAATGACTTGACAAATTCTGTTCTATGCATGTAACAGATTATTATTTTGCTGTGGAGGCAATGAATATAATGAATACAGAGAAAAATGGAACGCCTTGCACAAAATGATGCAAAATGAAGGACGCAGAGTCAATAAAAATAATCAAAATGACCATAATGATGTAAACATAAAGAATCACTCCAAATCAATAAAAATAATGTTTTTAAATTATAAGGATTATGAAGAAAACGCCCAAAGAAGAGATATGGGAAAACATTTCTCCCCAAATGATCTTCAGAGGTAAAGTGCCCATGGATATGGAACATTACATATATTTTCAAATTATTTTTTTGATGAATCTATTGATTTTTATGATTTCAGCCTACTATTATTTTTCTTTTTGAAGCCTTTATTACATGGTTTGGCTTTCTAGGAAAGGGGGAACGAGAAAAGGAATGAGTAATGACGGAATTGGAGAAATTATTTTCCCTCCTCCTCAGAGACCTATCCCATCTAATTTAGGTAATATGAACTCAAAATATATCATTTTGAAGAAAATTTACCATTTTATTATTAATAATCAACAAACATTAATATTTCAGTCTACATTGAACAGAAGAAACTTTGTTTGGGAAACAGTGAACATCTGTTACATATGGTTGGTGATTTTAAAATTATACTATATATGAAATGTAACAGAGTAAACAGAATAGTAACAAAATTATCCTGCCTGTGTCCCCTTATGGATTTATTTCTTTCTAAATTTTATTCTGTGCCTTTTAAAATGTTGCCTTTAAATTTGTTTCTTTTTTTTATATGTATTAATAGCTAGCAAGTTTGAGGAGTGGATGACTCAAAAGATGTACTGTGCAGTCTGAAGTCAGGAAGACTCATCTTCCTGAGTTCAAATCTGACTTCAGACTCTTACTAGCTGTGTGGCCCTAAGCAAGTCATGACTCCATTTCCTCATCTATAAAATGAGTTGGAAAAGGAAATGGCAAACTACTCCAGAATCTTTGCCAGGAAGACCACAAATGGGATCGTAGAGTTGAACTTGACTGAAATGATCAAACAGCAGCAACTAAAATAACAAAATTTACCAGCCACTAACTTCACCCTTATATACATAATAAAAGCCCTCCCTTATAAAAAAATCAAGCAAAACAATTCAATATTGTGGCCATTGCTGAAAATTATATGTCCAAGTTATTTTCATTTACACTATTATGGTTATTTTAATTATGCTATTATGGTCAGTATATAAATTTTTTTCCTGTTTCTTATCTTTTCATTCTGCATCAATATACATTATATTTTTTCCTATTTCACTGAGTTGTCATATTCATCATTTTTTATGACACAACAATATTCCATTACCCTCGTATAGCAAAATTTATTCATCCTTTCTCCAATGGTTGGGTACCCACTTTGTTTTTAATTCTTTTCAGTGACTGGTTATTAATACACTGATTATTCATTTAGTAAATTAACATCAGTTAGCTTGCCCAAGTGGATGTATACTGAGATAATATAGAAAGAAAATAAGTAGAAACATTTCTCCTCAGGAGGAATACTTTCCCCTAATGTCACCTCCCTACTCTTTTCCTTCTTTCTTTCTTTCTTTCTTTCTTTCTTTCCCTCTCTCCCTCTCTGTCTCTCCCTCCCCTTCCTCCCTCCCTCTCTCTCTCTCCCAAAACCTTAAACCCAGTGCACTCTGAAGTCCCTAGATTGCACAGCAATAGATCCATGCCCAAATGTCAATAGTAATTGTTGCTCTTCTGCTCCCAGTTTGATTTATTATTTTTTCTTTTGCTCTTTAAAGGGGCCATTCCCTAATTACTTCTTGGAGAGGCTTATTCACTGAATGGCCTAACCTCACTTTAAACAAGTACCTGAATAGACTAAGGTCTTGCATTGCATCCTGGGCCTTCTCCTTTCATCCTGATGAATATCTGGTCACTGGATCCAGATGACTCAGGAGGGGAAAGTGAGGCTGGTGACCTTGAATAGTCCTCCCTCCCTCAAAGTTCATAGAAACAATTGTCATGATCATGTGACTTGAAACTATAGAGAAGATGGTTTCAAAGGGATAGGAAACTTTCATTAATTAAATTGAGATGAAAAGAAATATCAAAATCATTAATTGATAATAATAGTTCATATACCATTATAATTAATCTATTAGTTTTCTAAGATTTATAGCCACAAGATGTTCTAAAGTAATTTCAATAATCTTCTCATTTTATACATGGGAAAACCTACCTGTGAAGTAATCTGTCCAAGGTCACACAGGGGAAAAAAAGGAGCAGAGATGTGATTTGAACCCAGCATTTTTAACACAAATCTAGTGCTCTTTCCATTATATAGCCTTTCCTCTTGTAGTTTTCTCTGCCAATAACAGAGCAGTATCTAGTATAAGGAAAAAAATACACTAAGCTGAGAACTACATTTTCTTGCTAATCATACAGATTTAATTTTTTTAAACCAAATTGAACTAGATGGGAATACCAGCTCTAATTTATTTTTTTATTTTTAAAAAAATTCAACATGAATCGTCTGTTTATCACAGTGTTCATTAAGGGAATCAGCTATTATCTTATGAATTCCTCCAATGCAATGAATATATTCATTTTAAAATTAAGAGAGCAGCTCTTTCACAGAATGACAATGGATTTAGAAAAGACAGAAGCAATTCAGGAAGTTTAATGTGTAGCTTGTCTTTATTTCCACTTGCAGAGGTCAGTATTGCTAATAAGGCCCTTTGCTTTCTCTAATTTCTCTCTTCTTCTACAATTATCATCTGTTTTCCAAACATATCCACCGTCTTCTGCTCTTAGTCTCTGAGTTGGCATAAGTTGTTAACTTTTTCTTGTGACACCTTCATATAAACTATTATGGTACATACCCATGGGATTGATTACTAACCTCATGGTTTGTATTTCATAAGTCTGTACATTTTTAAGATTTAACAGTTAAAGTCAACTAAAATTTGAAACATCTTATATGTTTACATATCATTCAATTTCAGCAAGTGTAATTTCATAGTAAGGGCTTCCTTTTCTGGTATATTTGTTGGGTATCCTCACCTTTATAAGAATAGAAATTTAAAGTTATAAGTATTAGTAAAGATCATCTAGTTGATTCTTTACATGACATATGAATTTCCACTAGGGATTTTATAGGTTTAGCATTATTTTCTCCCTTTTTCATCCCAGCACTGGGGATGTGCCATCAAGTTTTCACCTTGTTTCCAGCATATGTATTGTCCCTTGCTCATAATCTCATGTATATTTTTCAAACCTCATCTCATTCTAAAACTATTTTTACAGGTCCTGCCACTCATTTGTGTTCATCCTTAATCATGTCCTTGTATTTCTTTCTTTTTTGAGAATCTATTTTAAAGATGAGCTCATCAAATAGTTTCCTAGACAGACACCATCACTTTTATTCCTTAATGATCTCCCCTATTCTTCTTCAACAGCATCAATTACAATTTTATCATCACAATTTAATTAATGAAAGTTTCCTATCCCTTTGAAACCATCTTCTCTATAGTTTCAAGTCACATGATCATGACAATTGTTTCTATGAACTTTGGGGCTAAAAATTCCATCTTTTCCCAGGGTACCACCACCTCCTATCTG
The DNA here is from genome assembly GCA_028658325.1 of Potorous gilbertii. Lineage (NCBI taxonomy): Eukaryota > Metazoa > Chordata > Mammalia > Diprotodontia > Potoroidae > Potorous > Potorous gilbertii. Next base: position 596,012,483 of record CM053769.1, on the reverse strand, counting down.
AAAGTCAGTCTTAGGGTTTCATTTACATCCATGAGAGAAACCAAAACCACTGGAAATAAATTCATCATTATATGGTTCTCTTAAACAGATCTGATATGCAGTTTGCCTTTGAGCTATAATGACATCTGTGAATCCACTTGAAATCAAAGTTGTAGTGTTCTAGTATCACCTATAAAACAACCAATCTATAGCATCTAGTAGGGGAAAAATTGGAACATAGCTGTTTAACTTTGTTGCTTATGAGGTCAGATTAATAGCAGAGTAATTGAGAAGGTGAATTAAGGTTTTTAGATTTTTTACTCTTTCCTTTGGATTTCCTGAATTTTTGGGAAGTGCTAAAAAACAAATTACCTTAAGAAATCTAAAATTGATATTTGTACCACGATACGCAACATCTCATCTTTCTTCCAACAACTTAGAATTTGTGATTGCTAACAGAGCTAAATATCAGTCAGTCAAAGGCTTTAGAATCTTCTTTGGGTCCTGTACTGTAATATTCCTAAGTTCCTGGTGAATTTACAGAAAAAAAAATTCAGAGATTTTCTATTTCACTGGATGTAGTACTAATGGAGTACATATCAAAGGTATATTCTCACAGAAGAGAGAATCTAGTTTAGTCCAGAGTAAGATATCATCCATGTCAGTTCCCCTTCATGACCACATTAAGTGTGGTTGTAATGTAATTTAAATAGGACTATCTTTCCCATTCATTAATAGACCCATGTGACCTCCCTGAGTCACATGGAAGTCTGATTTACATGAGTCTGACCTAGGAGGAAGTTAGTCAGAGTCTAGTCAGAGCTAGGAAGGACGCAGGCTGCTGGCTAGCATGAGTGAATGAACTTGCTCATGATTTTGTTTAAGGTACCTGCTTGTGATTTAATGGAGCTGGTTTGTGGGAAGCCTAGCAGTGAGAAGGCTTGGGGATAGTGTTGTTCTCTGAATTGTTATTGTGTATAAATTTTTATTACCGCAATGAATTTGGCTTTCTGGTGTCTGAATAAATGTTTTGCTTCTGTCTTCCATGTGGAGAGTCTCTTGTATTTGATGATTGAGAATTGTTCTGGGATATTCATGACCCTGTAGATGCTGTGAATATCACATTGACACTACAGTAGCCAAGCCATTTTCTTTCTCATACCTACAAATAGAGAGACATATAAATACAGAGGTGAGATACTAATCCTCAGGCCTATACCCAGATGGGAAAGTTTGGAGGGAAACATACTGATTTCACTATACACATATATGTATAATGGAGGAAAGGAACCCAAACATGCCAAGGAATATGTTCTTCACTCATCTATTCCTTCATCCATCCACCTGTCTACACTTGTACTCAATGATTAAGAAGTATTTACCAAGCACTTACTATGTACCTGGCATTGTGTAAGGTAATGGGGATACAAATAAAAATGAAATAATCTGTAGTTTAAACAATTTTCACTTTAAATTCTAAAAGGTGAGAGAAGTAATATAGACATTCCTGTGTGTAAGTCTGCATGTATATATTATGCTAATAAAAATACACATGCATGAGTAGATATGTATATATAACATATATGTATGTATGTATGATATATATTATAATAGATATGTGCATGTATATTTCATATTAAATAAAATGATGAAAATCAATAAATGGAAGGCAATAACAGGTAATTAGGGAGTAAGTGCTCTAGCTTTTTGGAGAAATAAAGGTTTCATAAAGAATATTGTACTTTGTATTTAGAAGGTAGATAGATATTCTGCCAGATGAATGTGAGGAAGAAAGGAGTACATTTCAAATGTAGCAATAGCTCATTGCAAAATTAATGAGATGAGAGATAAAATGTTATATGTGAAAACGAGAAAAAATGAATTTAATTGACCAAGTATGACAAGAGAAGCCATCTGCAATAAAAATGGAAAGGTAAATTGTAAGGCTTGTAATCATTCAACAGAGGAATTTATATTTATCCTAAAGTCAATACTGAGTCATTGCAGTTTAGTAAGAAGATTAACATGGTCATAACTATGTTTCAAAAATATCACTTTGGCAATTATGGTGGTAATTATCACACTTCGTTGTCAAAGAGAAGCAAAAATTACACTACTATGTTAGAGTATCAAACCAATACAAGCTTGGAATGCTTTACAATAAGTCAGACGCAAACAGTTCATTTGGGGTAGATTCTCTCACTTGCACATCTCACATTTCTTTTGAGCTACTTCAATTCTACTTTTTTAATGGACCACAGTAACTTCTCTAATGAGGGCATGAAATATTTGGCAGTATCTCTCATGTCACACAATCATTTCTAAATTTCTTAAGTGAGACCTTGAGAGTGCCAACTGCTTTAAAAGATAGAATTGGCCAAATGGAAAAGAGAGAGAAAAATTCATTGAAAATAATAAGTAGTTAATAGGTAAGTATTCCTTAACAAGTAAAAATGGCCAAATGCAAAAGAAAGTACAAAAGCTAATTGAAGGGAAAATAATCTTAAAATTTAGAACTGGGCAAGTGGAAGCTAATGACACTAAGATAGAAGAAAAATCAATCATCAAAAATGAAAAATGGAAGAAAATGTAAAATGCTTCACAGAAAAAGCAACTGACCTGCAAAATAGATCTAGGAGAAACAATATGAGAATCATTGGACTGCCTGAAAGTCATAATCAAAGGGAGAACCTAGACAGTACCTTTCAAGAAATTAACAAGGTTGCTGATGTCTTGGAACCAGAAGGCAAAATAGAATCCACTGATCACCTCAGCAAAGAGATCTCAATAAAAACCTCAAGGAATATTATAGCCAAATTTCAGAACTAACAGGTCGAGGAAAAGACACTGCAAGTGGCCAGAATGAAACAATTCAAATATTGGTGAGTCATGATCAGGATTACACAAGACTTAGCAGCTGCAACATCAGAGTATTAAAGGTAATGGACCATGATATTCTAGAGGGCAAAGGAGTTAGGAATACAACCAAAAATCACTTACCTGGAAAAATTAAGCATAATACCTTAAGGGTAAAAGCATGGTCATTCAATAAAATCCTTCTATTTTTTTCTATAAATCCTTCTACAGTTCTTCATAAGGAGAAGATGAGAAGAACTTGACCTCTAATATCAAGATCCAAGAGAAGCATAAACAGGTAAAAAGGGAAAAGAAAACATAAGAGATTCAATAGAACTAAACTGTTTACATCCCTACATGAGAAGATGATACTTGTAACACTTAAAAATAATATCACTAATAATTCAGGTAGAAGGCATAAACATAGATGATATGGGTATGAGGTACATTTGAGGGAATGGAATAAAAAAAGGCATGAGAAAGGGGAGTAAAATAGGTGCAGAAAGAAGGGAGAGATAGAATAAAATGGGATAAATTATCTCACATGAAGAGGTGAGAAAGACCTATTACAAGGGAAGGGAAGAGGGAGGCTGGGGATAGTTATGGGCATACTTGAACCTTACTCTCATCAGTATTGACTTAAAGAGGAACTAATACACCCAATCAGTTTTATGTAGAAATGTATCTTACCTAACAGTGAAGTAGGTGGGGAGGAGATCACATGATGGGGGTGGGGGACTAACAGAAGCATGGGCAGATTAGGGGAGGTGGAGGACAGAAGCAAAATATTGGTGAGGAGGGAAAGGGTGAAAAGGGATAAAGGACAGACAGGAGAAAGAATAGGATGGAGGGAAACATGCAATTAGTAATCATAAATATGAATGGAATAGGATGGACTCTCCATGAAATGGAAGCAGGTGACAGAGTGGATCAAAAACCAGAATCCTACAATACATTGTTTACAAAAAACTCACAAGATACAGAGAGAGACATACATAGAATAAAGCTAAGGGACTGCAGCAGAAAAGATTTTGCTTCAGCTGAAGTTAAAAAAAAAGTAGGCATGGAAATCCCGATGTCAAAGTAAAAGCAAAAATGGATCTAATTAAAAGAAATAAGGAAGGAAACTATAGCTTGCTAAAAGGAAGCATAGACAGTGAAGTAATATCAATACTAAACCTATACGCACCAAGTATATGCACCAAGTGGTATGACATCCAGATTTTTTTTAAAGGAAAAGTTAATTGAGTTACAGGAAGAAATAGACAGAAAAACTATACTGGTGGAGAACCTCAACTGCCCTTTTTCAGAACTGGATAAATCCAACCCAAAAATAAAAAAGAAAGAAACTAAGCAGGTAAATAGAATATTAGTAAAGTTGGATATGTTAGATCTTTGATATGATTTAGACATAGAGAGTGATACCATGTAATAGCAATTTAAATGGAAAGATCTTTCTCATTCATTAATAGGCCCATGTGACCTACTTAAATCACCTGGAAACCTAAGACACATGTAGTGGGAGGAACTTGCTGAACAGGAAGGGTGGAGGGGAACTGGGAGGAAGTGAGTGAGTGCAGTCAGGCCTAGGATAGAGGCAGGCAGGCATGGCAAAGCTCAGGCTAGTGAATGTTTGCTTGTGAGAAGGCCCTGGCAGAGACTGGGGAATGACTTTTTCCACTGTGGTGATCATATTTATTAACTTTGTGGTCACCATGACAGATTTTGCTTTCTGGTTTTGGAATTTGGAATTTGGCTTGCTGGTGTCTAAATAAATATTTGTCTTCTGCTTTCTATATGGAGAGTCTTTTATACTTTGTCATTGAGAACTATGCTGGCATACTCATAGTCACCACCAGTGCTGTGAATATTGCTTTGGTGATACATACCATAAGCAAATTAGAAGATCAAGGAATAAATCTCTGTCAGATCTGTGAAGAGAGGAATAATTCATGACCAAATAAGAGATAAAAAAATTACAAAATATACGATAGATAATTTTGATCATATTAAAATCTTCTCTATAAACAAAACCAATACAATTAGGATTAGAAGGAAAGTTGAATGATGAAAAGCAATTTTTACAGTATTGTTCTCTTAAAGCTCTAATTGAGAAATGGTCAAAGGATATGAACCAACGGTTTTCAGAGGAAGAAATCAAAACTATCTCTAGGATTATAAAGAAGTGCTCTTTTTTTTAATTAGAAAAATTCAAATAAAAAAAACAAGATTCTGCCTTATTCCTAACAAATTGGCTAATATGAAAAAAACTATGATAAACGTTAGGGAGGATGTGAGAAAAAACAACAAATGCATTGTTGGTGGAGTTGTGAACTGATATAACTGATCTGGACAGCAAGTTGGAACTATGTCCAAAGGGCAACCAAATTGTGCATACATTTTGATCCAGCAATGACACTATATGGGGTTCTTGCCAAAGCAATCATAAAAAATGGAAAAGGACCTAAATGTGCAAAAATGTTTATAGCAGCCCTTTTTGCAGTGGCAAAATATTGAAAATTGAGGGGTGATCCAATAATTGGGGAATGGTTAGGCAAACTGTGGCATATGAATGTCATGGAATACCATTGTGCAATAAGAAGTGATGAAAAGGCAGATTTCAGAAAAAAAGGGAAAGATTTGTACAAACTGACGCAAATTGAAAAGAGCAGAAATAGGAAACTGTACATAGCATCAGCAACACTGTGTAACGATCAGCCATGCATGACCCAACTCTTCTCAGTAACACAATGATCCAAGACAAATACAAAATACTCAAAGGAAAATGTTAAGCATATTCAAATGAAGAATTGATTTTTGCACTTTCTTCTTTCTTGTGTGTGTTTTTTTCCCATTTGATCTCTTTCTTCTTTCACAACTAACTGACTAATGTGGAAATATTTTTTTGAATGGTAGAATATGTATAAACTATATCAAACTGCCTACCATTTTCAGAATAAGGGAGGGGAGGCAGAGAGGGAGAAAAATTTGGAACTCAAAGTCTTGTAAAAATGAATGCTAAAATTTTTATTGACATGCAATATGAGGAAAAAATAAAATACTATTTAAAGAAAAGGAAGAATAGTGCCAAATTTCTTCCATGACTCAAATATGGTTTTCATACCCTAAACAAGAAAACCAAAAGCGAGAAAGAAAATTATAGATTATATTCTCTAATTAATATTGATGCAAAAAATTAAATTAAACTATATCAATTTGATTAAAACAATATATCAGAAAAATACATTATGATTTATACTCAGGATGCAAGGGTGGTTCAATATTATGAAAACTATAAACATGATTAGCCATAGTCATAAGAAACAACTAAAATAATATTTAATTTCAATAGCTGCTAAAAAGTATTTTGACAAAATGCAGCACCCATTTCTATTTAAAAATATAAAAAAATAAAACTAAGTGGAACTTATTTTTTTCTGTTAAATTTATTTAGTATTTTTTCCAGATACATATAAAAATGATTTTAATATCCATTTTAAAACTTTGAGCTCCAAATTCTCCCCTTCCTCCCTCCCCACTCAACCCCTATTAAGAAGGCAAGCAATCTATTATAGCTTATACATGCATAGCCATGCAAAACATTTCCATAACATATATGTTTTTAAAGAAAACATAGATTAAATAAAACAAGAAAAACAAAATTAAAGGGATATTCTTCAATATGTATTCAAACACCATGAGATCTTTCTCTGGGGTCATATAACATTTTTCATCGTAAGTCCTTCAGAGTTCTAGTGATAAACTAAAAGACCTCAACTGGGGGCAAAAACTCACTATTTGACAAAAACTGCTGAGAAAATTGGAAAGTATTCTGGGAGAGACTAGATATAGATTAACAAATCACTGTATAACTGTATAACAAGATATGCTCAAAACAGGTAATAAATGATAATATCATAACCAAATTAGGTAGTTGCATATTTTAGATACCAGAGCCTCAGCAGAGGTATTTGATTCACCATTTTTCTCCAGTTAACTAGTTCTTTGCTTTTTCTAGCTACATTGCTTTCGTTCATGAAAGTTATTTTATTAGTACTACATATTTACACTTTTAAAAAAGGGCTGTCTTTTGTTTGGTACTTGATTTACATTGTGTTTTATCTGGAAGGAATCTTAGAAATCTTCTAGTTAAATGCTCTTGTATGAAAATTGATGAAAATGAGACAGGTAAGTGGAAAAGCCAATTCTGAAGTTAGCTGTCTCCATCTCATTACTACTTCTATCTCAATAATTTCTATATCATCTCTATATCACTATCTCTGTCTTATCCATTTCTTTATCTATATCATCTATAAATCATTTATAAACTATCATGTATTTATATCAATATCTACATCATCTATATCTATATTGTATCTATCTATCTAGCTAGCTAGCTGTCTGTTTATCTATCTATCATAGCCCAAAATCCTCTGACTTGTTTGGAAAGGTACTTTGATACTCAAAATGTGTGTATGTGACATGCTTCTTCTACCCTAAACTTTTTCCTCCCTGCTATCTGGCATCCTCATTGTTCCTCCTTTCTAACAACCTCTGTATATGGATTCGCTGACACTGAACGTTTTCAGTCTTATGTTTCATTCAGCAGGGCCTCCCTTAGTTCCTTGCTGTCCATATAAATATATTGAAGACTATATCTCTCAATATCCTTGTCCTTCAGTCACATTTTTACAAAACCCATACATATGGAGGGAGGATATCAGGTAACTCATTAACAAACCAGAATTAAGAAGAGAATAACAGATATATAGAATAGCTTCTCATGATTAAATGAACCCCCTCTGTCTCTAACTGTGGTTCTGAGGATCACTGAGCCAGAGGTCCACTTCTATGCCCATCTTCAGCCCCCACACCCTGCAACTGAAACTCCATCATACCCTTAACTTCTTCAGTGACTGAGATCATAATGTGTCCTTTGTCCCAAACACTGCTCTGCTTCTGTTATGTTTCTGAATGTCTCAATTCATCTCAAGCTTTTCTTTGTATACCTTCAAATGCGTGTATAATTAAAAGTCACTACTTTTACCATTACTGACCTATTTGCCTCTTGTGTGAAACCCTCTATGTCCCAAAGATGTTATAAGAGAATACGGTAGTGAAACCAAAACCTGTGTCAATATTATTGGTTAAAAATGTGAAATTTGGAGGAAGCAGTAAATCTCATATTCTTCTCCAAACAACCACAAAGTAGTACCCCAAAATAAATCCTGGAACATCAGAAGCAGAAAAAAAAGGCATGAAACAATCTTTTAGCCTAAGAAACTTAGAAGATGGGTGAGAAAGATCTGTCTCACTCAAGTAAAAAGGGAATGCAGTATAGTACAGGAAGCATCATAGCAAGGCAGCAGAAAGCCCCACCTTAGACAACCAGCAGGAGATCCAGAGCACCAGTGCAGTTCAGGAGGGAAACACAACATCAGTGTAGCACTAGGTAAACAGTCAGCACCTGCAGCCACTAACTCAAGAAATCTAAAGCAGTGCTCCTCCTGCTCCCCCCATTCCCCAGAAGAGCTCAAAATTAAAAGGAAAAAGACCAAAAAAGATGAGCAAAATGCCCCCCAAAAATCTGACTATATGAACTTATTGTGATGAGAGGGAAGATCAAGGCACAAACTCAGAAGAGGACAACAATGTCAAAATACCTATGGACACAGCCCCAAACAAAATGGGGGTGTGGTCTCAAGCTCAGAAAGAATTCATGGAAGAGCTAAAAAAAGGAGCTTAAAAATCACATAAGAGAAGTAGAATAAAAATTAGGAAAAGAAATGCAAATGATGTAAGACATTTAAGAAAAAAATGTGTCAACAGCTTGGAAAAAGAAAACAGCTGCTTAAAAAGTGTAACTGGCCACATGGAAAAAGGAAGCACAAAGACTAACTGAGGAAAGCAATTCCTTAAAAGTCAGAATTGGGCCATTGGAAGATAAAGACTCTGTGAGGATTCAAGAGTCAATCAAACAAATTCAAAAATTTTTTAAAATGAAGAAAATGTAAAATGCCTCATTAGAATAACAACTGATCTGGAAAACAGATCCAGGAGAGACAGTTTAAGAATTACTGGACTATCTGAAAGTCATAATCAGAAGAAGGATTTGGTCAGCATCTTTCAAGAAATTATGAGGGAAAACTGCCCTGACATCCTGGAACTAGAGGGCAACATAGTCATTGAAAGAATCTGCTAATCATCTCAGAAAAAGTATCCCAAAATAAAAACTGCAAGGAACGTTGTAGCCAAATTTTAAAACTATCAGGTCAAGGTAGAAAAGACTGCAAGTGGCCAGAAACAATGCACATATTGGGGAACCAAAATCAGGATTATACAAGACTTAGCACTTTCAATATTAAAGGATGGGAGGTCATAGAACATGCTATTCTGGAACCACAAATCATCTACTCCGTGAAATTAAGCATGGTACTTCAAGGGATAAAAAAAAATGGTCATTCAATGAAACAGAAGAATTTCAAGCTTTCAAAAAGAGAACAGAAATAAACAATAACAACAAAAAAAGCACACACAGACAGAAAAAAACAAACAAAAGCCTTCTTCTATATATTAAGACCCTAGAGAAGCCTAAAAGGAGAAAAGAAAATCTAAGGTATTCAATGGAGCTGAAGTGTTTCCATCCATACATGGGAAGATGATACTTAAAAATCTTAAAAACTGTATCAGTAACAGTAGAGCTAGAAAAACAAACACATAGACAGAGGGTACAGAGATATAAGGTGAATTTGAGGGAATGGAAAAAAACAAGGGAAGAGAAAGAGGAATACACTAAGAGCATAAAGAAAGGAGAGGAATAATGGGGTAAATTATTTCACATGAAGAAGCAAGAAAAATTAATTACAATGGAGGGAAAGATGAGAAGCTAGGTGATGGGCATTGCTTGCATCATATCTCATCAGCATTGGTTTAAAGAGGGAATAATGTGCACAATTAGTTGAATATAGAAATATACCTCACCTGACAGGAAAGTAGGAGGGAAGAAGATTTAAGTAAAGATAATGGAAGACTGATAGAAGGGATGGCAGACTTGAGGAGGCAGTAGATAGTGGCATAACTATGATGAGGAGGGAAAGGGTGAAAGGAGAGGGAGGATGAAAAGGAAGAAAATTAGAATGGAGGGAAATACACAGTAATCAGAACTGAATATGAATGTGATGAACTCTCCCATAAAACAGAAGCAGATAGCAGAATGGATAAAAAATAAAACCAGAGTCCTATAATATGTTGTTTACAAGGAACAAACTTGAAGCAGAGGGAGACACACACAGCGTAAAGGCAAGGGCTGAAGCAGAATCTATTACGCTTCTACTGAAGCAAAAAAAAAAAAAAGTAATCCTGATCTGAGACAAAGCAAAGCAAAAATATGTTTAATTAAAAGAGATAAGAAACTACATCTTATTAAAAAGTACTATAGACAATAAAATAATATTATGTGTAAACATATATGAAACAAATAGTAATACTATTCAAATTCTTAAAAGGGAAGTTTAGTAAGTTATAGATTTATGATCAAACCAGACCTAGAGTGCATTATGAAATGAAAGAAAAGCAATAATTTTGATTATATTAAATTTTAAAGTTTTGCACAAACCAAACCAATGCAGCCAAGATTAGAAGAAAGCAAAAAATTGGGAAACAAACTTTACAGTGCCTATCTCCGATAAAGGTTTCTTTTCTCAAAGACAGAAAGAACTGAGTCAAACTGATAAAAATACAAACCATTCCCCAATTGATAAATGGTCAAAGGATATGAACAGGTAGTTGTGAGACAAAGAAATCAAAACTATCTTAAGGAATATGAAGAAGTAGTCTAATTCACATTTGATTCAAGAAATTCAGATTAAAACAACTCTGAAATACCATTTCACACCAATTAGATGGGAAAATATGACAAAAACAGAAAATTATAAATGTTGGAGAGCATGTGGGAAAATTGGAATACTAGTACACTATTGGTGGTGATGAGAACTGATCCAATGATCCTGGAGAACAATTTGGAACGATGCCTAAGGGGCAACCATACTGTGTATACCCCTTCTTCACTCAATAGTACTACTAATTCTGTACCCCAAAGATATTAAAAAAAAATAAAAGATCCTGCAAGATCTTTTGCAAGAATACTTATAGAAGCTCTTTTATAGTTGCAAAATGTTGAAAATTGGATGGATGCCTATCAACTGAAGAATGGACAAGCTGTGGTATATGAATGTAGTGAAATACTACTCTGCAATCAGATTCACCATTTTTAGAGTCTGAATATAGACCCAGGGTTCCTTTGGTTTCCATCTAAATATTTCTCTCTTTCATGTGTAAAGCACCATGTGTCATGATGGAAAGACCTATTTTCTGTCAACAAGAAAAATATAATATTGTCCAAGTCCCTTTTGGATCAGAAAAGAGTCAGGCGACAGAGGAATCAAGGAGACAAATTATACTTATATAATTTTCTCTTTTGTAATTTTTAGAAAATCACCTTTTCAGTTCCTACTATACGTGATCCTACAAAAGTAATTTGACCCCTTTGTGAATAATAATACTTCATTTTTCAGTGACATTTGATTTATTCAGTATCTATTATTAGAAGACTGAATGGAAACAGTTTATATGACTTTTTTAATGTTTTGAAAGTCTGATTTAAGGTTTAAAAATTAGAAATAAAATAAAAACTTAGAATCTTAACTGATTACTGTACTAAAGCATACAGTTTCCAAATACAGTTTCTTAATATTATATTTAAATATTGCCTTGATATTCTAAAGTCTATGTATGCTTGAAATGCAATTTACACAGTAATCTAATCACCAGAGAATATTGATGACACATCTGCCTTCCTTTTTTTGCTTCATGCTGCAAAATTTGAGCCCCCCATCCCCTACCCCAGTGTGCCAAAACAGTCAGCTCTTAGGGATCAGAAGACATATCCCAGCTTTTTTTTTCTTTTGAAGCACATAGTAGACAGAAAAGAAAGGGAAGAAAAATGAGCTTTTTGAAAATGATTGAATTTTGCATGAATCTAAAGCTCATTTCCTTTTTGGCTTTAGTGAATAAAAGGATATTTGCAGAATCCAGCAATATTCAATATCATTTTTTATCATTTAAACTTGGAGAGCCAACTCATTAGACATAAGCTTGGATAGAAGACAGTTAAATATATGCCAAGCTGTAGAGAATATCCCTCATTCCTGAGGAGCAAGGTCCTTTTGTGACAAATAAATCAAAGTTCTATACAATTTCCTCACTTGATGATGCAGTATCTATCACCTCTCATTCATTAGGATTTTGAAAATCCACATTTCTGTACCACAAAGGTATCATTGTATCAGGATAGATGATTAGCCATATACAACAGCAGCCAAATTACATAGAAGGCTTCAATTTGCGATGTCCAATTTACTGCTACAAGAAAGGTATCTAGAGATCTCTTCCTTATGACTCTGAGGCTAGATTGCCTTGGTATTGATTAATTGGCAATTGATTAATTGGTTTGTCTCCTTGCTGTGTGAGCATTTCCCTCTTTTCCAACTCCTTTGAGGCATTTATGATTTATTGTGGGAAAAAGCGAACAGGAAGAGTGGAGTGACCTGTTAACTCTCAAGTCAGGAGACCAAGGCTCTGAAAATTTCTCCAGCTCTGAAATTTTCCAACTTTGAGACCCAGAACAAGTTCCTCAACCTCTGAGACTCAGTCTTCCCAGGTAACTATGAGAATAGTAAAAATGTTTTACAAACTTCCATCCCATCTATTTTCTTGGAGGACAAGATAGATTTGTATACCCCACTGCCTGTATATCTTATTTCTCAGTTGCATGTAAAAACAATTTCTAACATTTGTTTTTAAAACTTTGAGTTTCAACTTCTCTCCCTTTCTCCCTCCCCACACATCTCCTCTGAGAAGACAAGCAATTTGATATATGTTATACATGTGTATTTATGCAAAAATCTTCCATAAAAGTCATGTTGTGGAAGACCAGCTATATTTCTCTTCATCCTATTCTGCCTCCCTTTTATTCTATTCTCACTTTTGATCCTATCCCTGCTCATAAATATTTACTTCTAATTATGACCTCCTCCCATTTACCCACCCTTCTATCATCTCCTCACCTCTCACTTATCCCCTTCTCCCATACTTTCCTGTAGTGTAATATAAAGTTTCACAGCAAATTGAGAATTCATGTTATTCCCTCCTTAAGCCAAATGTGATTAGAGTAAGCTTCACTTCCCTTTCATTGAAAAAGTTTTTACTTGCCTCTTTTATGTGAGAGATAACTTGCCCAATTCTATTTTTCCCTTTCTCCTCCCAATATATTCTTCTCTCACCTCTTAATTTTATTTTTTTAGATATTATCCCATTCCTATTCAACTGTCCCTTTAGTCTATACGTATATCATCCCTCCAACTACCTTAGTACTGAGAAAAATCTCAAGAATTACAGATATTATCTTTCTACGTAGGAATGTAAACAGTTCAACTTTAGAAAGTCCCTTTCTCTTTCCTGTTTACCTTTTTCATGCTTCTCTTGATTCTTGTGTTTGAAAGTCAAATTTTCTATTCAGTTTTGGTCTTTTCATCAGGAAAGTCCTCTATTTCATTGAATTGTCATTTTTCCCCCAAAATATTATACTCAGTCTTGCTGGGTAGGTGATTCTTAATTTTAATCTTAGTTGCATTAAATTCTGGGATATCACATTCCAAGCCCTACAATCCCTTACTGTAGAAGCTGCTAGATCTTGTGTTATCTGAGAGTTTCTGGCTGCGTGCAACATTTTCTCCTTAACATGGGAGCTCTGGAATTTGACTACAATATTCCTAGGATTTCTCCTTTTGGAATCTCTTTCAGGAGGAGATAGATCCTATCCATATTTGTTTTACCCTCTGGTTCTGGAATATCAGGGAAATTTTACTTGATAATTTCTTAAAAGATGATGTCTAGGTTCTTTTTTTCGATCATGGCTTTCAAGGTAGTCCCACAATTTTTAAACTATCTCTCTTGAATCTATTTTCCAGGTCAGTTGCTTTTCCAATGAGATATTTCACATTGTTTTCTATTTTTTTATTCTGTTGGTTTTGTTTTATAATTTCTTGGTTTAAATCTATCTGCTCCATTCTAATCTTTAAAGAATTATTTTCTTCAGTGAGCTTTTGGATTTCTTTTTCCATCTGGCCAATTCTGCTTTTTAGGTCATTCTTCTCTTCATTTGCTTTTTTGGATCTCTTTTGTCATTTGGGTTAGTCTATTTTTGACAGTGTTGTTTTCTTCAGCATTTTTGGGGTATCCTTTAGCAAGCAGGTCACTCATTTTTCATAATTTTCTGTCAGCACTCTCATTTCTCTTCCCAATTTTTTCTCTACTTCTCTTATTTGATTTTCAAAATCCTTTTTAAGCACTTCCTTGACCTGAGACCAATTCATATTTTTCTGTAAGGTTATGGATAGAGGAGCTTTGACTTTGTTGTCTCAGGGTACATGTTTTTGTCTTCCTTGTCACCAAAGTAAGATTATGTAGTCTGACTCTGTTTTTTGGATTTTGCTCATCTCCCTAGCCCTTTGAGCTTTTATCAAGGTGTATCTCTGCTTCCAGTGGGGATAGGGGGTGTACTTGTCAACTGCTCTATTCACCCACAATCTGTGTGCCTACAGCCCCAGAAATGGTTGCTGTCTTTGCCCCTACTGCTGCTGTGGTTTCTTCGCCCCTTCCCCCTCTGCCACCCTGGGGTTGAGGCTAGTCCACTCCACTATCCCACACTGGTCCCCTTCACTGTCCCACACTGGTCCCACAGGCTTTTTGCACTGGTTTTCCCATTTTTCCTTGGTGTCCTGAAGTCGGAAACTGCCACAGGTGTGAGAGATTCAATTTCCCCAAGGGCTGCTCAGGTCCTTTTTGTGCTGGAGCAGCCCATGCTGGACTGCACCCTCTCCTCCCACATCCCCTTGTGTGGAATGATAGATACTTCCCAGTGATCTTTCAGGCTGTCTTGGGCTGGTGATTTACTTCACTCCATCATTCTGTTTGTTCTGCATCTCCAGAATTTGTTTAGAGACGTTTTTTACAGGTTTTTGCCTGGGCTCGGGAGCAGCTCTCTATCAAGTGCATGCTGTTACTCTGCCCTATGCCCTTCTAAACAATTTATTTTTAGTGAATGATCTGTGCCTCAAAAAAGAGATGAGATAATAAAGTTCTTCTCCCTTCCCTTCCCTTCCTTTCCCTTCCCTTCCTCTTCCCTTCCCTTCCCTTCCCTTCCCTTCCCTTACCTTCTCTTGTCCCTCAAAGACTACTATAACCTTCCCTGACTGTGCTCTGCCTAAAGGGATATACATTTTGACGGCTGAAATTTAGCAAAATATCTTGAAGTTTACCACTCAAGTTTACTTGAAGTATGCCCCTCCAGATTGGTTTTTTTTATTTTTTAATTAGGTAAAAGGGACCATTCCTTGGCTGTTTCTGTTGTTTTTTTTGCCTAGGTCTCCCTCCCTTAAATCCAATTCACTTGCAAGTCATGGCATCAACTTCCTTATGTGGTGGTCCTCTTTGAGAATGAAAGACAAACAACTGGTCAAGACCTCTGTGCTTTATGTGTTTTGTTTCTATATTCCCTAGTAGATCATTAAAACGATGAGAAGGAAGTGATAGGGAGGAATGATGGCAATGTCTTTCATGAAGGCTTTGAATAAAAGTTAATATTAAGTATTTGTTTATCATTTCATGAAGGGATTCAGACACAGCAAACACACTTGAGTTGCATGTTTGCTCTATGGTCTTGACATCACTCTATAGAGGCTGATAAGAAAACTTAATCGAGCCACAAAAGGTTCAAGTTCATACAACATAATTTCAATTTTCTGATTGCTGTAATTCCCTATTAAATCTCTTCTTTGGAGTCTTTTCCTAAATAAAAAGAACTGATACTTTCGAGCATGACGTCTTACACAGAATTTAACATGAGCATATTTAGTAAATATTTTGTTTTATTGTAATCCTATGGGAAATTCATAGTTGTTGCATACTATTCATATACTGCATTTGTTTATTAATTGAACCTAGTCTGCCTTTCAACTTTTTATAATCTGAACCCACTGTTTTCATTGAACTGCATCTTCAACTTGACAATTGAATCCATACCCTTCTTTCCAGTCACATCTGTCTTCTCATTAGCTATATTCCTCTCTATCCCTAGTTTTTGATCACCTAACATATGTAATTAAAGGATTATTCAATTCAAACATATTCGGAATTGGAATCGTGGACCTGCATTTTGTTTTGGCCACTGCTACTGACTCATTATGTGACTTTGTGCAAGCAACTTTACAGGTTTCCTCACTTATAAAAGGAAAGGTTAGGGCTAATTGGTCTCTAAGGTCTCTTCTAAATTTGAAATTTTCTATGTCCTCCCTATTACCTATTCAAATTCTACACATTCTTTTACCATTAAATCATTTCCAGGAAACTCTTATCTATATTTGTGTATGTCTCTATGGATGAATTTAATGCCTGTTTTTATGTTCATGTTCTGTCAACCTAAAGAAGTTATAAAGTTCTTAAGGACAGAGATCATTTCTTAGCATTCCTCACATACTTAACATTATAGTGTAAACTCCTAGTTAGTAAGGATTATTGAATTTTTATTGTTATTGTTGCTCTTATATCACCAGTGTCTAAGGTTGCACTTGACACATAGTAGGTGCTTGAAAAATACTTAATTGATTGACAGCATCTTATATTGTAGGAGAACACAACGAAGTACAAATAACTTGTGATCCTAGCTCTAATATTTGTTAGTGGTGTGACCCTTGGTAAGTTAACAAACTCTCAAAACTCAGGCATCTTGTTTGCAAAATGAAGGTAATAAATATCTACGTGACAGAATAATTGTTGTGAAGAATATGATTTAGAAAACATGCCATACTCTGGATATGTGAATCATCAACATCCTTATAACTAATAAGACATAACAGATAATTGCATATTAAATTATAAGAACAAAATGACCTAAATGATAATAAAGGCAGAGGGTAGTGAAAAAAGAGAGTAGTGTTCTATAACTAGAAGGGTTCTTACATTTCCTACAGATCTTTCTTCCTAAAATTTCCATCTCTTCTCAAGTTCAGTTTAACCACTTGTCATTTGTCTATGTTTGCCTAATAATCAGACACTTTACACTGTTTTAAAAGTGGTCAAATACTCACTAAAAATACTTTTTGCTTTTTCTTATAATGACATCTTTTTATATAAAACATATATGTGTATATGTATAGATACAGTACATACATACAGATATATGTGTGATGTGTATATACACACATATGTTGTGAATATATAAATATATGTATATAAATACACATATGTATACATATATGTAGGTGTATATATGTGTATATGCATGTATGTATGTATGTACATTTTTACTTTTTAGGATCAAAACTGGAAATGACCTTACAAGTAGAACCCCTTTTTATTGATTATGAAAATGAGACTCAGAAAGATAAAGGAAATTATAAAATATTAAGTCATTTTTTAATGACAGAGGCTGGAGTGAAAGACAGGCTTCTTGACATTTTCAATATTCTTTGAATTAATAAAGTTAGGAAAAAAATTATAAAATCTACAAATTTGGGGGAATTTAAATTGTGGGTAGGGAGGAACCAAATTATGCTATCCCTTTGTGAAAACCAGACTGTGCCACCTAGACACCAAAATACCCAGGAAAAAAAATCACCTAGTTCTCTTTTTTTATTGAGACAATATGAGGACAAAGCATTTGGATTTCTGACTAGACTTTTTTTTACTTTTCTTCCAGATGTTCAGCACTGCACAGATGAAGCCAGAGAGACATTTGAATAAGATGTACAAAGACCACTTTGCATAACATTGATGAAACAGAATTTAAGATATCCATTTGGTGACATGTTCTCTAAGATGAAGCAATTAGTTTCCTGAAGAGTCTCTGAAGTGAGAGTGTTCCATATTCTGAGCTCCTACAGCAGCCAATCATATCAGATGACTCATAAAGCTAACATGTTAGCAAATATTCTCATCTACCTCTGTTCAGGTCCTTAGGCTTATGCTGCTTCTGGCTGACTACATAAAAAGGGAACAGAACATGTGAGAAAGGGTATTAGATTTGCAGTTGAAGGACACGGGTTCAAATGTCTCTTCTATTTAATAGCTTGGAAACCTGCTTCAAATAATTTCCTTTTGCTGAACTTATTTTCTCATGCAAAATGAAGAAATTTTACCTGAAACATCTACTTCACAAGTTTGGGAGGGACTAATTAAAGGCAGAACTATCTGGGAATATACTAACAGTAAAGTCTTGTATGAATTAACCTATATTACAATAAAACTTTCCTTTTAATTAATCTTTTACATTTCCTCTTCCCTTAAAAAAGTTGTTTTTTATTTGTTTCATTTTGTTTTTGTTTTTCCTATCTACGTTTCAGAGCTATTGTCAGCCCATAATACTAGACAGAGTGTTGACCTCCTGGAATTTCCTTTAGAATGATTTGGAGAACAAATTTGTGTTATTTTATCTTCCCCTAATCCCTCATGGAGAGAGAAATCTTATTCACTATCCTCACATACAGTGGAAGGCATTTTATATATGCAATAGTTCTGTTCAATGGCATATTTATTCTTTTTTCTTTTGTCCTAATAATGGTTCCTTCTTCCTTGGCTCTTTCTTTTCCCCTAACCTGTTCCCATTTTGAAGTTATCAAAGGGATAGAAAGGGTAGAATGAATCATTTGAGACACCTTAATATAAAAGCATTTGCCTCATCATTCTGTACTGCAATTTGGGGTATGGGAGGTCTGAATAAAAGCTAAAATGTTTTGGAAGAAACATACTGAGGAGAATGGGAACAGACCGTGAGTTTGTATGACAGTATCAATAGAATGCTGGACTTGGAGTCAGGAAGGTATGAGTAAGAATACTGTCTCAGACACTTGTTACATACATATTTCTGGAGAGGCTGCATAATGTCATTCAGGATTAATTTCTTCAAAGGTAAAAGCATTTGCTTCACAGGCTTTTTATAAAGATTAAATGAGATAAATTATAGAATGAGCTTTGCAAACTATAATGTGCTATGTAAATGCTGGTTATTATTATAGCTTTCCTAATTTTTTTCTGTGAACTGAGAACTGCAAACTCCTCTTCTACTGTCAGGTCTAATGCTTCCAAGAGATAATCCCAAAAGTCAGAAGAATAGGCCTCCGTAATCTCTCTGAGACTTACCAGACAAGATCATGAAACAGATGAATTTGTGGCCCACTGATGGCTTATTGGGCTTCAAGTTTTGCCAGCCAAATAGCAAGGAAGTGAATATAATTGCTCTGAGAATCAGAGTGGTTGTTTATAACTCACTTTGAAAAAATATAGGTTTGACAGGATAATAAAGAGAAAAACATCCTTTCCCTTCCATTTTTATGAGCACTAGAAACACACACACACGTACATACACACACACACACACACACACACACACATAAAGCACTCCATCTCAAATATTTGATCCTCCCTTCCCCCAAGTTCAAACAAGCTAGATGTGGAAAGAATTATATGCACATAAAATAACACTGAATAGTTCATAATAAGTAACCAAAGAGTAGAACAGAGAACAAATGCTATAGAAGTTTAAAGTCTTCCTTTCCACCCCAAACTCTGACCGCTTACTTGCAGGCTTCAAATTATATATGAATGCTCAAGTATATTTGCTTCCTATTGGGTCAATTTTCTCAGTTCCTAAGAGCTACATAATTATTTGACTTTGGACTCACACAAATATCATCATGCTCTTGATCACTGCTCTCTCTATGGTTACACATATTACACACATACTCATAAATCCAATGGCCTTTTCTCAGACCACCATCTTCTTAATCCCTCTGTAATTTTAATAAAAGTGATTACCCTATCCTTCTGGATACTTTCTCCTCTCTGTATTTTAGTGACATTGCCTTGTCATGGTTCTCCTGCCTTTAGATGGATTCTTCTTTTCCTCCATTGTAATTCATCATCTATGGGTCAATCAATTCCTATCTGTGAGTGTACCCATAAATTTCTGCTCTGGACTTTCTCCTACCTGTAAGTCAATTTTGATCATTTTTATGAGCCTTCTGAGATTTAACTGGTTTTGCTGTTCAATTGTTTCAGTTGTGTATGACTCTCCATGATCCCATTTGAGGCTTCTGTGGCAAAGATATTGAAGTGGTTTGTCATCTCCTTCTCTGGCTCATTTTATAGATGAGGATCTGAGGCAAACTATGTTAAATGAGTTGCCTGTTGTCACACAACTAGTAAATGTCTAAGGCCATATGTGAACTCAGGAAGATGAGTTTTCCTGACTCCAGTCCCAGAACTCTATCCACTGTGTCACCCAGTTATCTATTCAACAAGCATCTCAATACAAAAATGACACCCAATTCAATAAATACCTTTCCTTAACTACACACATGCATATTTAACTGTTTGATATCTCTGCCTGCAGAGTCGAGAAGAATCTTAAACCCAAGATGTACAAAATAGAACCTATTATTTTCTTCCTAACTGCCTTATTTCTCTCAAGAGTTGTATAATTTTCTATTCAACTGTTTGCTAATCTAGGCATCACCCTCAATTCTTTACTTTTCCTCACCTACTATATCTCCAAAACCAGTAGTTAAATCTTATTGATTCCATATCAACATCTCTCACATTCTTGTCCATCATTGTTCACACCATAGTCACCCCAGTCCAGGCCCTTATCATTTCTCATCTGGACTATTGTGATAGTCTCTTCATTGATCTACATTTACCAAAACTTTACATCTCTCTAAGCCATCTTTCATATACCTGCCATATTTATGTATTACCAGGCTTTTCCACACAACTTCAATTTTCCTTCTTTACTTCTACCTCTTTGAATCCTTAAAAAAAAGTTAAGAACCACTGGTTTTGAAGTTTTAATATTCAAAATCTTTTATTAAATAAAATGGCATGGGGAGCAGCCAAGATGGTGGAGTAGAAAGACACACATATGCTAGCTCCGAAACCACAGCCTATAAAATATCTGTAAAGAAGAACTCCTAACAAATTCTGGAGTGGTGGAAGCCACAGAACAACAGAGTGGAGGAGATTTCTATTCCAGAAACCCTCAGCAAAGGTCCATCCCGCAGGGGACCAGAGCAGAGCAAAGCTCTACCTTGGCCGCACGGGACCGAGAGGAGCAGATCCGAGCAGACTTCAGGGATGGAATCTCCAGTGGCCACGAAGGTCTCTCAACCTACAGGCACTCAGGTCAGTGAGAGAGACTGTTTGGTGGGCCAAGAGGGGAGCAGGGTGTCTCCATAACTCAGGTCCCCTCGGGAGGCAGCTGCAGAGGCCCTGGCAGCCAGGGACTCCTTGAGCAGGCTGAAGCTCAGGACCATTATTTAAGGTCTCTGCATAAACACCCTGAGGGAACTAAGCCTGGGAGGCAGCCCTGTCCTGACCTGAGAACCTGAATTTAATCTTACCTTGAATAGTAGCCAGGCCTGCCTCTGAAAGCCCTGAGGCTGGAGAGCAGCATTTGAATCTCAGACCCCAAGCACTAGCTGGGCAGATATAGGTAGGTTGGAAAGGAATCTCATAAGTCAAGTAACTGGCTGGGAAAATGCCCAGAAAAGGGAAAAAAATAAATAAGACCATAGAAAGTTACTTTCTCGGTGACCAGATGTTTCCCCATTTCCTTTCTGATGAGGAAGAACAATAGGAAGGGAAGGACATAGAAGTCAAGGCCTCTGTATCCCAAACATCTAAAATAGATATCCAATGGGCTCAGGCCATGGAAGAGCTCAAAAAGGATTTTGAAAATCAAGTTAGACAGGTGGAGGAAAAACTAGGAAGAGAAATGAGAGAGATGCAAGAAAAGCATGAAAAACGGGTCAATACCTTGATAAAGGAGACCCAAAAAAATGCTGAAGAAAATATCACCTTGAAAAATAGGCTAACTCAATTGGCAAAAGAGGTTCAAAAAGCCAATGATGAGAAGAATGCTTTCAGAAGCAGAATTAGCCAAATGGAAAAGGAGGTTCAAAAGCTCACTGAAGAAAATAGTTCTCTCAAAATTAGAATGGAACAGATGGAGGCTAATGACTTTTTGAGAAAC
>CM053769.1:595953284-595990004 GCA_028658325.1 Potorous gilbertii | reverse complement strand
TAGATCCAGGAGAGATAATTTAAAAATTGTGGGACTACCTGAAAGTCATGATCAAAAAAGAGCCATCATCCTTCATGAAATTATCAAGGAAAACTACCCTGATATTCTAGAACCAGAGGGCAAAATAAGTATTCAAGGAATCCACCAATCACCACCTGAAAGCGATCAAAAAAGAGAAACTCTTAGGAACATTTTAGCCAAATTCCAGAGTTTCCAGGTCAAGGAGAAAATATTGTAAGCAGCTAGAAAGAAACAATTACAATATTGTGGAAATACAATCAGGATAACACAAGATATAGCAGCTTCTACATTAAAGGATTGAAGGGCATGGAATAGGATATTCCAGAAGTCAAAGGAATTAGGTCTAAAACCAAGAATCACCTACCCAGCAAAACTGAGTATAATACTTCAGGGGAAAAACTGGTCTTTCAATGAAATTGAGGACTTTCAAGCATTCTTGATGAAAAGATCAGAGCTGAAAGAAAATATGATTTTCAAACACAAGAATGAAGAGAAGCATGAAATTGTAAAGAGCAAAGAGAAGTAATAAGGACCTTAAGAAATTTGAACTGTTTACATTCCTACATGGAAAAACAATATCTGTAACTCTTGAAACTTTTCAACATCTGGGTATTTGGTGGGATCACACACACTCACACACACACAAACGTACATGTATGCACGCACACACACATGCACACACACATAGAAACAGAGAGCACAGAGTGAATTTAGTAGGATGGGATCATATCTTAAAAAAATGAAGTCAAGGATGAGAGAGAAATGTATTGGGAGGAGAGAGGGAGAAATGGAATGGGGCAAATTATCTCTCACAGATGAGGCAGGCAGGAGAGTTTTTAGTGGAGAGGAAAAGAGGGGAGCTGAGAGAAAAACATGAAGTTTACTCTCATCACTTTTGACCAATGGAAGGAATGAAATGCACACTCATTTTGGTATGAAAACCTATGTTACAATACAGGAAAGTGGGGTAGAAGGGGATAAGCAGAGTGGGGGGAGATGATGGAAGGGAGGGCAGTGGGAGGAGGGAGAAATTTGAGATCAACACGCTTTGAGAAGGATGGGATCAAAAGAGATAGAAGCAATGGGGGACAAGATAGGATGGAGGGAAATATAGTTAGTCTTACACAACATGACTATTATGGAAGTCATTTGCAAAACTGTACCGATATGGCCTATATTGAATTGCTTGCCTTCCCAAGGGAATGGGTGGGAAGGGAGGAATGGGGAGAAGCTGGAACTCAAAGTTTTAGGAATAATCATTGAGTATTGGTCTTGCTACTAGGAAAGAAGAAATACAGGTAATGGGGAATAGAAAGTTATCTGTCCCTATAGGACAAAAGAGATGATGGGGTAAGGGAAGGGAGGCATGCTGGAAGAGAGGGCAGATTGGTGATAGGGCTAATTAGAATGCTCAGTGCATTGGGGTGTGGGGAGGGGAAAATGGAGAGAAAATTTGGAACCCAAAATTTTGTGAAAATGAATGTAAAATGTTAAATAAATAAATTTATTAAAAAAATAAAAATTAAAAAAGGTAAAAATAAATAAATAAAATGGCATTATTATATATGTAACTAAAACAAAGGCTGACTTTAGCGTAAAATGTTACAGAGAGAAAAAGAGAGAAAAATAATTTTCTGATTATACATGTGTGTGTAGCTATGTATATCTGTATATATATTTGTATACATACACATGTACATATATACACAATTGATGTACACACACTTATTTTACATATATATGTGTGTGTATACACATATGTGTATACTTATGTGTGTGTGTATGTGTGTGTGTGTGTGTGTGTGTGTGTGTATGTACATGCATACGTACATTTGGTGGAGGGGAGACAGTTGGGTTATGTGACTTACGAAACCAAATTTGAACTCAGATCCTCCTGACTCTATCTACTGCACCACCTATCTGCCCCAAAATACATATTTTTTCAAACAACAATTTATTTTCTTTCTCTTCAATCATTGGAGAGAAAGGAAAACAAAACACTGGGAGTAAATATTCTTTATCGAGGAAAACATATTTCTCCATTGACCATGTCTAAAATTGCATGCTCCATTCTTTACTCTAGTACCCTCTAACATTATGTGGATAGCTAACTTCATCACAGGTCCTCGGAAATTTTGATTGCTTAATGTGTTGATGAAAGATCTTAAATCTTTCAAAGATGCTATTCTCTACAATATTGGTCTTATAATGTAAGTAATTCCCCAGATTCCGCTTAATTTACTGTAATTCAGTTCATACAAGTTTTCCAGGTTTCTCTGAAACCATTATATTAATTAATTCTGACAACACGGTAGAATTTCATTACACTCATTTATTATACATTATTACTTAGCTTTCTGCAATTGTTGGGCATATCCATAATTTCCAGATCTTTGCCACTACAGAAAGAGCTACTATAGCTGCTATATATACCCCCACTTCTCTCTTTGATATCTTTGACATATGCTGCCTAGCAGTTTTATTGATAAGTCAAAGGTTATGTCCAATTTAGGAACATTTTGGCTATAGTTCCAAATCTTTCCAGATTCAACATCCAATGCCTTTCCATTCATCTGCTTGCTTCAGTGTCTTAATTCTGAGCTCCCTGTTACTTGGTGACTTTTTCTGTACTTATAAGAACTCACAAAATTTCTCCTATGAGATCAACAGTCCTTATTTAATCACATGCCAGTTTCTACTTGTTTATATGATGTTTCATTTTACTTTAGTTTTGTCCACTTAATTCTTAAAACAGCTATATACAAGTATATGGACGTTCTACATTTTTTAAAATACTACTCTATTATTTTCACTGTCATTGCAATTATTTCTCCACACTAGATTCTATCTATTTTTTAATAAATAAAAGTTCTTTTTTCTTCACTTTTAAGTAACAAAACTGTCTAATATATTGGCGTCATAGTCCTATCTTTACAAGGTGATTTGTCTCTATATTTGTCACAGCTCATTTTATATAACAAACTACTCAAATCTAATCTGGAAACTTTGTTTCTTTACACATATATTTAATAGTTTTTATTAGACCAAAGTTATGTTCTTACTTCTTTCAGTTACCAATCTCCTCATCTATGAATGAGACAATATTTTATATTCTTTACAACTCAACTTATCTCTTTCCCTTTATGCAAACATTTTTTCTTCCTGTCCCTTTCAGGCCTAAAGTTCTCCACATGAAAAGATACAACCTTAAATGGACCATATCCTATACAATAACTTGGATCCCAGAAATATTGCTCCATCAGCATAATGTGGTATTGAACATTTCTATGAGCATAATATAATGTTAGAGTTCAAAGATATAAAAATATCTTTCTTTCCCAACTTAATAGATCAGGAAACTGAGAAAGTCAGTAATTTGCCAAGCATCAACAATACTATTGGTCATTGGTAGTAAAGTCAGGATGATAAGTCTTGTTTCTTGGCTCTTTTCCATATTCTTATAACACAATAGCATATTGACTATAGAAAGCTTATATTTAGAATGTCTATTTTAAATGCATGTTGTAGGGGTAAATATATTAATGAATGATAAATACCTTGACAAGGATTAGTTATTCAGTGATCTAGCTATTATTTTGTAAAACAGAGATCAGAGCCCTGAGTGCATAAGGCATGAGGCAGATTTGTTTTGCTAGAAGATAGAGAAAACTTCAGAAGCAAATATTGATGAAAGAATAATATTCTTGGATGAATTCCGTAGGTTGTAATGGCTTTGTTCATTGATGAACTGGTATTATGTTTCTCTCTGTGTGTCTCTGTCTCTCTCTTTGTCTCTTTTTCTCTCTAGAGAGGCCTTTATTATAGTAGTGAAAATGATGACAAAGACTGTATTTCCCCTGACCTCTCACTTCCCACACCCAACCTGGACACTGTTTCTAATGCTTCAGGGATGATTACTGTAATTTTAAGATAATTCATATGGCCATAAACGAGTTACTGGGATCATGACAGGAATTGAAAGTGTTGTGAGGATGTATCCCTCATTTCTCAGAAACTCAGCTGCAGGTACTGAATATGAATTAGAGTGCACCCTGCCTGCACCTTGAGGCAGAAGGAAAAAAATGTAGAGAATTCACTAATACAAACTCAAATAGTACTAATGCTTAGGGACCTTCCTTTGCAAGGGATTAGTTATAAATTTCTGGGCAAAAACTGTTGGACTTGTTGAAGAGAGGATGAAGGTGTATTGACTAGCTTAAAGTAGCTGTGGCACCAACAGGAAGCAGCAGGATCTAGGAGAAGTCAGAAGAGTAGAGACAGAATGGTTGAAAAATAACTGCAGATAATAGAATAATAAAGAGGTAGGAACTAGAAGGGCAGAGGATCTAGGAATCCCTAGAAATATGACATCTAAGGGTCAGGAATGGTCCTTTACACAAGATTTGGGTATTCAGTAGGCACTACAACAATTTGAGGCAGGTGGTTTGAGTGATGACAAATAGAATGCTAA
This sequence comes from Potorous gilbertii, assembly GCA_028658325.1. Lineage (NCBI taxonomy): Eukaryota > Metazoa > Chordata > Mammalia > Diprotodontia > Potoroidae > Potorous > Potorous gilbertii. Next base: position 595,985,512 of record CM053769.1, on the reverse strand, counting down.
TGCAATTAAGAAAGAGATGGTCACAACACCAACAGCAAACTTTACTTTTGGCACAATTTTTGCTAGCTTGGCATATAAATTGTAGCCAAGTTTCATCTTAGTTGCTAAATGAAATCAGTCAGTGAAAAGGCAACAAACATTCATTAAATACTGATCATATGCCAGTTAATGTACTATACATTGTGGGTAAAAAGAAATTCAAATTTGCCCTGTCTTCAAACTCTGTGAATGTTTGAAGCTGTACTTCTATGTTCTGCACACTGCCACAGACATCAATTATAAATCTCCTTCCTTTGCTCTCTCTCCTTCTTCCTCAAGGCTACCTGGAGATGAGAAGTGGGATAGGGTTCTAGGGCCTAAGGCCATTCCCATATCCCTTTTGGATTTCAAGGAGATCTACATCTACCCTGGAGATCTACAAAGTATAAACAAGATAGCAGAGAGACGGTAATCTTTATCCTTTAGTTCGAGGTTGAATGGAACATAACATGAGAGAAAAAAACTAAGGAAAATCATGGTTCAAAACTGTAATTTACTTAACAATGCACATGTTGCTCATTACTATGCTTGGACATTTGGTGTTCTTAGTTGAAATATTAAGATAGTAATATTCTATTTTTGCTTCTAAAATGATATATTTAAAAGATATTCTTACATATGACCTAACTTCCTATAAATATAAGTCCTTACATTCAACAGAATCTGAATGTTACATGGCGGATATTATTATTAACATCTGACAAAAGGGGAAAACTGAGGCTTAAGCTACTTGTCTATAGTAATAAGATAGTGAAGAAGGAAAACCAAATCAGGGTTTTCCTGTTAGATCTATATTCTTTTTTACTATATGGTTACAAAGAGAACCAGTTAGCTTTGCTTTGTTACAAGGTAGAGTTTTCTGGAGACAGGGATGCAGCAGTAGGGGATACTGTAACGAGATAGTGATATATATTTTTATTCAAAAACAGAGAGTGAGGAAAGAGAGAGAGAGAGAGAGAGAGAGAGAGAGAGAGAGAGAGAGAGAGAGAGAGAGAGAGAGAGAGAGAGACAGGGAGAGACAGGAAGAGAGGGAGAGAGAGACGAATCAAATACAGTTAATCCTTGGAGTCAGTTTCATCAGATAATAATTCATAATTCCTTATCATCTGAAGGTTTGCAAAACACTTTCCTCAACAAAACTTAAAAAAAACACCTATTGATTAGGTAGCAAAATCATTATTAAACCCCATATAACATTTGGCAAAACCAAAGCTCTGAGGATTTAAATAAATTGCCCATAATCACATTGCTAGTGAAAATATGAGGCAGGGCTGAAATCAAGGTCTCTTTGTTCTAAGTTCTACATTGCTTCCATTACATGTAGCATCTCCTTTTGAAATGATCTTTTAGGAAGTACTGAGATGAAATTAAAATTATTCTTCTCCACAAAAATACCTCACATTTATATCATTATGTCAATGTCCCTGATGCAGAGTGCCACCCTTCCAAAATTTAATAGAACCAATGTTTCTTTTTTAGAAACATTATCTTCTTTGACTAGAAAATAAGCTCTTAGAGGACAGGAACAGTTTTATGTTCTTGTACTTGTATACATAGTGCTTAGTACATTTCTCAGCATTTAATAAACACTTAATATTGCTCTCTGACTCCATTTCTGCTTCTGTTTCTCTATTTCTGTCTGTCTGTCTCTGTCTCTGCATTTCTATGTGTCTGTCTTTCTGTCTCTGTCTGTCTCTGTTTCTCTCTGTCCCTCTCCTTTATGTCTCATAGAGTTGCAATGACCAAAAACAAACCTCTGTTAACTGAGTAAAATTAGTCCCCTTACAACAAAATTTCTGAACCTTTTTCTTCCCCAAGGAAACTTTGGACACTCCAGTGAAGCTGATAAATATATTATCAGAACCATATTTTTATATACATAAAATAAAATAATAAAATAAAATTCCTAGGAATACAAAGGAATTAACTATTCTGAAATTATATATATATATATATATATATATATATATATATATATATATATATATATATAATGTATATACATACAAGTACATATACACACATACATATAATATATATTATACATACACATACACAGGGAAAGAGAGAGAGTGTGTATGTTTGTAGATGGCCCCACCTCACCCCTCTCAATAGTGAGTGTGCTGACAAGAATAATGAACTATCTCCAGTTCTAGCTCAATGCATCTTCACAGTTCTTATTCCTTATTAGCCTGAAAATCAATGGCACAAAATGTGCAATCGTAGCCCTGTGTGGAAAGAACTTAATTTTATGTCAACAATTTATTACTGAGAAGTTTACAGTGAAAGGAAGCTTGACATACATAATAGATAGCCAGATAGTATCCAAGTAAAGAGGACCTGAATTCAAATCCCACCTAATACACATTGAAGCTTTGTGGCTCTTGGAAAGATCATAAATCAACCTTCTAGTGCCCCAGTAAAATACAAAAAATTACAGAGAATGTGCTTATATGCATTGGTAGATAAAGTTTCCTAAATCTATTAAATTATAAGTTCAGTTTTTAAAAAATATTACTTTCACTCTTAACCAATCACCTCCTGTCTATAGCAGAACAGGTCTTGAGGTTTCAAGGTATTTTCTCTTGCTTTAATGAAAAAGAAACTACAACCAGTAATCCTAATACTAATCAGCAATAAACATTTGGGTTGAGAAAATATGCTGATTCTCATCAGGTGCCTATCCTATGATGTTCCCAGTAACAGTTTATATTCACAGACAACACTGCTAACTGTTTACATACCCACTGGAAAATTGACCTGCTGTTTTAACATTTCCATCATCTCTCAACGTAAAGATTCTGCAGTTTGATGTCAGCTGCCAGTTTGGCTAGTGATACATGAGGCAGAATGGCACAAGACTTTGCTCTTCTACTCCATCTACTGCTCTATATATTGATTCCCTGATGCTGACTGATAATTGAGGAACTAAACAGATGTGGCACAGGGAAAGAGGACAGTCTACTCTATAAATGACTATATTTCTGCAAATATACTAAGTGAAAATGACTTGTAAGCAGTATCTAAAATGAAATTTTACCTTCTAGCAATGAATAAGGTAAATCCTTTTTGGGAATAATAGATTAAGACATTCAAGTTCAATTCCATTCAACAAGTACTTTTTAAGGAAGTAAAGCTAGGTCCAGATCAGTGTGAATAATAAATCCCCAGAAGTGATTGTATATGTTCAAATTTAAATTAGGATTATGTAAAATATACTAATTGTTCCCAACTCAATGGAAATATTCAGTATAAATTAAAATAACGTGTCAAATTAAGAGGATTCATTATTCACATTAATTAGGACCTAGTTGTACCTACCAAGTGCCACGATCTGTCCTAGGTGCTAGAGATTCAAAGAAACAAACTATCTTTCTTTCCTAAAAATAAAGAAAAGATTTTTTTTTAATCCTTATATTCTACTTATGGATTACTTGTATATAGAAACTGTGTGTGTGAACATGTGTATATATATATATATATATATATATATATATATATATATATGTGTGTGTGTGTGTATATATATATATATATATACATATATATATATATGTATATATATATATATATATATATATACATACATACCTGTATATTTGTGTATACATACACACACACACACACAGAAAGAAAGAGGAGAGTAATTTGGCATTGTTGGCCAAGAAGTTTTCATGTGATCCAAGGTAGCATCTGAGTTATATTCTGAAGGAAGCTAGGGATTTTATGAAGTGGAGATGAGGAGGTCAATTTGGGTATACTGGGAGCATTTGTGTGAAACCACATAGGCAGAGAAATGATTTTGTATATGAAGCTGCCAGCATGCCAATTTAATGAGAATGGAGAGTGCATGGAGAGAGTAATATGAAATTCCCACTGGAAAGATAGGTGGGAACCAGTTAGTCTGTCATGTTTATCATTATAAATTTTTTTCAAAAAACAGTAGGATTTAATGAAAATGTCTTGATACTAAACATTAAAAGTCTGAATTCTATTTCCACGTCTTCATATAATCAGTTTTGCAATTTAAACCAAATTCATTAACTACATCTCTTTCTACTACCTCATAGGGTTGCTGTGAAGACAGGGTGAGAAAATAGATGTGAAATTGAAAATCTTTAAAAACATAAAAAACACTACATAGATACAAAATAGAATTATTTAATAGAGAAGTTCCCTGAGGGAAAAAACTATAAGAAAAGTTTTTTTTATCTTTATAAACTCACCTCCTAACACAGTGCCTGGCACAGAAGGAGGCACTTGATAAGTACTTGTTAATTGTTATAGAATTTTCAAAATTAAAGGAAACTTAGAGGTCATTAACCCAAAAATCTAAAAATGGAAGCAACTATGACTGTCATCTAATCTATCCTCTCAGTTTTAGAGATGAGGAAACTCAGACTCAGAGTCACTAAAAAATGTGTCCATGCTCCCACATATGGCAAGGGGCAGAATTGGATTATGTCTTCCCTATGGTCACAGTGTTGGCAAATGGTAGAACTGAGTTGTCATACAATAAAAGTAGAGAACTTGGAATCAGAGATCTTTGGATTCAGATACTACCTCTAGAAATTAATACTTATATGACTTTGAAAAAGTCAATTAACCTCTGTGGACCTCAGTTTTCTCTTCTGTATGATGAAGTAAATGGGATAGATAGGCTTTAAGATCTTTTCTAGCTCCACACTTGTTATGCTATGATTAGTTTGATGTTCAGTCCACAGGACCAGGTTGCCTTCTCAAGCTCCTCATTCTATAGATATAGAAACAGGCCTAAACAATTGAAGTGGCCTTTTTGACAATTAAACAACTAGCAAAGAACAGAGACAGAATTTAAATGGCTAACTGGCTGTAAAACCTGTAGCCTGTCCACTATACAAAGTAGGTATATCCTACCACTTAATAAAATACTGATGTATTTAACTATGGGTTTAGATTGGAGTTAGGAATTTTTCCATTCTGTCACCTGCTCCCTGAAATGTCAAAAGTGTACAAGGGTAAAAACTGGAGCAATTGTCAGAATCTCATCTTGTCAGTAGCCACATGTTTCCAATAAATTATATTTTATTAATGAGTGTCTTAGTTAAAATAGCTAATAGTATTAGGGAAACAAAACTCAGCATGAAGCAGTGCCCTAATTCCATGGCAGAATGTAACAGGTGGAGTTTTATGGGTACCTCTGTTCTCTTAACTCTCTCTTCACTGTTAAAGCAGAATCACAGTGTATCCCAAGCAGAAGAAAATGATTCTACCATGAATCACTTCATGATTTTCTATCAACAGCTTATGTGCTAAATTCAAAATGAATAATTCATAAAGTTTGCCCACAACAAACATTGTCTTGAACTTGCACTGAACTTTGAATCAGGTCTAGAATATATATCACCCATGTTACAATCATGCCTTCTTTTTTGGGCTATGACATTACCTTGAAGCTTCATTGAAATAACCAAATTCACATTAACTGGGAGTAGTCAACCTCCTCTGAGTCATGTTCACCATCATTGTTTCCCAGTGTGGGAGGAAAACAAGACATTAGAAGAGGCCATGTGGAACAATGGATAGAATCCAGAGATGGTAATCAGAATGAGTACCACTGACTCAGTAATATGCTTAAAAGATAAACTAATCCAGGAAAATCAGGAAAAGTAAAAAGAGTACAGCAGTGGAATACTGGAGGTCTGGGTTCTTGTTCTAACTCTGCCACTGAGTTGTACAAATTTAGACACTGAACTACTTGTTTGGACTTCATTTTCCTCATCTGTTAAATAAGAGTAATAATATCTGCTTTTGTCTTGGGATAATGATGAGCATCAAATTATAGATGTTGTACATGAAACAACTGAAAAGTTTAAAAGTACAATAGGGTAGAAATGTACAATCTTAGAAAACCATATAGATTTGATGATTATAGCTTATGCTCTGTGTACAGCAGACATTTATTATGTGTTTGTTGGACTGATTCAATTGAATCTATTTAGTGAAGTAGTCCTCAGTTCTGCATGACACATAATAAAGGATCTTGGGTCAATCTTATAATATTTCCATGGCTGCCAGACAAAAATCATCAAAAGTAACACATTACTTTGCATTTTTTCCAATTTTTAAAATTTGCTTATTTGTTTATATTTTGTATATCTGCTCTTCTCTTCTTCAGTAAGATGTAAGGCAAATGGTAAAACTGAGTTGTCATACAATAAAAGTAGAGAACTTGGAATCAGAGATCTTTTATTCAGACACTACCTCTAGAAATGAATACCTATATACTTTGACCTATATGACCTTTTTCCTTTTTGTCATTGAATCAGTTGCTTTGAACAAAGCATTTGCTTAATAAATTATTATTGAATGTTGCAGACAAAATGACTACAGACTAGCCTGATATAGTGAAGTACCACAACTGTTCCAGTTATATCACCTTACAGATTGCCTTCACTTGCAGCAATCAAATTTGCTTGAAGTTACTATCAAAATATTTTTTAGATGTGTTCCACACTTGCATGTGTTGATTAGAGCTGATATTAGAAGAGAGCATAGGCAACCTGTTAGGTCACATTACAAGGGGTCATAGCAAGGGACCCATTTTGATATTCCTCTTTAAGGAATATTTTTTTAATGCTGAGAAACTCCCATCTCCAGGGCACTCAGACATACCTTTATTGTGATGTCATGTTCCATGAACCACTGTGAAGACTCAAGGGAATGGGAAAGGAATGAGTATTTATGCAGTACCTACTATGTTCTACTCACTAAGCCCTTTACAAGTGTTATCTCCTTTAAGAGCCCTAATGTACAATGATAACTAAGGGAGATCATTTCCAAATCATGCCTAGGATGCAAAAAGACCTATTCTCATCCTAATATTAACAAACATCATGGGAAATTACCAGAAAACTTCATCATGCAGAAGAAAGATCACTGAATTTGCAGTCTGAACACCTACCTGTGTGAATTTCTCGCTTTTTTATGCATTGGATGTATGAACCTGGGGGGTGAGAGGCGAATAACATCTGAATTTCTCATATTCAAAAAGAGGAAAATAGACTTAAGTATTTATGAGGATTTTTCCAGATCTAAATTCTTTTAGCCTATATACTCTTATAGAGAGGAGGGGAAAAAAGCATATTGTCCCTATAAACAGTTGCTGATGTTCACTAGGAAGACACTTTTATTGCCTAAAGGACAAGACATTTCCAAAATGGTTTAAAAGAGCCCTGTTCCATTCATCTCAAAAATGTAATTTTAATGGTAGAAATTCCTGGTTGACAATGTTTCTTCCATTTTCACCCTTCTTTGAAACTTCATGTCTCTACGCAATTCATTTTCCTAATACTCTAGATTAAACATGCTACTCATTTCCTCAGGACCTTTAAAGCTTTCCCATTATCTATCAGAAAAATTATAGAATTCATAGTTTGACATTCAAGACCCTCCATAAATCAAGCCCCAAACGACTTTTAAACCTTCATTTTGTTCTGTCCTTTCCTGGGTTTTATGAACAAGCAGGACTGTACTCTTCCAATTTCATGATGCATTAGTAGTCTTGCCTATCTTTTCTCAGTTGACTCTAGGCCAAGAATACATTCTTTGCACATTTGTCTATTGATACTCTTCTCTCCTTTCCAGAACCTCTTCAAGTATCACTTTCTCTATGAAGCCTTTTCCTATTCCCACCTAGAAATGATCTCATCCTCTCTAAACTTTGACCAATCCCATGAACTTAGCTTACAAAAACAAAATGTGCAGGCCCTTTTACCTTCTATTAGATTTTAGACTCCTTGAGAAAAGTAGTTCCTTTTTCTTTCTGTTTTCTGGATCATCATTTGGTAAAACACATTTCAAGTGAAAAATATTGTGAGGCTGCAGTGAATTATTTCAGGTGCATGGGGTTTTCTTCATGTTCTTCAGTTCATACACATAAGCTACCCCCTACTCATCCTGAAAAATATGTGACAGACATATTTGCAATCTTTTTGGCTATGATTTCAAAAGGATAAGGGACATTATTTTCTTTTCAAACACTTGCTAATATAAGCACTCACATGTACATGGCGCAATTTTACTTTCCTAAATATCAATGGTTTATCAAACTATTAAATGACTTCATGTATGAGCATGAATGCAATTTGAAAATTATGGTCATTATCATAACATCAATATAGGATTGAAGCTTAATCCTACTAAAGCTCATTTTATTAACTGGTGGATGACATGAGAAACTGATGGAGGGGCCTGCTTTGTCTTTCCTCCTCCTTGGCTATTGTCATTCTTAAAGAAATCAAGTTAATCAGAAGCAGTGAAGACCATTATATTTTCATGTAAGTTAAAACTTCCCAACAATTAGAACTTTGCAAAAGTGAAGTGGGTTATCTTGATATGTATTGAGTTCCCCATCACTGAAGTTCTTCAATTGGATACTGGACAATATCTTTTCAGGGACATTGTAGAGCTATAAAGACTTTTTTATCTACAAATTGATCTCAATTTCTTCTAAAAGTTTCCTCCCATTGAACAAGATCTTTACATTTATTATAGACTTCAGTGATGATGTAGGGGAACCCATAGGGGAGTGGGGAACCTGTAGCCTGGAAGCTGTATGTGGCCCTCTACCTCCTCAAGTGTGACCCTTTCACTGAATCCAAACTTCACAGAAGTAATCTCCTTAATAAAAGAATTTGTTCTGTAATACTTCGACTCAGTCAAAAGGCTGCACGCAAGGACCTAGAAGGCCACATATGGCTTTGAGGCTGCAGGTTTCCCACCCCTGCTTTAGCACCTTTATTTTGAAAAGGAGGAAACAGGTAATAAGAATTGAAAAAGTTACGGCTGGTTTTATACCCTTAGTTGAGGACAAAATTGGAACTGGAAAAGGAGCTTTAGCACCTTTATTTTGAAAAGGAGGAAACAGGTAATAAGAATTGAAAAAGTTACGGCTGGTTTTATACCCTTAGTTGAGGACAAAATTGGAAACACAAACCAGTGTTTTTATTTGTTTACTTTTTTAACTATATTGGTCTGCCTTTTTACTCTACAAGACAATATTTCTCAAACATACTTTTCAGCTGAGAAGAGAAAAAAAATGGAATAGTATCCACCTACAGTCTCTATTGTATTTCTTTTCAAAAAGGTGTCACCATCAATTGAGGAAAAGTGGTGATCTTGCTGGGTCCACCAATGCCAACTATAACTCATTCCCAACTAATGCTCAAAGCCTAACAACTGTTTTTCATTTAAGAGATGAAAATGTGCTTTCCTGATTTTCCATGAAAATAAATCTCACTTACTTGAGTATATCTCAAGGAAATGTGGTTTTAAATATGTTTATCACCACCAGCAATTTATTTTTATAGTTTTTTTTGTCGGTATCTCTACCACCTCCCTCTTTTTAATAACTGGAGGATGTCAGATGCTATGCTTCCCCAATCCAGCAAAATTAAAATAAACAGCAAGGGAACTGAGGACCAGTACCCTAGAGGTGATGAGGAGATCTCTACTTTTAGGAAGCAATATGTATTGTCTGCATGTTGAAATTTTTAAAGGAGTTGGCCTAAATATCTCTACTAGGCCAGTTTAAAAAACAAATAGAAGTCTTCATATTTAGATTAATGAAAATATTTGAGGCAGGATTTTGTCTTGGAAAGAATACTCAATTTCAAATTGGAGGAACTAGATTCAACACCCAGCACGGCCACTTACTGTTTTTGTAATCCTGGGTAAGTCCTTCTCTAAGTCTCAGTTTTCTGAATTGTAAATGGGTATAATATGGGAAGAAAAGAAAGAAAATAACCAGTTGTGTAATTCTTACTATACCCCAGGCACTGTGCTAAGAATCTTACAAATATTAGCTATTTTGATTTTCACAAGTCTGAAAGTTAGGTACTATCATTACCCTCATTTAACAGTTGAGGAAACTGAAAGAAATTGAAGTTAACTGACTTGGCCAGGGTCACACAGCAAAGTATCTGCATCAGGACTTAAGCTCAGATCTTCTTGATTCTAGGTATATTCTGCCAACTCTGCCTCCAGCTACCTCTAATACTTTCTTTAGCTGTGAAGAAAATGATATATAAAGTGTTTGTAATAATAATGTGAGATTATATGAGTTTTATTAAAGATTGAGAGAAGTGTCTATGTGTGATGGTGGAGATAGGCCAAGTAATTAACTCCAATGTCCCTCATGACCATAATTGTAAGTCCCTCACCTCAAATCTTAAGTTCAGGCTAGAATATTTTTGTGTTCTAGAAGAGAAAGGGCTAGATGGCATTTGGAAAACTGCAAAGCACTTTTACTCATCTCTGAACTTGTCATAATAGCAAAAGCCCTTATGTTAAATTTAAAAAAATAGCATTGTTGAATTATGGCAGAGAAACTTCGAATTAAAGACAAAGTTTCTTAAAAAAAATATTACAGGTGAGAATCACATGAAGGACAATGGAAAGGCACATCATTGGAATGAATGGGCTCCAATATATAATCAATGAGGGACTCCAAAGAAGAAAAACGAGTGAAAACTATTTTTTAAAATAGACACAACTTGGAATTTGGAACTTTTGAAACTTGGTAATTGGGTAAATTGTATATCAGAAATATTATACGGGCTGGTGATAAGTTCAAGATGAAAATATGATTGACCCTGTGTTCCACTAGTAAATTCTTATGTCAGGAGAAGGAAAAAAGTCCAGGACAGTGGGTAGAACCACTGAGGCAATTTCTTAGAAAACTTAAGTGAGAGTTCACAGAATGGTCAATCATGGACAACTCTGTATCATTAGAGGAAACTATCAAATTGATGAGAATACAGATAAATTGAAGTGTTTATGAGAGCATCTATTGGATTATATTCCAACAGCTGAGGTGCTGAGGCATGGTAGAATGGGGAAGGGTTGAGCTGAAAAAGAAGAAAAATGAGCAAATTCAGGTTGTCTGTGTTTTATCTTTGGAAAATATTTTGTGTATATACATGAAGGTGAAGATTAGAAATAGTGTAAGAGATTATGTAGTCCTGCAGATCCCTGGTGGGGTAATGGAATCCACTAGGGATCTCTGTGGCAATAATGGGGATTTTTGATATTAGCAGTTTTGTGAATATAACAGAGGGGCACATGTGTCATGTAAAAATTGAAAGGAAGTTGTGAGCACCAGTGGAATATTAATGTGAAACCTCTCATACATGCTACATCCCTCACCTAAGGTATTCTTTCCCTTCTCTTTCCTTAGGTCTTTCCCATACCTTAACAGTAGGGGAACCTACCTTCTTCAGGGCTTTAAAAATGAATGAAGCCAGAAACGGAGAAGAAAGACAAGTATGGCTAAAGTGATACATGGAAAGAATTTCAGGTGTGACTACGTTGGTGTTATGCCTCAAAGTATTGTAACACTATTAATAATAGCAAAAACTTGGGGAAAGTGTCATACTCAGTAATTGAAAAATGATTGAAGAAAATGTGATTTTTTCAATAGAATTGAATATTATTACATTGTTAAAATTATAAATATGAAGATTTCAAAGAAACATTAGAAGTCTTGCATGACTAATGCAGAATGAAAAAGAATTAAATGACTAATATGCTCCTTTCTTTTTCTTTTTCTTTTTCTCTCTCTTTCTTTCTTTTTTGCCTGGAATTGTGATTTCAGTGATATAAGGAACTACCAATTAGGTAACCTCTTCCATCAGTGCAAATAAGCAGTTATTCTACATTTTATATTCTTACAGAGTTGCCTGAGTTCAGTAGACTTTCTCAGTACCACATATGCACCATATGTCAAATTCAGAATTTAAAACGAGGACTTTCACTTCTGTGACTGGATCATTTTCAAATGTTACACTCTTTCACTATTCTGTCACCAAAGGGAGGGGTCTGCAACCCTTGTACTTAGTGATGTATGTTCAAGGAAACCACAGCACTTCCCAAAGGGGTAACTTATTAGAGGGAAGGAACATGGGTTGTCTCCCAGTCCCTCCGTTATAGTCAAATATAGTACTTGTCTCCAATACAACTTTAACATTACTTCATTCACACATTATTGCCATACAATAAACCTCCATCTTGTCTAAGATATTTTGTTTTATATATGAACATTATTCCATTAATACATTTCCTCACACTGAGGAAATTCCTTCTACTAAGGTACTTATTTCACATCTTATCATCTTACAATGCTTGAAGGCACTGAGATTTTAAGTGAATGGAGGATGAAGGGGAAAATGGAGCCCTTTTCCCATGAGGCAATGGTAAACAGCAGTGAGCTCCCTTGTCAAACAAAACAAAATAAAGGTGAGGGAAACCATTTCAAACAGATAAGGAAAACACACCAAACTGAACCCTGATGAAGAAATTCAGAAAGTCACAGCAAGTCATTAGTTCACTCCACCTCAGCATAGTGACATAGGGCGTTTTGTGGAAACTGGGGATAGGATCAGGGCAAGAGCATGCTATGCTCACAACACTGAACCAGAGACAGAAGTGAACTAGCAACTCCCCAATAATGGCTCAAAGATACAGAGAGGTCTGATAACAGAAGCTGAGAGGAGCAGAGCTTCTGAAGATAGGGCCCTGAGCAGTGTACTCAAGAGAGAAAGAAGTTCATGAGACAACAGCAGCAGTAGCAGAAGCTGGATGGGGAGAGGAGAAGAAAATTCATCCTGTCTCAGAGCTCTCTGGGACCATTGAAAGTTTGCAGACCTCAGTCTTTCCCTGAGATCCTGGAATAAAACAGCATTCAATATGCCAAGAAACTCTACTTTTTGGGAGTGCCTGAGAGGCTTGTTGTAATATAAATTATGATGCAAGAATTATGCAAAATTATGATGCAGACTGGAAAATGAGGGGAAAAGAACCCTACAATATAGACCTATTATGGTTAAGAAGCTCAACAAACAAACCCAAAAGAAGAAAAAAACTTCTGCATATCTGAAAATAAAACATCAGAGAAAAACACAGTTTGGATATGAATTCAACTAAAATATCTAAAAGATGGACAAAGAGTTATTTTTTTTATAAAAAAAGATTTTTTTAATACAATGAGAACATTTGAGGGAAAGAAGTTGGAAAAGAAATGAGAACTTTGGAAGAAATATTTGGAAACAGTTTGGCATAAGTAATATAAAGCTTGCCCAAGAAACAATCTCTCTTTTAATGATAATGGACTAAATTAAATGATTCCACTTAGCAATAAGAAATATTAAAACAAAGTCAAAGGACTTGGAGTAAAAAGAAAATCTAGGATATATCATAGCAAGCAGATGAATGTCTTTGAAAACAGATTGGGGAGGAGTAAAAATAAGAATCATTGACTCTCTGCACACTATGACCAAGAAAACAGAAAACAACAAAAAAAGAAAAACAAAAAAAAAATTCAAGAAATTTTAAAAAAACTTAGAACAAGAAGGCAAAATTGAAATTGTAACCATCCATTAGTCATCTCCTGATCAAAAATATGAAAATTCCCAAGTAGATCATTGTTAAAAGCTAGAGTTTCCAGGTCAAAGAGAAAAAAAAATACTGAAAGCAGTTAGAAAGAAAGAATTCAAACACATAGGTGGCACAGTTAGGATCACACATAATTTAACAGCCACTGCCATAAAGGAGAAGAAAACCTAGAATACAATAATCCGGAAGGCAAAGGATATTGACTTATAGCTAAGAATACGAAGACAATACCCAGTAAAACTGAGTATAACACTACAAAGTGAAAAACCAAACAAATCATCTTTAATGAGAGAACTCCCAAAAATTCCTAATGAAAGATCAGAGTTGAAGAAACACTGTGAAATACAAACATAGGCATGAAGATGAACATAAAAAGATAAACACAAATCAAAACAAAACAAGACTAAACAAAATTGAATTGTTTACATTCAAATGTATATGTGTTCCCTCTGAACCCTAATATCATCAGGGGTCATAGAGAGAGCTCAATTAGATAAGGCGTGTGAGTGATTCCATTATGTCTTGCTTATTCTACAAATGTAAAGAGAAGATAGGAGGAATATACTGAAGTGAAAGAGAAAGAAAAGTTATCCTCATATAATTAGTGTAGGAGTGTAGGAAGATATCTACTCAGAAAGGGTAGGGGGAAATGACTGACAATGAATCTCATTCTCATCTGAACTGGACAAAAGAAGGAAGATTACACAAATACATACATATGTGTAAGCACACACAGTTGGACATATATATATGTATGTGTGTGTATTTGTGTGTATGTATACATGTGTATATGTACACATATACATATATTTATATAAGTACATGCTATATTGAATTATAAATATAATATCCAAGTATGTACACACATATATATACACAAACACACAATCTGTGTAATGTATGTATGTAGCAGAAAATGCAAGGTAATTTTGTGAGGGAAATATGGAGAAGGTACCATTTCAAGGAGTAGCAGAAAAGACCTTATTTAAGTATGTAAGTCCTGTTGCTTTCCCTAAGCTTTGAGAAGAGTTAGAAATTCTCATCAAATCTATCATATTTTTCTGCACTACCAAGTTGGATGCACTATGATACTCTAATGGTTATCATTCCAACTGTGAATACACAGTGACATTTTTGTAATTGCTAGAAGCTCACAATTGCCTAACTCTTTGTTGGACAATAAGGAAAGCCCAAGAAATTGTGATAGCGGTTTTACTTTCCTAGATCTTTTTCTTGCCACAGTTTATGAAAACAATGAAAGAAAAAAAGTTGAGGAAGCTGAGAATTTTGGATGCTTCTCTAAAGACTCCAGTATCTTTTAGTGTTTAATGACTTGAGACTTAATGTAACACCAACATCATACCACAAAATCTGGAAGTGCTCTAAATTGCAGATATGCCTTAGATCATATTCCAGGGAATTTAGCTGTAGAATCATTAGTTGGACATTAGCTGGAAAAAATTGACAATCTTTTATGTGCCCAGGCTATGAAAAGTCAAAAGAATGTAAAACATACAGCAATTCTTGCTTTCCAGGAATTTATAGTATCATTAGAGGGACTAGGTATACAAAAGACAGCTAAGTAAAAATACAATTCAATAATTGTCAAATAAGCAGTATAGAAAGTAAGTGCAGGTCCGAAGAAAGAAGAGATAAATGTGGGTTAAAAAGGTCAAAAAAGGCTTCACAATAGAACTTGAACTGTACAATTTGAATAGGATTCAGAAAGAGAGCAGGGTGATGGTAATATCAGTGGAGGGAAATGACACTTCAAGGGACCAGTAGGAACATGACAGCTGTACTCATAGGGCAAAACATTAATCAATCTAGTTTTTAAATAACACTAGAATGGTGGTCTAGGAATGTATTTAAAGAGTCTAGAATTCTAGGATAAGGAAACAGGAATTGATCCCATGAGCAACAGGAGAAACACTGAAGACTCCCTTCTGGTAAAGTCTCCCTCTAGTCTTCTCCAACAGAATGAATTCCAAGGTCAGAGCTTAAGGTAGGCTTCAACCAAGTAGCTATTTTATAAATCAAAGCAAATGTCCAGTCTTTTGAAAGATAATCCACCACATTCAAGAATGAGGCATTTTAATATCAGCACAATTAAACACAAATGGATATTAAAAACTCCAAGATGATTAATCAATAAAGGTGGGAGCAGAGGACCTTATTACTTAGATAAAGATTAGCTGGTGTAGTTAAATTAAAAATGATCATAAATGCCAAAAGTGATGGATGAGTATTCCTAGAGAGTGGAAAAGGTGTGACCTTCTGTTCAAAACTTGAACTGGACCAAAACACTGAGCCTGTCACAACTCTACTGATTTTTGTGTCTCATTTCTAAGAGAAACATGTAGAACAGGACATTTCCCACTCTTGACATTGCTAGACCAGACACAGAAAGCTCCAGAAGCACTGTATGAAAGTCACTTTGAAAGTGGACAGAAGACTAAACACACAAATGTTACAATTTCTTGCACCTAGGGTAAAAGAAATCACATGTACCATACAAGCAAATTTGTATCTTTTCCCGTATTTCTATCAGGTTCCAGAATTTTACCTTCCTACCTAGTGATATTTTTTTTCCTTGAGCTATTCCTTGAGTATCCTGAATTCTTTGCAATTTAATTAAATTCCACAAATAATTGATAAGCATATTCTATGGGCAAGATGTTGTGCTATGTGGAGAATAAGAAAGACGTAAGGAAAATATTTTTTGTCCTAAAAGAGTTTGTATGCTATTGTTGTTGGGAAACCTAAGTGGGACAGTGGATAGAGTACTTGTCCTGGATTCAGGAAGACTCATCTTTCTGAGTTAAAATCTGGCCTCAGATACTAACAGTGTAACCCTGACAAGTCACTTAACCCTGTTTCTTGTAGTTTTCTTACCTATAAAATGAACTGGAGAAGAAAACAGCAAGCCACTCCAGTATCTTTGCCAAGAAAACCCCAAAAAGAGTCACAAAGAATCAAACATGACTGAAAAAGACTGAATAACAAAGGAGCTAGTCAAATAGCATCAGGACATGCATCAACTCAGGACTACTAACTCCAAAGCCAGCCCTTATGAATGGCTTAGGTTGAGTGAATTTATGACTCATGAAAATTGAGGATATTGATGAAATGGTAAATATAGAGCACGTCTACATGTAAGTTGAAGTTTTCAAGTATGAGAGCTAGGGTATTAAAGAGAAAGAAAGTAACTAGACTATTTACTGAACTTCTTGAGAAGGGATGGAGGCTGATAGATAAGTGGAAGAGAGTTCTAGAAAAGGCCATTTATATTGATAGTGTCAATGTCGAATAAGGAGAGGTTGCTACTATTGCTACTACTACTGCTGCTGCTGCTGCTACTACTACTACTACTACTACTACTACTACTAGTAAATTATGATGATAAAGAAGAAATAACTGCTAGAGTTCTCTGCAGGACAGAGAAAATAAACATTCTGTGAGTTCAGAGGCAAGAACCATGAAGCCATAAGAGAACCAAATAATATATAATAAATTACTTATTTATTATCTGAACAATAACTGCCTTTAAGATCTGACTCCACAATACACTTCTTGCTGGAATACTTTCCATGGTTTCTACGACTCTGTGCTATTTTGTAAATATGACATATTCTGCTATCCAAGGATATGGGATCTATGATTTATTCAGCATTACACAAAAATAGATCATCTGATAAATCTTGGGGGGACTGCCGAAGGCACATAAAGCATGAGTGTCTTGTCCAGGACATATGTTAGTAGGAGGGGAGGTGTTAACCAAGGACTTCATAATTTCATACTTGGGACCTTATCCACCATGTCCTCTCTCTTTCTGTCAATTAACAACAAAAATAATAGCACTTGCTAGTGCCAAATATGTAACCCAATTTTGCAGTTGAGGAAACTAAGGTAAGCAATGTTTCAGTGACTTGTCTCACATCACACAGTAAGCGATTGAGGTGTGATTTGTATTCAGTTCTTATTGAGACTGGGATTGGAGATATCATAAATGTTAGAAGTTTGGATAATACACAGCAAGGATTAAGGTAGAGAATGAGTTTATGATTGCTGTTATTAGCATTGTTATTTCTCCTATGGTGCCTAGTATAATGTTTAGCAAATATCAGGAGCTCAGTATTCTTTTATTCTTTTTTATCTTTTATGTATTTGTTTTTATCTGAAAAATCAGTGAGAAAATTCTGTTCTTAGTGAAGGAATTCATTCCATTTAAGGAATGGCATTCATATATGTGGTTCATACCAGAGGTAACTTGGAAAGAGAAAAACTGGGCATCACAACTGAAAATGCATGAGGGAAAACATTTTCCACTTGCATTTATGTGAAAAATAAGTGGCAGTTGTTTTCTAATGAAATGCCCAGAAATGCAACATTTATATGTTTTTTTTTTCCCCTCTGTTTGTGAAGGAGGTGCCTGGGCAGAGGTGAAGGCTGAAAATTACCATTTTCTCTCTTTTTTTAATGTTTCTTCCTTCAAAGAGATAGATAACATAATGCAAACAGTGGAGAGTAAAATGGTAAATGGCAATGTACAGAAGAGAGGTAAGGAAGAAAGATCACAAAGGCAAAGAAGAAATTATATTAATTTGGTTTTTTCCCCAAAAATATCTTTGACAGCTATTTTCCCCCAGGATGACTTATTTATATCTCACTGTCCTTTCTCATATACTGGAAGAAGAAGGAAATAATTCTATGTCATTCTCAATAATTTTCCCCTTTCCCTCTAGACTATATTTGAGATGCAAAATGGAGTTCATTCAATTGAGCAGTTATGATAACAACAGTAGTAATAGATTTTTTATAATAATTTAAAATTTTTATCATACAAGTAATATTTCATTTTGTCCTTACGGCAGTCCTGGGGGTAGTTATTATTTTACAGATGAGGAAACTGAGCCATATATGTCAAAAAAAAGAAAGCCCAGATTCCTACAGCTAGTGTTTGAGGCAGAATTTGAACTCAAATCTTCCTGATTCCAAGGTTTATTTTCTATTCATTGTACCCAAAGCTTCCTATAAGAACCTGCCATAAGAAATGTATTATGAGAGTTGATATGAGAAATAAAAATCTGTATAAATCATGATCCATGGCCTTGATGGGGCGCTTGGATGCATGCACTTGCACACCAATCCTAAAAATTACATTCCTCTGAAAAATCACGTTTCTCCCTATCCTCAAAACACTATCCCAGGCAATTTCTCTCCAGTCCAAGGACACAGCCTGTCCTAGCAAAACTTTTATCTCTTCCTCTGATACAGTAGCTAGTTGCACCTATAGAAATTTACTAGTTTGAACCAGCTGTATACTGTATGAACTGTGTACTGTCATAATGATATTACTAGAACTATCCAATCACATGTATCTAAGACTTAGAAATATGTATCTTCCATTACATTTATCTTGTCTAACAAGACATTGATGACAGCAGCCTGGCATTACTTACTCAGTCCTGACTATTAGTTTGACTTAGTGGTATTTCAGTCCTAAAATCACACATCCATGTGCCCTCCCCCTACCCCTTGAGCTATTTCCAATGAACTCTTGGTAAAATACCTGTTGTAGATACTAGAAGTACATGTTCCTTTAAAAAGTAACCATTCCTTAACCACTCCCTAATTTTGCCCTGAATCACATAGTTATCACACTTGGCACATGTTTTACTATAGAATATCCTATATAAACTTTACCTGTACATCTTTAAGGTTGCTTGTTGCCTAAAAACTCTTGCCCACTAAAAAGAGTAATAAATTTTTGTCAACTTGACCTCAACAATTCAGTCTGTGGATTCTTTTCCAGATAGCCCACGCAAGGAACTTTAGTCTTGGAATTTCTATACCTCTATCCCTCCAGTCTTCATCAGCCTCAATGGACTCACACATGGAGGACTTAAGTGTAAGAGACATAAGCATGCAGAAAAATCCAATTATATATATATATATATATATATATATATATATACATATATTATAGTATATAATACTACGGTGGCAGGAGTAGTGAAGAGAAAACATGCCTCAGTCATACTATACCTGAGTACATTTCCCAACTCTATCAAATTGTATATATGACTCTGAGCAAGTCATTTCCCTATCAGTATCCTTAACAAATACAATAGGACTACAAAATCCTGAAATATACAGATGAGTTTCTACTCTGTATTTATAGAGAAAGTTTCTTTTCTAGGTATTCCTTATACTAACAAAATCACAGATCTGTATCAAAAACAAATAAACACAAATACCCACTTATTAAAATGCTGTTTCTGTCAAATAAATACTATTAAAAAAATAAATACTCCAACATTTGGGCAGTCAATCACTTGGAATGGTCAGGAAACACTACACAGATGAAATACTACTCTGGCTGGTCTTGAAAGAATATGGATTGGTAGTGAGGAAGGTATCTGAAATATCTGAGTTGGGTCAATGGTATGGGGAATAGTGTGATTATCAATAGCATATTTAGTTTACTTCATGCAGAGAGACAACTGAATTCCATGGGCTTCCATAAAGATCAGGTTTGCAAGAGTGCATATGTGCATGCATGCATTGTGCATTATATAGTTGTAGAGATGATAAGAGGGAGATATGATATGTGTACCCCACAAGTGGACTTACCAGTAGCCTTGTGTCCTCTTCAACCCTCTTTTGAGGCAGCTGGAGGTACAGTGGACAGAACACTGAGTTAGGAATCAGGAAGACAAGTTCAGATCAGTCTTAGACACTCACTAGCTAGTAAAGCCTAACTGCTATCTGCTTTGATTTCCTCAAGTATAAAATGGGGGAAATAATAGCATCTACATCATTGCATTGTTATGAGGATTAAATGAAATAATATTAAATTTAAAAAAATCACAGTGCCTAGGACATAGTATCCTTATTCCATTTCCTCCCCATAGTGCTCCCAGATTCAGCTCAATGCTTTCCATGTGCCTCCATCCCCCTGCATCCCCTATTCCCTGCCATCTATGTCTTTGTTAGCCATTGCATGATGTGGGGCATGAAACAAGATTGGTGCCTATAAGAAACTTTGTCTAGGTGAGGAGAAAAGAGGCAGACACAGGAAACAAGTGGAGAACAGTAGAAGTATGGCATTGAAAGTCAGATGAAATGGTAGGAAATTCTCTGGAGATGAGGAAGGAGCTGAGGTTGGAAGTTTCATGGAGAGGTTCAGATAATTGACAAGTAAAGTCTTTGAAGTGTTTATAGAATAGATAAGGAAAAGAAGACATTTCATGATGCCACAACAGAGATCCAAGTGGAGGGAGAGAAGCAATGATGAAGGAAGGATGATAAAGAGACCAGGAAAGTATCAATAAAAAATGGATAGCAACCTACTCCCACCCCCAAGGACCACCAAAACTGGCAGTGTTTCAAGTTAGAAATGGTCAAGGTCATGAAATTATGGACCTGAACATGTGCAAACTCTGGCAACAGGCCATGCCAGCTAAGATATATCAAAGGCATATAATGACACTATACAACTATGCTATTGGCTTTTGGTAAGACTATGTCATATTAAATGTCTTTGGGCTAAATTAATGACTAATATTGTTATATTATGTCAGAGCAGCTCTATTTCAAACCAAGTAGGAGCAGTAAATACTTTCTATACTACATTTTATAGGTGTTTTTTTCAAGCTCCAGGGAAAACTTTCTACAAATAGTGATTGGATAGATAGCTCTAATTATGAAGCTATTTTCCACCATCCATTAAGTGAAATTTTACCCTTCTGTAACTTCTATCCAGTTCCACTATTCTTTAGGGTCAAGCAGTTCAAGTTCAATCACTCTTCTAAAGGGGAGTCCATACTTGTATGTTATACTTTCAAGTCCCCTCACTACATGTTCATTCTCCTTTAAATCAGTTCCAGATTTTCAAGCTAGAACTGAACACAATACACCACAAGTGATCTGACTAGGTCAAGAAAAGATCAGATATTCTGTAACCTCCTTTATTCTCTCTCTATATTTATTAATGGTGTCAATGCTGGGGTTCACGTTTTGAGCTGCTATTTCTTAGTGAATACTAGATTCATAGTGAATACTAATATGCCCATTTTACATGACCTATTGCCTAGCCACATGTCATCTATTATCTACCTCTATGACTTTATTTTTGAAGTTGTGTTAGACTTTACTATTATCCTTATTAAATTTTAATTACTATATCTAACTCACTATTTTTGCCTATTGACATCTGTCCCAAATCTGTTATCTAGTTTACTATTGCTCTCTTCCAATTCTGTGTTACCTACAAAGTATACATCTATTCATTCATCTAAATTACTGATAAAGAAAATTAAGTAGGGTCAAGAACATCATTATTCACTCAGAACTACCACCACTATCATCATCATCATCATCATCCTCCTCATCATCATCCTTTTCTTCTTCTTTTCTCTCTTTTCCTGTTTGACTGAATTCTTCCTCTTTGCTTGCAAATATAGAGTCACTCATCTGATAAAAGAAATTTCTTTTGACTCCGCTGCTCCCTCTATTGATCTATATTGACCTATATCTCATTTACCATTTAGTCTTCACCTATTGATTGACTTCATTTCCACCCACATATTACTCAACTTCCTGAAATCTGTTTTCTGCCTCAATCTCTCCACTAAAGCTTTTCACTGGAAATTCTTCTTTCTCCTGGAATGTGATCACTTAGCCCCATACACTGTTTCATCTTCATAGTGATGTCACTTGAGTTTTCTTGCCCCATAAAGTTCTACTTTCAACCTTTTCAGAGTTTTCTCTGAGCCATGGTCCACTTCTATTCATTTATTTTTTTAAAAAAAACTATGTGACTCAGTTTTCACTCAAACCATAAAACTTAATTGTGGTGGTAAAACATGCATTCAGGAAAGAACAAAGTGAATTGGTGCAATTTTCATTCAAAATGTAATTTTAAAAAAAGTAAAATGACATGAAAGGGAGAAATGTTGCAGCTCAGATTCAAATGCAGGCATATTTGATGGTAAACTCAAGCTCATCTATGTAGTCACTCTCAGTGGCTATTGTGGCAGCTAATTTCCCTGAAGTGTTTTCTCTGGGAAATGATGTTTTTGTCACATGTGTGCTCCTGTGATCACCATAGCATTACAGGTCAACTAGGCTACAGAGGAGAAGATTGTGTAGAGGGGTAACAAGAAAAGCCCCAATATTAGAGTCCTTTCAATGACTACTCCAGGAATAATAGATGAAGCCAATCAATATCATGAGAAGGAGAGGGAGGAGATATAATGGCAGATATGCAATACGCAACACAATTCCCATCTTCTTCCCCACCAATACGATAACCCTCTGACCCCTGCTTTATTTTGTGGAGTGGGGTTTACTAAGGACAAATAAAATTTCCTTTAACCATTTCATTGATGCTGGACACTCCCTAGCTATCAGATTGTCCATGGTAATTGAAATCAATAATCCAGACCCAGCAAAAAGAAAAGGGATGTGAGCCCTAATGATTCAAAAACAGAGCTGACACTCAGCAAAAGTGTAAAGGGATTGAAATCTCAGGGTTCCTCCTTCATTATTATTTCTTGTTTTTCAGCATTACTTCCTTGAGACTATTCATTGACTTCCTTGTCCCTCATCCTACAAAAACCGGCATCATCTTTCTTATCATTTCTGTGCCCTCAGTCATAGATATTAACCCAGATCCAACAAGTATATTTCTTATTTTCCCCTTCCCTCAGAAACCTTCTAGGTGGTTGCTGCTAATCTGATTGACTAATTTACATTGGGATATTATTGCTTACAACAAGCCCTGCTTTTCCCTTTCCAGGGGACAATTGCATTTAATAGGGAACTTGAATAAATGAATTTCAACTCATATCACTGAAAATCTAATAGGAACATTTTTGCCCTTGTTAGAAGCCCTAGGCTAGAAGACTTTCAGAAGCTCCTCCCAAGTTTCACTATGGATCTGCTGACATCTCTGTTGATATCTAAGCCTGGGTCTATTTCTAAGTCATGGACAGAAAAACTAAGAAAGTAGCTACATAGTACAAAATATGACGGATAGATAATATAAATGTCTGTATACAAACACAGACACACACATACACATTCATACACATATTCAGCTAAGTATTAGAAAAAGAAACTAGACAGATTTAAAAAAACAAACTCCTGGAACCTACAATAATAAAAGTTGATATTTATATACCTTAAAGATTACCTAAAATCTCCAAATAGATTATTAAGTTTTAAGGTTTGTGACTGTTTTGAATATGTTAAGTAAATTGTTCTTTAAGTCCAGATGGGTACATGATTTAGGTATAAAGACTGATACCATGAATAAATTGGAGAAGCAAGGAATAGTGTATTTATCAGACTTATGGAGAGGGGAAGAATTTTTTTCTAAAGAAATGATAGACAGCATTTTGAAATGTAAGATGGATAATTTTGATTACATGAAACTGAAAAGTTTTTGCACAACCAAACTCAATGCATCTAAAATTCGGAGAGATGTAGTAAATTGGGAAAAAAATTTTACGGCTAAGCTTGGGGATAAAGGCCTCATTTCTAGAATATATAGAGAACTGACTCAAATGTACAACCATACAAGTCATTCCCCAACTGATAAATGGTCAAAGGATATGAACAGGCAATTTTCAGAGGAAGAAATTAAAGATATCTATAATCATATGAAAATGTGCTCTCAATCACTACTGATTAGAGAGATGCAAATCAAAACAACTCTGAGGTACCACACCACCCCTGTAAGATTGGCAAACATGACAGAACAAGAAAATGATAAATGCTGGAGAGAATGTGGGAGAGTTGGAACACTAATTCATTGTTAGTGGAGCTGTGAGATCATCCAACCATTCTGGAAAATGGTTTGGAACTATGCCCAAAGGGCTACAAAAATGTGCATACCCTACGACCCAGCAATATCACTACTAGGACTGTATCCCCAAGAGATTATAAAAATGGGAAAGGGACCCACATGTACAAAAATATTTATAGTAGCACTCTTTGTGGTAGCCAAGAACTGGAAATCAAGAAGATGCCCATCAATTGGGGAATGGCTTAATAAATTATGGTATATGAATGTAATGGAGTACTATTGTACCATAAGAAATAATGAATAAGAAGACTTCAGCGAGGCCTGGAAGGACTTATGTGATCTGATGCTGAGCGAAAGGAGCAGAACCAGGAAAACTTTGTGCACAGAAACGACCACAGTGTGCGAGAGTTTTTTCTGGTAGACCTGGAACTTTGTAATAACACAAGAACTTACTGAAAAAAAAAATCCCAATGACGATTTTCTAAGGCAAAATGCCTTCCACACTCAGAGAAAGTATGGAAGTCAATCACAGAATGTAGCAGATCCTGTTTGTGGCGTTTAGTGTATTATGTTTTGATTTGTTATATGATTTCTTCCATTTATTTTAACGTGACTACATAGCATCACTATAGTGAAAATGTGCTCAGTAGGAAAGTATATGTAGAACCCATACAGAATTGTATGTTGTCATGGGGAGGGAGGGAGGTAGAGGGGGGAAGGTGTGGGGGGGATAAAATCTTAATTTTAAGGAAGTGATTGTAGAACACTTAGAAACAAACAAATAAATAAATTTTTAAAAAATCTCCCTATAAGGTTATTTCTACAGTATCATCACCATTCTCATTCTCATCCTCATCATCAACATTTTCATCATCACTATTCCATAGATTAGGAAACTCAGGCTGAGAGACATTAAATGACTTATTAAATGCATGTGACAGATGCAAGATTTGTTAAACTTTACGTTTAAATTTACTACAAAATAGAATGGTGGCATAGTACTGTGGATAGAAAGTTGGTTTCAGAGTCAGGAAGATCTGGGATTAAAGTCTGCCACTGACAAATACAAATGTGTGAACTTACAGAAGGCACTGACGCGCTCAGTGCTCCCAAAAGACTCTATATAAGATGAAAAGTTGATCTGCATCAAAGGAACTCCTACCCAGAGTGCACTATGACAATGAAATCAGACTCTCATTTCTGTCCTAAAGCAAACAATTTAGAATGAAATTAGTGTATAATAGGAGCAAAAAAAAAAATGCTATCAAGTCAGGTGAAGGAGAAATTACTTGTGGCTACCATAAAGAAACATTTCACTAAAGAAGTAGCTTATGAGCTGGACTCTGAATGATAAGCAAGAATTTGACAGTTACCTATCAATACTTAATTTTGTTGTGCCCATGTCACCCAATTTCTGTTGCTCTGTTATGTAAATCACAGTTATTTGTCCTAGTTTAGATTTGTGACTTGTGCAAAGTCATTTAAATAGTAAGTATGTTATGAATTTAAATAATAAGTATTTCATGAATACAAATCTTTAGACTCCTGATCTAATACAAAAGGAGACAGACAATACATGGGTTTAAGGGAGAGCTCCGCTGCTTACTAACTTCATGACCCGGTAAATCATTTTACTCCCTTGACTCTCAGTTGTCTATAAAAATGAGGGGGGCGGGGTTTGGACCAATCAGAGGTTTTTAAAATTTTTGTATCGGGGACATAAACTTTCAATCTGATGAAGTCGATGAGTCTTTTTTTTCTTCCAGAATAATGTATAAAATAAAATGCATAAGATGAGAAATGAAATTTAATGTATTGAAACAAAGAAATATTTTTTCCTATCCAAGTTCACAGATCCCCTAAAAATCTATCTATAATAAGAATATTGAAAATAAATGATTCTAAAAAATCTTCTAGACTTAACATACTGTAGTCCTTTCCATTGTACTGTGCTTTCTCTATGCCGGATTAACTGAGCAGTAGTCTGTGATTACACACAAAATAATAATAATACATGGACATCTGTGATATAGTCATTTGGCTGAATAAGCTGACCTACATCAGTTTAACTGTATAGCACATATAATCTTGGAAATACTTCTACTTGTAGAGTATCTGAAAAGTAATTCATTTTCTATTAAGCCCATTACAAGCCTCTAAGCCAATTCTTGCTGAGTCAGTTGCAGTGAGTGATATCTTTCTCTGGTCTAATGAGTAAAGATACAATTAAGGATGGAACCAATGAGCAGCAGGAGTGTACATTTGTTTTCTTTTTTCCTTCTCTTTATTGGGGTTTTGGCATTTAAGTCATGAGTGTCTCGAAAATGTGGGCTGGGGAAATAATTTATAATATTTCAGACCTAATAGCCTGAGAGTGAAGACAAAGAATAGCCTTGGAGCAATTCCTACAGACTCTCTGTATTAACTGAAATCATCAGACTGGCATCTGGCCAGTTTACCTGTCCAAAGCTCATTGCATGCTGCTGCCCCTCGTAATTCTATGTTCCAGCCAAAACTGCCCAAACCTAAAGTTATATCTCCCATTTTCATACTTTTACATGGACTGTGCCCTTTCTCTAGAAAGCTCACCTTCTTCCTATGCACCTCGTGGAATCTCTAACTTGTCTCATGATCCAACGCCATGGAATATGCTATTCCCTCCAGTTGTTCATGTTCTTTCTAAGGTATGTATTTATACCTTTACATGATGAATCCCTCCCCCAATATAATGTAAAATCTTGGAGAGTAGGAGTTGTTTTTCAGTCAGCTTTTTTTTTTATCATCAGCTTTATAAGTTAAACAGATGTTTACTCAAGCCTGGTTGGTTTGGATTAGTTCATGTTATCCCATTTAAAGCCAGAAGGAAATTCAGTAATCATTTAGACTTATTTTCTCATTCAATAGATAAAGAGTCTGGGCTCAAGTGAAATGAGTCTTTCAGGCATTAAATAGTAGAGTCAGGATGTGGCCCAGGTACTCTGATTTGGAATAAAGTATTCTTGCAACTCCCTCATGTGTTAAGTGCACAAATCACCTTTAATTTGCTCGTGTAAACTTGACCTTTGAGATTTTATTATTGAGGTATGGTTTTCTTTTATTTCCTGAAAGTATACTTTAATAGCTACGCTATTAAGAAAAAGAATCTTCACCAAAAAAATCTAAACTTACAAACCATATCCCTTACAAATTGGCAAAAAGCATATTTATTCCCTTTAAAAATGATTCTTTCCATTTTTAAATAGCCAAAAATGAATAGTTCATACTGTGTAACATACTATTAATTACATTATCATATATATATATTTATATCTATTAGGACATGATATGTTTTTTAAAGCTTACATTCCATTTTCTAGGGATGAATTTATGATATAATATATATGTATGTATTTATATATGAATACACATATACACACGCATCTTTTACACACACACACACACACACACACACACACACACACACATACCTATAAAGACGGTTGTAAACAGCAGATTACAATGTTGAAAAGTTGGCCCTTTCTGCCTTCATGCTACTTAGGAGTGTGAAATCCAAGTATGGCTTTATAGTTTACAAATCAACCTATGTGCATTGTCCTGTTTGATCCTCAGAACAACCTTTTGATGGTAAGTGCAACAGATACTTTATCTCTTTTTCACAGATGATAAAATTGAGGTTGTCAGAGATTAAGTAACTTGTCCAGGTCCAAATAATCAAAATCTGAGGTCTCTTCAAGTTCTCTAAATTTGTGATAAGGGAAAATAATCCATTTCTTTTTATTGAATAGAAGGACTCAGAAACTATGGAGATGCCATGATACACATCTTATTGTAGAAAGCATTCATACTGATGAAATCATCAAGTTTTCGATGTTTAAAGTTGAAGGAAGCATAATAAAAGTAACCTTTCTATACATCAATACAATCAATGATTAAAGACCACCAGAAGAAAATATTGTTACAGTATTTTCTACTCAGTACCTGGCACTGTGCTAGGAATTGAGAATAGAAAGACAAAAATTAAATATTCCCTTGCCATCAAGGGGATTGCATTGTACTTGGTGGGACTAATTGTGTAATGTAAGCGTATACACAATAACTATATATAAAATAAATGAAAGGCAATGCTTTGGAGATAGGGGGATCAGGAAAGGCGTCATGAGATTAGAGCTGAACTTTGAAGAAAAATAGGTATTCTAAGAATCTGAAGTGAAGAGGAAATGAATTTCAAGTATGAGGGACAATCTACAGGGCATAGTATATTATGTGTAAAGAAAAGGATGAAGAGCAGTTTGGCTGAACCATGAAGTTTGTGAAGGGGGGGCAATACATAATGAGATTACATATTATATCACCCCACCGTCCTGATGCTCCCTTTTTGCTCCCCTTTTATGCGTAAACCTCTCCCAGTAGAATACATTGCATGTTCCCTTGAGGGTAATGACTATTTTTCTTTCTGCTTGTATTTGTAATCCTAGATTTAGCACCCTGCCTGGCACATTGGATCTGCTTAATAAATGCTATTGACTTTGCTTGACTTGAAGGTGAAAAAGTAAAATCTCTGCCTAAGGTCAAATGATCAGAGCTTGAACCCCTGTTTTCTAACTCCATGACCAATGAATTTTCTGCTGTGCTAGGAAAATGATTTTCCTCAAAATGATTTTTTAGTACCTGTTGGAAAAAAATGAGTTAGTAGCCACTTTGAAGCTGTCTGTGGGACTAGAAAAAAAGGACAGAATTATTCTTGCAGGGAGTTTTCTTTGTTCCCAATGTATATACACATGTGTATCTATCTACATATATATAGCTAAGCACATACCAAAATATGTCCTTGTGTGTATGTGTACATAGGAATTCACATGGTAGGAACTAGTCCCTAAGCCCTTTGGATTCAGCATCCACATATGAATTCTATTTAATACAAATATTATCTAAAAGTTTTAAAAATCATTTATAAGATTAAAGCTATTTGATTTTGGTCACTGAACTTACTGGAACCTCAATAAAATTGATAGCATCATTCCCCAGGGACAAAATATCAACTACAAATTGAGAGATGGAGCTGGAAGCTTTTAAAAGATAGTTGTTTTACTATTTTTGTTTTGTTTTTATTTCTATTTTTAGCAACTCGCCCTGTGTTTTCATGGGTATAGGGAGAGACACTTAAGGAATTTTTTGCAATAAGGAAAATTTTTTCTTCTTATGCAACATAAACTCTCTGAAAGGCTTTCAGTTATGAGAGGTTGTGAATCCTCCAGGCTCAGAAGAACATTTTTGTAGTAGACATTGAACTTGAACATGGGTCTCACTGAATCCAAGCCTAGCTCTCTATCTGCTTTGCCATACTGCCTCTTAAGATTCTTTTCTAGTGGATTCTCAACCTCAAATCAGGGAATCTTTGTGTGTCATGGTCCTTCTTTATCTCACATTACTGAGAATCCAAATCCCATGTTTATGTCAGATATGACACAATTAATTAATAAGTGATAGTCTCTTAGTCCTGAAAGCAGTAGTTCGATTGAGTTCCCAAACAATATATTCCCAAGTCCCAAACAGTCAAATGAAAATTAGCTGCTAGGAAACAGTGCCTTGCAGCCACATTTACTGGAAACCAATACTTTTGCCTCTAGAGTCCTGTCATTACTCTTGTCCTCTAAGAACTTAATGTATCTCTCTCCTCAAGCTCTTCTTTTTGAGGGGATGGTTTTCCTCAGATTCTCTCAGCATTGTTTGTGTTTCTTAAGCTATTTAAAAAAATTATTTCACTTCAAATATCTTTTATATTCTCCACTCAGCAAATACCCCAACTTGTGTATATATGTATATGTGTGTATGTATGTATACACACACACACACACACACACACACACACACATATACGTGTGTGTGGGTGTGTATGTGCATATATTATATATATGCACACATATACACACACACACATTGCTTTGGACAGGAAGTAGAATTGAAGCAAGTCAAAGGTGACACTAATAAATAACTATTGTTAGTTACCATTTTCATGGCATCATAAGATTTTTAAGTACTTTACATATTTTAATTCTTTTGATCTTTACAATAATCCTGTGAAAAAGATGTCACTGATATGATTTTGTTAATTTCCCCTTTATATGTACATATCAAAGTATATACCCACATTCACACTGCATTTATGTATATACATGTAGATTATATACATATATACATAATTAAATAGATATAATGTACATGTTGAGATAAACACATATGTATATACGCACATACACACTTTCATATGGGGGGAAGGCAAACAGAGGAGGAAAACTAACACAATTTGCAAAAACTTTAAAAATGCCACATGGGTTCAAGCTACATGACTCATCAGTCTTAGGATTCCATCCCTACTCAGACCACTAAGAGTTTCAGAAAGGTGCAGGAGTCCTTGATGTCATACTCAAAAAGTCAAGGATATATATCAAATAGGCTGAGCTTTCTCACAACTCTTCATTGTGACTTTGAGAGCAAGGAACTTAACCTATGCTTTATATTTCTCTTGTGTCTCCTATAGTACTTAGCAAAATGTTGGATCAATAGAAATACTCAATAAATAATTTTGACTAATTAATCGCAAAATTCATAGTTGAAAGGGACGTTAGATACTATTTAGTCCAAGCTTTTCGATTAATAAATTTCAAACCAGCAGTATGAGAGGAAAAGAGACTTTTCTCAAGTATATAATTAGTTTTTCTACCATACATTGACCTAAATATTTTATATTATGAAGATTAAGCAGCAAGTTTAGGATGTCTCTTAGGAAATATCATTATTCGACTGTACTTAGGTACCAAGTTTATAAGACACCTTCAAAAAACACTTCTGGGGGGGCGGAGCCAAGATGGTGGAGTAGAAAGACTCACCTATGCTAGCTCCGAACCCACAGCCCATGGATTTCCTCTAAAAAGAACTCCCGACAAAATCTGGAACCAGTGGAAGCCACACAGCAACACAGTGAAGGAGATTTCCATTCCAGAGAGCCCTAAAAAACCAATCCCAAAGGTCCATCGTGCCCCAGACATCCCACCCCTGGCCTTGCAGCACTGAGAGGAGCAAGAAGATCCAAGCAGGCATCAGGGACTGAATCTCCAGCGACCGCGAAGGTCCCTCCACCCACAGAGGCACAGGTCAGTGAGAGAGACAGGCTGAGAGGGGGGCGGAGTGTCTCCAGGCAGTGGCAGACCAGAGGCAGAGGTGGCAGGCAGCCAAAGGCTCCCTGAGCAGGCAGGAGCTCTGCAGCAGCTCCATTACAAAACGTCTCTGCATAAACCCCCTGAGGGAACTGAGCCTGGGAGGTGGACCTGCCCCCACCTGAGAACCAGATTTAATCTTACCCTGAATAGCAGCCAGGCCTGCCGCCAAAAGCCCCTAGGCTGGGGAGCAGCATTTGAATCTCAGACCCCAAGCACTAGCTGAGCCGATCTAGGCAGGTGTGGACAGGCATCTCAGAAGTCAAGTAACTGGCTGGCAAAATGCCCAGAAAAGGGAAAAAAACTAAGATCATAGAAGGTTATTTTCTTCGTGAAAAAATGATTCCAAGCTTCCACTCTGACGAGGAAGAAAACTGCTTACCATCAGGTAAAGACATAGGAGTCAAGGCCTCTGTATCCCACACACATGAAATTGGTATCCCATGGGCTCAGGCCATGGAAGAGCTCAAAAAGGATTTTGAAAATCAAGTTAGACAGGTGGAGGAAAAACGGGGAAGAGAAATGAGAGAGATGCAAGGAAAGCATGAAAAACAGGTCAATACCTTGCTAAAGGAGACCCCCAAAAATGCTGAAGAAAATAACACCTTGAAAAATAGGCTAACTCAATTGGCAAAAGAGGTTCAAAAAGCCAATGAGGAGAAGAATGCTTTCAAAAGTAGAATTAGCCAAGTGGAAAAAGAGGTGCAAAAGCTCACTAAAGAAAACAG
>CM053769.1:595889673-595952784 GCA_028658325.1 Potorous gilbertii | reverse complement strand
GATGAAAGAAGAGAGGGCAGATTGGTGATATGGGTAATTAGAATGTTCAGTGTATTGGGGAGGGGGGAGGGGACAAATGGGGAGAAAATTTGGGAACCCAAAATCTTGTGAAAATGAATGTAAAAATTTAAATAAATAAATTTACAAAAAAAATACTCTTCTGTCATGCAAGTCTGTATTAGTTCATTGGGTCTTTTTTGTTGAGCTTAAGAATTCTCCAACCCTCCTTAATTCATGAAAGTATTACTAGAGTGGTTCTCTCATTTGGAGAGAGGTCTTGGAAAGAAGTCAATTAACTGAATATATATCTATATCTGTATCTCTCTCTATCTATCTATTGGAGTTAATACATTAGTGATGAAAAGAAAAAACCCTGCAGCTCCTTGGTTATTAAATGCAGAATAAATAAACAATTATGGAATTGAAAGTAATTCTTATGAATTGCTAAAAAGAAAGTGACATACGAGAGGAGGAAGTGACTTAAACCTATAGCCTCTGATTTTAAATAACCTCAAACAATCTAGTTGTAGGACCGCAGAAATGTAGAAGTTATATGCTATTTGGTCCTGAATATCAATGTGCCTTATCATTGGATAAATAACTGGAGCAAAAAACCATAGCCCAGGAATTTTAGTCAGACAAACCCAAGCTATGATTCTAACATTTGACTACATCATTCTTTCAAATTTGTTATTGTAGAAATATATAGTTTGCCTTCTGGATAAGCAATAAAATATTCCTGGCTTATACAATTACTAGTTGGACTAATTGCCCTTCTATTTCCTTTTCCTGATCAGGCTGATGATGCTGGCTGGAAGCTCATATTTGACTTTATCACATTTGGAAAAGTAATTTCCTGAAGATTTAATTAAAGGCCCTGTATATTTTTTCATGCAGTACAAAGATGGGGCTGCTTCAGTCAAGGTAGTGGCTACCTCAAAATTTTTTCTGGAAACCTGTGATGATGGTCAAAGTATTTAATACTGATGGTTGAAATAGGTGTATATATGTATTGGAGGGAGGTGTACATTTATTATCTCTAAAAAAGAATATCTCCTTTGAAAGACACTTTCTTCCTGACTTTTCTCTTTCTCTGGTTCCAAAGCTATCATTATAGAATAGGTCAGGTTTTAACCTAATTATTCCATCTTCATATCTCTGCATCTCCCCAGTTCTCAAAGATTCACAAAGAAATAGAAAATAAGCTAATACATGAGTGAAAATGTGATTGCTGCAGGCATTTGTTTACAAAATAGTATCCTCCCCTCCTTTTCTCACTCCTGTTCCTTCCCCTTCCCTCTATTTCACTTTTCTTCTCCTTTGCCCTCTATTCCCTTTCTTTGTTTCTTCTTCTCACCAATATCTGATCCTTTTCAGCATTTCTCACATTCCTCACCTTTCTATCACTTTCATTCACTCACACACATATTCAGAGAGAGAATATGTGTATGTAGATATATATTATATAATGTATATGTGGTGTATGCATGTGTATACACGGAATACACACTGCTTCTGTGTGAATACATGTGGTATAAATCTTACTTGTATGTAGTTGTCCATATATATGTTTATATGCAAAGACACTTGCATAGAAGTAATTCATCACAGATTTAGATGACTTAGAAACGCTCCTTAAAATGCCTGGCCATTTTGAAATTGTAAAACTTTTCTCTCCTCACTCTTCTCCTTGTGTAAGATGACTCATTTTTTTATTAATATTATTATTTTTTGCTGTGACAGCTGCTTGGATGGCAGAGCACTTCCAGAGCCATATTTTCCTTTCCTTAACTTCACTTCTCCATTCCACACTTTGCTACCACCTCAATCTGAACATTCTTCTCCCTTCTCTCCATTCGTATTCCTTTAGGAGTCACTATTGCTGCCTTGGTTTCTCATACTTACAATTAACTTTAATTTATTTTTTTAACTCAATCATGAAGTTGTTTTAAGACCTATAGCTTTCTTTCTACAATAACTTTGGGACCTGCTCCATTTTTTGGTGACACTTCAATAATTAGATCTCTAATGTGGATTTTAAGCTCGTGACTGAAAACCAGTATATCCCTTTCAGGGACATCCTTACTTTGAGGCTGCTGGAAAAATCCAATCAGCCTCAGAGGCTGCTGCCTTCATCACCTTTCTCATTTGCCAGTTTGGCCTTATGAATGCCCCCCCAAAACACCCATTCTCACATGTTTTGCCTTTCTATATACAAATGAAATCATTCACTGTCTAACAGATCTTCCTTATATATATTAGCTTCTTCATTATGCCCTAGTCGATAACTTTTTGTTTACCTTTATTCTCTCAAAGTTTCGTTAAGTAGACCAGCTTATCTCTTTTACCTTGACAGTCACTTCTAACTTCATATTGAAAATAAACTTTCTTCCTATCCCAGCCCAGTTATTCCTTCTTCCCCAGCAAAGAGAAGGGAATAGAAAATAATTTGTCCATTATATTGTCTGTCAACATTTTCTGGTATTGTATATTTATGTACTCGAATAGTTCTATCACTTATCCAAACATTCAGCAGCACTTCAGAAAGCACTTATTTAATATGTATTCTATACAAGATAGGGTCCAGGTACTAGGAATATTTATCATCTAATAAATGATACCCAATTTCAATGAATTTATAGTTTGTCAGAGGACTTTAAAAAAATGACAATCTGAAGTAGCAACAGTAGCAATGACATCTTACACTTATCATGTGCTTTGAGTACGTTTTTTTAGAGAAAAGAGAGTCTGACCCAGAGAAACAAGACTTGGAACCAGGTCCTACTTCTGACATCTATTGCCTCTACGATCCTAGACAGGTCACTTAACCTCTTAGCACCTAGGCAACTCCTTAAGAGAATATGCTGCAGAAAAGGTTCCAATCTGTTTTGGTAAGGAGTCTATTTCTTCACCAAAAGTTCTTTGGCACAATAGATAGAGCATCCTACCTGAAGTCAGGAAGACTGAGTTCCTATCTGGTCTCAGGCATTTACTGGTTATGTGCTTTGCACAAAGTACTTAACCCTGTTTGCCTCAGTTTCCTCATCTGTAAAATGAGCTAGAGAAGGAAATGGTGAACTAGTTCAGTATCTTTGCCAAGAAAATCCCAAATGGAGCTACGAAGAATCTGACAAGATTAAAAATGACTGAACAACAAAAGGCTAATGAAATCACCTGTCCAGACCCTATCCCTATGCAACACTTGAACATCTGCGAAACACTTTTCTCATATCATATCTTTCTATCCTCACAACAGTACTATAGTATGAGCATCCCCTTTTTGCAGATATGAAAACAGGTTGAGAAAGACTAAGTGACTTAACCAGGGTCATCTTGCTAATAAGTATCTATGGAAAAATTTGAATTCAGGCTTTTCTGATCCCAAGCCTAGCATTCAACCACAGCACCACGTTGAATGTATAATATAATTAAAGTCTTTTGAGACCTATAAAATATTCTCCTGACAACATCCCCATGAAGTAGGTAAAGTAAGCTTATTATTTCCATTCTACAGATGAGAAAACCAAAACTTAACAGTCTAAGTGATTTTTTTCCCACACTTTCGATATTAGAGCAAAAGATTATATTTACATAGCACTTTTCTTACAAAGATATGAGCTAAGTGTAGCACAAGTCACATTATACCCATTTTACATACAAAAGAAACTTAGGTTTAGAGAATGTGATTTGCCCAAAGTCACTATATTAATGTATCCTATATATCTAGAACTTGCCTACTCTGTGAAGTAGATAGTATATTTTGTTATTCTTATTTTACAGACAAGAAAACCAACCCTTAAGAAGTTTAAAAGTGAATTGCCGATAGTCCGAGGTAGGCCTTGATTCTAGTTCTTCTGACACCAAGTTGTATGACCTTTTCACAAAATTATGCTACTTCTCCAACAATGTGATTAGTGAGTATATTAAGGATAGATACCAATTCTGTAACTTGTACCACCTAAAACATTGTGCCCATTCAACAAAGATAATGTGATAGCAAATAACAATTCTGCATTGTAAACATGAATTATGAAGGACAAAATATTACTTAGAATCTTATGTAGCATTGTTGTATGCTGACTTATCAGCATCCAATTAGCAATTATAGCTCATTTTAATGTTTCTGATGGATATCGGTTAAGTTGAACTGAAGCAATAATCCCTTCACAACAGCACCATCATTCCTCTGCCTTTCTAAAGTTATCTACTTCCCTTGTTTCTCTATACCCACCATTTGGTATTAAAAACTTACCGCTTTTACCAACTCCCCCTGCTCCCAACATCACCACCTTGTACTCTCTGGACCCTCCTGAGGAGCTGCCTGGGGAGGAGATGGTCTCATTCTCTATCTCCATCTTACAGCAAGGACTGAAGAAATAGTAGAGAAGGAAGGAAAGAAAGGGAAGGATGGGGAAAAAAATAAACACACACAGCACTGTCAGGTGCTTACTAGGATATTAAACAACTCAAAAACTGTGTAAAAAGAAAGATTTCATAAAAGAGATAAGAACAATCAGTTTCAGGCTGGCTGCTGTGCCTCTGTTTGCTGGAACAGGTCTCATAGCAACCACTTTAACTGCTTCCAATAAAAATCTCCCTTTCACAACCCCTCCTTTCCGATCCTTCACTCTCTCTCCAGCAAGCAGGCTCCTTTTTCCTCTGTGTCTCTTTCATCAGAGCTCTCTCTCTCTCTCTCTCTCTCTCTCTCTCTCTCTCTCTCTCTCTCTCTCTTTCTCTCTCTCTCTCTCTCTCTCATTTTTTTTTCTGCATAGTCACAGTTATCAATGCCACTGGCAGTCAGCTACCTTCAGGCATATCCTTACTGCCAAGATGGAATGAAATGAAGCTTTAGCCAGCAATTTCCTGGCTCATGGACTCTGATGGCTACAGTTCAGTTTTCAAAGGAAAAGGCTTTTAAAAAGAATGGAATCAAATATGAAGAATTTCTGGTGTGTTTTGCAGATCTCCTAGTTCCTTAACATTAGCCTTATTCCCTGTTCATCTTTAATGAGATGTCTAGTGTGACTGTTCTCACTTTAAAGGTGAAAGTACTGAGGCAGAGTTATTGAGGATGCTTTAGGACAAGAAATTAGCATTTCTAAAGTGTTGCCCTTATAGTAGACACTTTATAAATGTTTACTGAATGGAATTGAATTAAAATTAATTAAAATCGATTGACATTTCCTTTTGCTAACCCCTGAGCTGCACATCAAATGCAGGTGTCACTATTATTTATCTATGCACATAAATTGCAATGTGATTTGACCAGCATTGAACAACCTGTATAAGATCAAATATGGAAGGTGAACTTAATTCATATTTGGGAGAGTGATGACAATAGTATCAAATGGGTATTTCCTTCTCCTATACATGATTTCCCTCTACAGCCCTAAGTTAAAGAGACAATTTGACAAATATTCAAATTTGGTGGTTTCAAAGTCTTTAGGCATCGAACGTAGTCAAAAGCGTTTCCGAACAATATATGGTCCTTATGCTTTTTAATATACTCCATTGCAGTGTTATTATTATATTCAGATCTATATGTTCATTGTCACCTGCCAAAGTTTACAGAAATCATTTTCAGACTAAGACAATTGTTTGGGATCCTTGAAGCTTAATTGACTTATCAAGGATCAAAAAAACCAATATATGCCAGAAGCAAGACTTGAACCCATGTCTTTGGAATGACATAATATTTCTAAGGTATCTAGCACAGTGCCTGGCTCATAGTGCTATATAAATGCTTATTCCCTTCTGCCTTCTCCTCAGTCTATGTACAAGAATGGTCTATCTGTAATGACATTTCAATTACAAAATTATCCTCTGAACATAATTTTATTATAGATTTCTATTTTACTTGCTATCTTCATGAAACAATTTAGAACTTAATATCCTTATGCAAAGTTTTTCAGTTTACAAATTATTTTTATGTGTTGTCATTGGATTCTTACAATAGTCTTATTATGGAGGCAGGGCAGGCAATTAAATTAATTAAACTGAGTCCCAAAGACAAGCTAAGTCCTTTGCCCAAGTGCACATCACCATCAAGTAAGTAGCTGAGCCAAGTACAGAAGCCAGGAATTCTCTTTCTTTCTATTCTTTCTAGTAGATCTTATCTCTTGATTACACAAGAACTTGTATTATCTTTCTGTTGTTTCCTGTATTACCCTCATAAGCAAATTGTAATCTCCTTTGGTTTAGAACTAAGTCTTTGGCAAAACTGCTATCATTCAAAAAGATTAGAATAATAATGGTCACATAAATACTCATTGAATAATTTGGTAATAGTGCTACTGCTTGTTCCCTTTGGGCTCTGCATATTTAATAGCATTCCTAAAGGTCAAAATGTGTTGAATCAAGCCATCCAATGTCTTTAGGCCCAGTCTGTATGCATAACAAGGACACATATTCATGAGATGGCTGGAGGAATTTCAAGATGCATTATGAAACCTATCTTGTTCTGGTTAAAGTTAATTACCACATTTTGGGGTGAATATTATAGCCTTTGCCTCATGAACGATATGATCAAGATCGCTGAAGTCTGATGGTGGTAGCTCCAAGGATTTGGAATTTCCTGTTTTATTTTTGTAGTTATAGTATTAGATTCCTTATAACCTTGAAAAAAATCATGCTGCCTTTGGATAGCATATCTGCCGTCTGTTATGCCATTATCTGTCTTGAACTTTCTTTTTTGTGGTAAAGCACAAGAATTATCTTGCAGCCTCTATCATGTTTCTTATTCTCAATGTGACAGGCTCCATTGTGAGCACTGGTTAAGAGTATTTGCACAGTCTTAAAGTGTGGCAGATTCTGGTATGCAGCTCATTAATAAATAACTTAATGGCTTGCATAATACGAAAAAAGTGGCCATAATAATAGTCTTTTCTGGCAAATGCATTCTGATCTCTGCTCAATTATTAAACCATGTGGTTGCAGTGCTGGAATATAGGTCAACAATATTTCCCCCAGTTTATATGTAAAGGCACTAAAGGAGAAAAATATGTAACGGCAAGGATAAGCCAACCATACTTCACTGCTCATCCAGAAGAAAAACTATATATGCCTCCAACAGCAAATTGAGAAGAATGATGAGACCCAGTTTAGGATCAGTGCTATGATTTGCCTGATTGAAACTGCTGATCTATGGTTCTTTGTTTCCATTATTTATCCAATGATATCAATATTCAGAAAAAGAAGTCATAATTTCTGCATTTCCAGATGAAGGAAATGGACTGTTTGGGATTATTTAAAGTCAAGGCTATGACCTTCTTCTGTCTTGGGTCACCTTCTGTGTAATAAGCCTCATGAATTGATTTCAATTCTGTAACTCTTTTATTCTGAATTTAACAACCAAAGGATAGCAACATTTTTTTTCCCCTTTTCATCCATAATGTACTGACTCTATAAAATATTGTTTCAGTTTAATTGGCCTTCTTTTGTGGTGGTCCCACAACACTTTTTTTTAATGAAGTTTTTAATTTTTTTCAATTTAAATAATTTTTTATTTGTGGAATAAAAATAGCATTTACATAACAATATAAAAAGATGATCGCACATGAACTTACAAGTCTATTATGCACAACTTGCTTGCTATTCCTTTTAAATATATAATAAAGTTACTATGTAAATTTCTTTTTTCTCTCCTCCCAATTGGCCCTAGAGATGCCTACCATTAGACAAAAATATGTATCTATGTATATATGCATGCACACACATGCATATGTAAAATCATTCTATACACTCTATCAGCTATTTATCATACTACCTATTTATATTTTTATCCTTTCTCTGGATTCAGATAGCATCTTCCTTCATATGTCCTTTGTAGTTTATTTGGGTAGTTATAATAGTCAAAATGACTTATTCAGTCAAAGTTGTCCTTAAAAGAATACTGTTTTAAGACAGTTTTGTTAAACATCTTCCTTTTAAATAAAATTTAATTGTTCTTTTCCTAAGACTTCCCTCCAAATTAAAGAAAATTCTCTCTCAACTTCAGTTTTTATGTCTACAAAATGAGGTAGGCTAGATCAGTGTCAAGTTCTTTCTAGCTCTAGATCTCTGAACCTATGATGTTATCTAACTAAGCAATAATTAATTCCATTCTTAGACAGAGCTAGTTGGTGGAGCAATAGCTAGTGTGTTGGACTTGGAGTCAAGAAGATCTGAGTTCATATTTTCTCTGGCCAAGCCATTTATCCTCTTGTTGCTTCAGTTTCCTCAAATGTAAAATAAGGATATAATAACTGTGGTTAGTTGTTGTTCTTTGTTTTCTAAGAGGACCAAAATGGTATCACCATGATAAAGTGACTGTGGTTGATCAGATCAATACAAGCTCCGAATGCTCTACCACAAGTTGGGCACAGATAGTCCTTGTGAGCATTTGGGGTGATTACTCCAAATTTGCACATCCTACATTTCCTTTGTACTGTTTCAATTCTGCTTTGCTCATAGAGCACAGTACCATTTCTGATGTGGGCAAGCCATGGTGAGTGGTCCTGTGCCAGTATAAACCATGTCACACAATCAAATCCAAAGTTCTTGAAAGAGACCTTGAGAGTGTCCTTGCATC
Source organism: Potorous gilbertii (assembly GCA_028658325.1). NCBI lineage: Eukaryota > Metazoa > Chordata > Mammalia > Diprotodontia > Potoroidae > Potorous > Potorous gilbertii. Next base: position 595,944,215 of record CM053769.1, on the reverse strand, counting down.
ACTTCTTCTGTTCTGCCTCATGTGATTGCACACATAAAATAGTCTTTTTGGAAAGTATACATTTTGCATTCGAACAATTGACCAGCCATTAGAGTTGGGCTCTCTGAAGTATATTTTAATGCCTGGCAATTCAGTTCAAGCAAGGACCTCAGTGTCTGGTACCTTATCCTGCCAATTGATCTTCAGGGTCTTCCTAAGACAGTTCAAATGGAAGCAGTTCAGGCATGGTACTATTGAGACTGTCCATGTTTCACAGGAATACAATAATGAGGTCAACACAATGGCTCTGTAGACCTTCAGTTGATAGTCAGTCTAATACCTTTTTTAGAGCCCCCCAAATACTGAGCTAGCTCTGTCAAGGCACATGTCAATTTCATCGTCAATGTGTAAATCCCTGGAAAGTACACTACCAAGGTAAGTGAACTTATTTACAGCATTCAAAACTTCTCCATTTGTTGGAACTGATGGTTCCACATATGGATGGTGTGGTGGTGGTTATATGTGATATCAAAGCACAACCTATGCCCACAACTCATGAATCCTGATGACTTTTATTAAGGGGTATACCATATTTAGACATAGGTGGGGCAGTGGATGGAATGTCTGACCTGGAATTGGGAAGATGCGTCTTCCTGAATTCAAATGCAACATTTACTACTTGTATGATCCCGTGCAAATTACTTAACTGTTCATCTATAAAATGAGCTGGAGAAAGAGATGGAAAACCATTTTAATATCTTTGCCAAGAAAATCTCAAATGGAATTGGGAGGAGTTGAGCATACCTGAAATGACTAAACAACAAAACATAGTTTAGGAGGTGTCAAGATGGATTAAGGATACAAAAACCCAACAGCCTGATGGCTCCCAATATTGGCTATTTGTGTGATCCTAGAGGGCAGGGCTTTTTGGGTATTCTCTCCAATTCTCTGGCTTATAGTGCCAGCCAAGACTGACATCAAACATCAACATCAAAAGGGCAGGAAATAATTTATCAATGGCACAGTTTCTGTGATTTATACTTGCTGGTAGAGGGTGGCAGAAAAAGGTCTTTGCAAGGAATCATCTTTATTTCCTCTCTTCCTAATCTATACTCTGAGAATGCGAATTATTGAATTGGTAAGGAAAGGAGATCCTATGCTTTGTCTGAATTTCCAAATCACTGACTTTCCATCTTTAGGCATTATTCAAGAGAGTAAAAGAAGGGGTAATTAGATCCTGTGGTAAGTTTTTTTATACATAATATGACTTTCCCGTAAGTGACCTTTCCTTGGCTATTATTTTATAGTAGGAGGCCAATTATAAAGTTCAAGAATATATTGGGCAAAAAAATGGATGTGTATAAAAACACACATATATGTAAATACACACATATAAAATTTAATATGTACTTATATACGTATCTCTGCATACACATATGTATGTATATTGCATGTGTAGTCATATAAATAGGATCATACATATAAAAGTGACATTTGAGGTCATCTATTCCTAATACCTCCTCTTGCAGTTGAGAAAAGTAAGTTCTACATAGGTTAAATGGATTGCTCAGAGTCGTTGTCATCTAGGGCAGAATTTTAGCTCATGCTCTCTGCCTTGAGAGTCAATACTGTTTCTACTAAACACTCCATTTATGTGTGTGTTTTTGATAGAAAATGTAAAACTCTCTTAAAAATTAATACAAGCATTTAGTAGTGATATAGCTGCAATCCTAGGTTTTCTGATTACAAATCCAGGGCACCCTGCTGTATAAATGACTTGCCTACCTCTGTTTCCTTTTCTGATTCATGGACTGCTACGAGATTAATGTTCACAGACTACAAGTCTGATCATGACAATTTAAATTCCTATGACATTTACTGTTTGTGCTAATCATTTTTCACTTGTCATATGATTATTTGCATTCTTAGATTATAAATTTCTTCTTTTTAGGTACCTATCATACCACTAAACACAATGCCTTATACTTAGTAGGGATATGAAAATATTGATTGATTAATAGATTAGACATTAAAATTTCACAAGTTTAGATTCTACTGAAAGCTTACTAACAATTAGAGATGTACAAAGATGAAATGGGTTCCATTGATAGGTTGTAATTTCTCTATCACTGGATGTCTGGAAGTAGAGCATAGATGATCACTAGTTGGAATGAAGCAGGCAGGATTAATGAGTTAGTAATAAATTAGGCTACAGTATTTCAATGGTGTTTTGTTTAACTCAAGGAACCATATTCTATGAATTCACATTTAGATGAAGGGTGGGTAAATCTCAATTTTCTTATTCCTTATAAGGAAAGACATTGATTTGCTAAGTAAAATAAATAGTTTGAACAAGATTGTATCAGGAATACTTTATATGTTGTTTCTGGTATTTTGATGTTCTAAAGTACAATTTTCTGAAAATCTACAATTTTAAAACATTGTTAATGAGATTAATAGAAAAGTCAGAACACCATAATTGTATGTATATTTTGAGGGAAATATGCATTTGCTATCATTTGCTTGGATGCACTGAATTTTATGCTAAGAAGGTGAATATGGCAATCTGGCTAAAAAATATAAAAGTAACATGTATAAACAATCATATTATTTTACTTAATAGTTCCATTATTGGAACTATACCTTAAGATGCTTTAAAAACAACATTAAAATGACTTATCTATTGAATGTAGTTATACAAACTTCATTTAAATTTAGACAGTCTTGAAATAGTCTCAGTGCTTAACATTTAGTGAGTCTCCTCAACATCAGTTCAATTAAGTTAGTCTAAAATTTATTGAACACCTTCTTTTTAAAGACATTAGGCACACAAAGGTAAAGGTTATCCAGACACTGCTCTGAAAAAACAACAACAACAACAACAACAACAAAAAAAAAAGATTTTGACATCATTGCAAAAAGACATGAATGTACCTGTCTATTACATAAAGGAGGTTGAGACAAATTAAAGGGGAGGACAATGTAGAATGCCATTAGCTATTAAGTAGAGAAAAGATGACTTTCAGCTATGGGGATAATAGGTTTGAAGGAAGAAATCCAGCAACGCGTAACTGAGGAGATGGCACCTGGGTTGAACACAGAACATAAGAGGAGTGAGTGATTTTGGGGGTGGTGGTGAGTGGTATAAACCAAGGCTCGGAGTTGTAAGATAGTGGAAGATCAAGAGTAGTCTAGGATGAGTGAAATATGGAAATGTGGAAGTCTTTAAATAGTTTGGAGTTAGATCATGGGGCTGGGGAGGCAGGGGAAAGGAGGCTGTGTTTATAGTCAATAACTATAGATTGGCAACCTGGTTCTGTTATTCACTCCCTGTTTCATCTCTGGGGTAAATCATTTTAACTCCCTGGACCTCAGTTGGTTCATCTGTAAATAAAATGGTTAGATATGATCATCTCTGAGGTCCCTTGAAACTATAAATTTATGATACTAAAAAGGCAACTATCAAGAGATGATGCTTTGGGAAGTAGAAATTATAGAACATCTATAGTCTTTTTGAGTAGAAGAAAACTTTGAATGGTCCAATAGAAATAAAATACTTGGGCAGTAGTATCCAATCCCATAAAGTCAACAAACATTTATTACGTACCAGGAACTGTGGTAAGCACTGGGGAAATAATAAAAAGAAATAAAAAAAAAAACAATCCCCCCCCTAGGAACTTATAATGTAAAGGTGGACACAATACATCAAAGGAGGCAAGAAAACTGACAAGTAAGAAAGTAGGGGGAAGGACAACCATGGGTATCTGGCATGAAGATATACGGTTAGTGGAGATGAAACCAGGTGGAGCAGCAGACACAAAGTGGAGTGAACTGAAAAAAGATGTAGGGAGGAATTTGACATTGCTCTCCAAATCTATAATCAGAAGGGAGAGGAAGTTGAGCTAGTTTTGTTAATCAATGCATGAGTTAGCAGCATAGTAGGTAGTTTAGAAAGATCAGCTGGAAATAGCATAATTTGGAGGTAAGAAGAGCAGATAGAATTATTACAAACTTGACTATAAAATTATAAGACTGATTATATATATGTATATATGTAATAATATATATTATGTATAGGTAGACCAACATATACAGCATATGAAAAAATATGGGAAGAAATCCATGAAATAATACATAAGCGTAATTGTAATTTGGGGCAAGTCATAGCATAAGACTTAGCCTCAGTTTTCTCAGGTGTAAAATAAAGGAATTCAACTAGAAGGTATATCAAATTCTTCCTTTGTTAAATCCTATGACCATAGAGAGATCAGTAACCACATTGATTATGGTATATAAAAGATGAATAATGGTGATATGGAGGAGCATAAAGTTCTTAATCATATATCTATAATTTATTTAGGTTGACTTGCAATTATAACAACAACCCTTCCTTTGTACTGGGTAAATTCTGTGAGAGACATTAAGTTCAGATAAAATTAAAGTCTCTGTGCCCATAAGCTTTTCAGTCCAGTAGGGGGGAAAAGATACTAATCTACATAACTATAATATGCAATTTTATTATAATACTGTGAAAAATAGTGTTAATAGGAATTGTTGGATATGGTGCTGGTGAAGAAAATCTGGATTTAAATATGCATTGATATTTGCTAGCTAGATGTTCCTGGACAAATCACTTATCCTGAATGTATAGGTCTTATCTACTGAGTTATATATAAAGTGTGACCTGCCTTTGTAGTGGTAGCTCCCAAACCTGGAGTTAACAACACTGAGGGAACGATAGAATTAATCTATTTATTAATTTCACATATTAATTCTAATGCAGAGGCCCCGTAGCATCACAAAATGTCATATTTTTCCTCAGGGAAGTAGAGTGTTAAACATTGACATGAGAGGTTTCTGTGAAAAAGTTGGCTTGAAAAGATGGGTACAAAACAAACGAAGAGCAAGAGAGCTAGAGAATGATGTGAGTTATGCCTCAGTTTCCTAGGGTGGGATCAATATCACCTGAGATTTGAAGAGAACACATTTTTTGCTACTATTTTTATATTAAGTAAATTATCATTCTAAATAAGTATCTTTATCCAAGCTTTATGAAATATTGATTACTAATATTCATTTGCTCAGCTAATGTTAGCACAATAAGAGAAACAGGGCAGTTCATTTGGGAAGGGAGCATTAAGGTAGCAGGTGTTGTGTGTAATTATAATGAGGGCAGAGTTTTTTTCTTACCCTGAGAGTGCTATTAGACCTCAGATAAAAGCAGTCAAAGCCAGTCCCTTTGAGCTGGTACTCTGAAGACATGCTGCTATATTAGCAAAACAAATTGTCTTGTGAGAAGTTAACCTGCGTAACACAGTGGTATAGCTTTGGGGGTCCTGCTTTCTCCTGGGTGACTCTTTCATTGTTTCATTGTGTTTACTTGTATTACAACCATCTCTAGAAGTCTTTTTTTTTCTGGGCTAGGCTGTGAGCTACTCAAAGGTTAGGCACAGAGAATTGGGGCCACAATTAGTCAATAAGAGTTTATTAAGTGTTTAATATGTACCAAAAACTCTGCTATGTATGAGAAATATAAATACAAGCAGGGAAAAAAAAAGAAAGAAATAAAAAAGGATAGTCCTTGTCAATGACCTTTCATTCGAATGGGGTAAGATAACACTTAAAAGGGAGATGAAAAATAGAAGGGGAACAGAAAGATACTCAGCAAGGGGCAAAGTAAATAAAATAATGTAGAGATGGGTTAGGAGTGCAGCCTGGCTCCCTTCCTTAAAATGGCCATTCTAGAAGAAACAATCAGAGAAGGTGCAGGAGCTGAGCATGATTTCAAACGATTTGGTAGACAAAGTCCTATGGAGATGAGTTTGCAGTACAGATTAGAGAGGAATTTGTAATAGTCATAGTGACTTTCAAAAAGTCATTGAGATCTGATAATGCTTTGAAAGGCAAGCAGAGAAGTTTTTAACCTTTTCTTTTTCATGGACCCCAAATGGCAGTCTGATAAAGCCTATGGATCCTTTCTGAGAATAACTGTTTGCTTACTTCTCTTCTAATTTTAGATATATTGGTTTAATTTATGCAAAAATAAACTTTATGTATTAAAAATTATCCATTTTATATTCTATGGACTTTTTTTAATCCTATATTTGGTCATGAACTTTTTCCCTAGAATAGATCTGACAAGAAATTAACTCTTCCCTTTCAATTTTTTTTAAACTATGGCAATCTTTATGACTAAGACATGAATCTATGTGAAGCTTATCAGGAAATATGGTATGAGATGTTGGTCAAGTCCCACCAGATTACATTCCTTAATACCAGATTACATTCAAGGTTTTTGCTGTTTTTCCCCCCAATTTCTTTTCCTATTGTTTGTTCTTACCCAATATCACAATCTTTGAATTTTTCAAATGCTAGATTACTATAATCACTTGCTTCACTATATTGTATGCCTGAGCAATTGATCTATGAATTGAACTCTGTTTCTTATCCATTACCAAATTGTTTTGATGGCCATATCTTATTAATATTTGAGATCTTACACTATTAGGCTCCTTTCATCTCATTTCCCCCCAATATTTCCCTGAGTATTCTTAACCTTTTTTCTGCCCAGATGAATTTTGTTAGTATTTTTTGTAGTTCTAAAAAGTAATCCCTTAGTTGTTTGATTTGTATGGCATAGAATATGCAAATTAATTTAGTCAACATGGTCTATTTTACTGCATAGGTTCAATCTACCTTTGGGAAATTAATGCTTATTCAATTACTTAGACATATCTGGCATTGTATAAAACACATTTTGTATGTGTATTCATATTGCTCCTATTGGTTTTGGCAAGTAGTTTTCCAATTACTTTAAAATATTTGTTGTTATTTTAAATAGAATTCTTCTTTATATATCTTTCTGATGAATTTTGCTGTTAATATAATGCTGATGATTTTTGTGAGTTTACTTTCTATCCTGCAGCTTTGTAAAGTTGTGAATTGTTTCATTTAATTTTTATTGACTTTGTAGGGTTGTCCTAGTAAACCATAATATCATTTGTGAAAATTGACATTTTTTTGCTCCTTGCTTTAAGATATTCCCTCTTTGACATTTTCTTTCACTCAGTGTATTTGTACATAGTTGCTAACATGTCGTTTCCACCATTAGATGGTAAGCTCTTTGAGAATAAGGATTGATTTTTGCTTTTCTTTGCATCCCTTGTCTTTATCACAATACCTGGAACAGAATTGTTGCTTAATAAACGCTTACTGATTTTACTTCCTACCTGACTGGCCATTCTTTTGTCACCTTTGATGGATCAGCATTTGTAACACTCAAACTGAGGGTGCATCCCAAGGCATTTTCCTGAGCCCTCTTCATAGTCTGCTTATTCTTTCTTGGTGACCTTATCAGCTCAAATCTAACTGCATCCAGGGTCACCTCCAGTTGTCCCGATCTATATCCTGTCACTAGATCCAGATGGCTTCAGGAGGAGGCCTTCATTTTTTCTCTAAAAGCCAGTCCTTGATGGCGAAGAAGTCTGTTAGTATAAAAAGAAAAAAGTTACCCTACAAAAGCTGATTAGAAATTAAGAATAAGCTCTTAAAACAACAACAGCAAAGAACACTAGAATTGAAGTCATAGGAGCTAGGTCAGGAAGCCAAGTCTAGTAAGGAGCAAATGTCCCTGGGGCATATTTAACCAATCCTAATAGTGGATTACAGGAAGCCAAGAAAAAGCTACAGAAACTCATAGATCAGCTACACTGCATTCAGCAGTGAACTTGGTGGGGAGAAGGAGGAGGTAAATGCTATTTGGAGAAATTGTTTTAAGGATAAGCCCATATTGCCCAGCTACTTACATGTAAATTATTTAATAAATATTATGAGACTATATACGGAGCTAGGTGGTGTAGAGGATAGAATGCTAGGCATACAGTCAGGAAGACTCATCTTCCTGAATTCCTATCTGGTCTCAGACACTTACTAGCTGTGTGACCTTGGACAAGTCACTTCACCCTATTTGTCTCAGTTTCCAAATTTGTAAAATGAACTGGAGAAAGAAATGGTAAGTCTCTCCACTATCTCTGCCAAAAAAAACCCCAATGGACATACTCATGAAGACACAGAAATGACTGAAATGACAACAACAAAAATGAGACTATATTCTAAGTCTAGAATGTCTTTAGAGAGAATTTAGTACTATTATTTTATAAGCAAAAAAACCCACGTGCAGAAAGTTGAAGTGACATCCCACTCATATAACAAGTCAGAAGCAAAATTAGCATTAGAACTTGTGTCTCTTGACTTTAATCCAGTATTTTCATGATAAATGCTCAAAATGTTACTTTGTTTTCATTAGGAAGAAATTTTAACCCAATCTATTGATAGAAAGGGAAATATGTTATGATCACAAGAATTTATTCTGGCTCATGAAAAAATGTTATAGTTGGCTTTTACATGGAGGATAGATGATATCTTTTTTGATACCATTGTGGAAGCAGGAAAATACCCATGAAATCTGTCCCTGGCTTCATTGCCAAATTTGAAAGCAATATCATCTTGTTGCTGCAAAAATCTATCAGCATACTTTAATCACCTGGAGAGTTTATCTTGAAATTAATGTTAATGAAGCCATCCTTTAATTGACAGGCTATGTCTCCCATTCTAAAGGACAATATGTGGGGAAGGGAAGCAGAACACTGGGAAGGAAAAGGATAACGGATCTAGAAGAGGTGAGAAACATTTTGAGTATGTGGAAATGGAATGTACACAGTATCTAAGTGAAATTGTTAGTTGCCAACTCCAATATTTGTGGGCAGATCCTGCAAAAAAAGTGTATGAAAAAAATGCCATGGAACTGAAACTTGCCCTATTCTACATGAGGGTGATATCTGATTTTTTTCTTGAAAGTGTGTTTACTTTACTGTTCAGTTTGTCACAAACAAAACTCATTTTTAACAAATTGATTAACCAATGCATTACTAATCCATGTAATAAATTGTTTCAATGTTATGAGAGGGCAATTCAGAAGGTGGGGAAGAGATAGAGAAAGACAGACTTGGAGATGGTGACTCCAGGCACAAGAAGGAAAATTATTAATCTATTTGTAACTACCCTTGAGAAAGGGTGGACTGAGTTCAACTCATTTTCCCCTTTTTTGCCCCCAGGATTCATTGATTCTTTCCAGTTTGTATAGACGGGAAAGCCCTTGAACAGGGAGAGGATGAAGATTTTTCTTTTTTAAGCATTGATAATGAAGGAATTTCGGGACTCAAAAGAACAAGGAGAGAAAAAGCAAGAGATGGATGGAAGTTGCCCCACAGCAATAGTGGTGTAAGACACTTCTACAATTCCTTTTTTGAAGGTTTTGGAAGATCAGTTCTATCTAAATGAACAAGCTGGGTGTTTTGGGGTTTTTTGTATTCTATGTGCTTATTTGGGGTATCCTCTCCCCTATAGCAGGAGCACTGAGAGAAATAGCAAGATAGAGGAGAAAGTGGGCTCCACTCTACCACCACCTTACTTTTGTTTCATTTTTTTCTTAAATATATTTTGTTAAATACTACATTTACTGGATTTAATTTTACTTCTCGTGAATAGCTGTGATTGGTTCTGTCTTTATGTTGCTTGGGGTTCTTATGTTTGGAGCATAGGGACATGATGAAAGCTACAAAATAGAGGAATCATTCCTGACTCAGGGCTGGGAGTTACTTTCCTCATCCTTTGTTAGAGTACCTTGCCTTTTAACTGGGGGGCAAAAGCAGGAGTCATTTCTTAACTTTCTTTGAAGTATAGAACTGCTATGAATGTGAGCTTCATTTTAAATCTGCCTTACAGAAACAACTCAAGTTACATAATTTTACATCCTCTTAGGACAAATAACAATGACAACAAAAACCTTACAACTGCATCCCTCCTGCCAGGTGAGTAAGAAGTAGGAACTTGGATGACCTGACTAACTGGGATACTAATTCTTTCAAAATTTCATTCAAGAGAAAAACCTTTCCACAGCCAGTCACTGAAGGACTGGCTGGAAATAGAATCTTGTCCAAGAGAATGAGTAATTCTGCCCCCACTCAGGGAATGACAGTTTTGCACACCCTCAAACCCCTGGTACTTAAACTTTATTGTAAAGAAGGCTTTTATTATTGTAAAAACAAATCCTAAGAGGTTGCAGAGATGGGGAGTGCCAGATCAGTATGAAGACTTAGGGAATTTAGGGCCTAAGAGGGATAGAAAAAAAGAAGAGAAAAATATCGAGGAATATTGAGGAGAATCTTTACTAAATTTGCTTTTAGGTCAAAACTGTCCGTGGTTAGAATTTATTTTTCTTTCCTTTTATAAAAGGTTTATGGGGGACGGGGGTGACTATACTTGCAATTCAATTGGTTAATTGGTGAAATAAACTCCTGGTGTGAAAATATCCCCTATCAATGAAAATAGATATCCTCTCTCCAATTTTAAATCCTTGAGTGTTGTCTGATAAACTGACATATTAATTCATAAACCAGAGACACATTACCAGTATGAATCATAGTCAGAAACACTGGGAACAGTTCTTTATAAAAACCAATCCATATAGATACACTTAGAACTATTTAGTAATGGAATATTTGATTTGGAAGAGCTCTGATAAATCAGAACTCCTATTGTATATAGATCCAGAAAAGGTTGGTATTATATTCTTTATAACTTAATTCTAGAGAAAGAGAACTTAATGCCTCACAAAAGAACTAATTTATATTTGTTTGCTTTCAGACAGATTTATGTACCAAAATTTCTTTTAAATGATCTAAAATCCTGCCTTTGTAACTGGCAAAAATTGGTTCAAGTTCTGTCTTCTGTAGCACAACAACTCAACATCAGGTTTCAGGTTAAAAACCTTCCAAATATTTGAAGAAAATTTTAGAGTTCAATTCAATTCAACAAATATTAATAAAACTCCTAATCTCTGCAAGGCACTATGCTGAGTTGTTTGCCCTTCCTTCTTGGAGAGGACCATGACATCAGGGAGATTATGCCATAACGTGCAAGTGAATTGGATTTAAGTGAAGGAGAGCTGTGCAAAGTCATAGGCTTCAGTTTCTCCTCCATAGTTATCTGGGTTTAGTGGCCAGAAGTGCATCAAAAAAACTGGAGATTTCTCAGGATGCAGGGAGGGATGTTGGTCTTTTCAAAGTCTTTAATAGGTCTCAGTTTGACTGAGCCAGTGTGCTCATTCAGTGATTAAGGCTTAAAAAGAAATGAAGCAAAGAATGGCCTCCTAAAAAAAAAATCTGGGAGGGAAAAACCCTCTGGGTTCCTGATTTGGGGTTAAGGCTGTTCTTTAAGAGAAAAAGAAATGCTCCCCCAAAATATCAGAGATTAAAATTTATATTCCCTTTGGGCAGAGCATTGGCGTGTAATAGATTGTGATACCCAAGTGGGAAAGGGAAGGGGAGGTGAGGGTAAAGGAAGGGAAGAAAGAAGAGAGACAGAGACAGAGAGAGAGAGAGAGACAGAAAGAGACAGACAGACGAGAGAGAGAAAGAAACAGAGAAAGAGAGAGACAGGCTTTCCTGACTTGCCCAACCATAGGTCCCAGGCGAAGCCCCATTTGGTCACTGTTTGGGCTCTGATTGACTCAGAAGGAAGGTAAATAACAACTGTTTCTGTTTTGCCCAGAAACCCAGAGGATCCCTACCAGATCTTTTCTTTTCTTTTCTTTAAGAGGCTATTCTTTGTCCAATTTCTTATGACGCTTTAATCACTGAATGAGCACTGGCTCAGTCAAACTGAAACTTGTTGAAGTCCTTTGCTTGAAAAGGGCAAGGTCCCCCAGTACATACTGGGCCACTAATTAATGAAGGACATACAGCAAGCACAATGAGAAGAATATCAGTTAGCTAACAGTTTTCCTTCTTTCTTTCCTTCCTTCCTGCCTGCCTTCATTTCTTTCTCCCTCTTTCCCCCTCCCTTCTTCTCTCTCTCTCTGTCTCTATCTCTGTCTATATTAACTGTGGGTGCTCTGTCAAAAGTAAACTATACTAGCTATTGGGAAAACAAAGACAAAATAAAATATTCCCTACCCTCAAGAAGCTTATATTCTTTTGGGGAAGGGAATATAATAAATATAAAAGTATATTCAAAGTGTAAACCAAGTTATACAAAGCAATTTCATTTGGAGAGGGTATTAACTGGGTTGTACAGGAAAGTGCTTGTGTAGGAAGAGGTAGAACCTTTGAAAAAAGTGCTTTGAAGGAAAGAGATTTTAAGATCTACTGGTAAAGAGAAGGGAATACATTCCACACATATTGTAATGGTGCTGGTGGTCATGGTGAGAAGAAAAGAGCTATAGTTATGCAAAGAAATGAAGGCAAGGATTGGATGTGATGTGGAGGGTAAAACTGGCAGGTCCTTTCATTGGAGCACAGTACTTGAAAGGAATTGATATAAAACAAATCTACAAAAATTGATGGGATCCATGTGGTAGTGTACTTCAAAAAACAAGGTAAGAATTTTGTCTTTTATCCTAGAGAAAATAAGGCGGGTTTAAAGGAAGGACAGAAACAAGCATTTATTAAGTGTCTACTAGGAAGTCTTTAGTGTCTTGATGTCACTATTCTGGGCAGCAAGATGGGGAAGTGGTTAGAGCACTAGGCCTGAAGGCAACCTCATGATATTCAGAACAGGTCTCAGACACTTCGTAGCTGTGTGTAATGTCTATTCACTCAACTACTTTTTTCTTGGCTTCTTCTTCTGTAAAATGAGCTGGAAAAGGAAATGGCAAACCACTCTAGTATCTTTGCCAAGAAAGCCCCTAATAGGGTCATGAAGAGTCAGATACAACTGAAACTACTGAACGAGAAGAACAGTCTCTCCTCTAAAAGTATCATTCTTGATTCTTTTTGTTGAATCTCAAACCATCTATAAATTGGTAGAGAAAAACCAACCGAAGAACAACTTTCATTAAATCTAAATAGAACAGCCAACTAACTTGGGGAGTGCAGAAAGAAAGTTGTCTGTTAAAATAGTCTTTGGTTTGTGGGAGGTCACCTCTATGAAAGTGTACAACGTGAATCAAGGCTCCCCCCAAAGTTCAAAGCATACTGTTTCTATACTTGTAAACAGACACTTATTTTCCCCTTCTCTTACCCCACCTCTTACGTTATCTCCACCAAATGCTGGTTTGCAAGTAGATTCAAAGATTCCTGCACAAACTTCCTTACTACTAGAGGTCATAACGTATTCAGAAGCTGTGAGCTGTCCCTGAGCCACTGTGTAATTAGCGCATCTTGTAAATGCCCTAAACAGACTATCCCTGCAGCTACAGAGTTGATTTCATTGGTTAACCATTATTCCTCGATGGGAAAAACTGTTGGCAAAAAAACATTGAAAAAAACATTGTTTGGGCTGAATTTTAGGCAAATTTCAAAGTAAGAAGAGGTTTTTATGGTGATTGATATAAATTGATTAATAAGTGCATAGGTTAAGCCCCCTGGAAAATTTGACAATATAGCCCTCTTGATACTGGATTTTTCAGCAAAAAGATCTGAAACAGAAAAGGAATTGTTTTCTCCTGAAGTTTAATGTCTCTCATTACTCTATGGGATCTGTATAAGGAATGAAGTTTCTTAGTGAGGAGCTTAAAGCAAAGATTTAGAAAGTATAACAGTGGGAGTGAAGCTGTGCTCTGGTACTAGTATCAGCATGAAACATAGACAACCCCAGATGGAGGATCATCTGAAACAAGACTTATGACTGTGGGCCAAATTCATAGCAATCATACTATGAATTTGTTTAAAAATTAAATTCTTGCCAAATAAGTCGTAATATCTTTGAGTTGTATTTTATCAAAATAATAATTAACATTTATGGGATATTTTTAAGTTATACAAAGCACTTCACAAATATCTCATTTTTTCCTCATGTCAAATCTGAGAAGTAAGTGTTATCATCATCCTTATGTAGAGATGAGGAAACTGAGGCATACAGAATTGAAAGGACCTGCCAAGGGTCACACAGCTTATAAATACCTGAGTCTATATTTGAACTTAGGTTTTCCTAATTCAAGATGAAGCATTCTAGCCATTTCACCACCTACCTGGCTAGAAATACTTTTCCAATAAAATACAAGTATCTTGAATGGCTTTTATTTTAACATCTCCAATGACTGGGATTCAAATCAACTTAAAAATTCACTTTGATAAATATGGATTTCATGCTTATTATAGGCAAAACACTGGATTGTTCAAGTTAGAAAGAGGAAAATAAAAACTTCTTACCCTTATACATATTACAATCGACTGAATAAGATTCAACATATACACAGCAATTTCAAGGACTGAGAGAATGGTGCCAAGAAAAACCGCCTATAGAAGATGGCACCTAAGCTATGCTTTGTAGGCTTGCTAAAGCTAGAGAAGGGAGCATTCCAAAAATGACAGACCAGGGCAAACTCACAAAGATGGGAGATAGAACATCATTTACATGGAAGCATCAGTAGACCCATGTGACTGGAATGAGGAACGTATGAAAAGGAATAATAGGTAGAAATACCAGAAAGATAAGTTATAGCCAGAATATGAAGATTGTGAAAACATAGATAAAAACTTATTCTTTTCTAAAACAATTCACTCCATTGTGGGACAACTGTTTAATATATCTTATCTTTGGTTTAAATTTTTTCTTGTAATTTCCAAATATTGGTCATAATTCTGTCTTTTAGAATAACATAGAATAATGCTATTCTTTCTTCAGCATGAAAGCATTCAAACATTTGATGATAGCCCTCGGGTTCTTTGCCACCACCCACCCAGCCATCCCTGCCTCACAAAAAATCAAAAAAACCCCCCAAAAAACCCCAAAACAAAAAAACAAAAAAAAATACCAAAAAACTTTCCCCAAACAAATATTTCCAGTTCTTCAAGTGGAACAATTTTTAGATCCCTTCATCTTTCTGTCCACTATCCTTTGAACATATTTTAGTTTTCATCCTTCTTGTTGTTATCGTTCTTGTAGTTTTAATATTCCTCTAAAGATGCTCTGCGTGTAACTGAAAAGAGAATCTCAGAGAAGATCTGACCAGTGCCAATATTATAATCTGAGAATATCAGCATTCCATGGAACCTCAACTGAACATTCAGTCCAGTCTTTTCTATGAATTCTTTCTATACCCCTCACAACAAGTGGTTTAATAAGCATACATGTTGTATTTATAGATAAAGATTGCACTAATCATTTTCTCCCTTAAACTGCCCCCTTAGAGTACATTAGATATTTATTTATACACTTTGGCATTTATTTCCAAACTGTCATATTCTCTTTTTCATAAGTATATACCTTCTCCCTTAAACTACATTATAATTTCTTGACAGCATGACTCAGAATTTGAATTCTTTTGAATCTTTTACAATGAATTAGCACAGACTTGGTTTCATAGTATGTATTTTTTCTTATTGTTGAATTTAATTAAATTTACTGTGTTTGAACCTTCATTGACCAAAATACATAAGAATCCTGAGCAATGTCCCAGGTTCATTTAAAAAAAAATATTCACACATGAGATAAAGTTAGAAGCACAAAGGAATAAAGGATAGGCAGATCAGCCGTTACAAGTGCAATTAAACCAAGCATCATCAATATCAACCCTGTGAATATGTAACATTAACATCTATAGATACACCAGTCACACAGCAAGAATGGGCTGTTTCAGCAAAAGTTAGCATGAGGTAGACATCATTTTAGGAAAACTTGATACACTAAAATCAGAACTTGCCAAAACAAAGTATTACTAGCTGAATGTTCTTTTCATCTAATTCAAAAGATCCTCTATTTAGCACTAGGATTCATTTAGCTAGCAGTTTCCCCCCAAAACCTGTGTTCAGATTGTTAAGCATTTTTCAGAGAAGTTGAAATCAAAAAGGATGAGTAGAGCGAGAGGAAAATGTAAAGGTGAAAGATGTCATTGGAAGCCAGATAGCACAGTGGATAAAGCACCAGCCCTGGAGTCAGGAAGATTTGGTTTCAAATCCAGTCTATGACACTTATTTCCTGTGTGACACTGGGCAAGTCACTTACGCCCCTTTTTGGCTTGACTTCTCACCTGTAAATTGGAGACACACTGAAGAAAGAAATGACAAACCACTTTAGTACCTTTGCAAGAAAACTCCATGAACAAAGTCCATAAGGACATAGGGCTGGACACAATGAAATCATTGAACAATAACAATAATATCAAGACAAGGGTGTCATTGCTAATTGAAGAGAAATCTGAGGTGAAAGCAAATCTTCCTAATAGTTATGCTATAAAGCACTGGGGTCAGAATTATATGGTATTTAAAAATTGGACATACATAGACAAATGTTAAGTTGGGTAGAGTGCAAACTCCCCAAGGGCAAGGCTATTTATCTTCTTTTTTTGAGTTTGTATCTCTAGTGTCTCTAGCACAGTGTCAGCCATATAAAAAGTGCTTCATAAATGCTGACCGTTAGGTTGGGTCCAATGATGTGCTGGAATGGGTAGGACTGGCCTTGGACAAATTGTAGCCCTCTCCTATACTTTCTGACAGGCTTCCCACCGTATATGAAGTGCTTGTAGTCTTTACTGTATATTCTTGCCCTAAATTCAAAACAAAAAATAAAACCCTTGTGCTCAGGATGAAATAAACAATATCAAGGAAAAATATGTGTGTGTGTGTGTGTGTGTGTGTGTCTGTGTAAGTGTATGCCCAAAGAATATAATTCAAATATGGAGAAACAATAAGACAAAACTGAATATTTTATAATTATATTTACCAAGGTTAGAGAAAAATAGATGAGAAAATGAATTTCCTTCCTTTTGTTTGGAGATATGAGCACTGTCAGTATGGAATGTTGCATATACTCTCAGGCACAGACATATATTGTCCTTTTTCTGAACAGCATGTTTTTTTTTCTTTTCTTTTTCTTCTATTTTCATAACAAAAAGTCACAGTGGAGCATTAGATAGAAAGCTAGCTTCAGAGTCAGAAAAGATTCTCAGTTCAGTCCTATTCCTGATATATTCTGGGTGTATGATATAGGGTAAGTCATTTAACTTCTTAGTGACTCCCAGCAACCTTCTAAGAAAACCTGTTAAGCTGACACTTACATGCATTGGTAGAGGGAGTTCCTCATTCTACTCCTTTCTAGTTTTCTATATCTATCAAAGGATAGTTCTAGTCCAAGAATTGAATGGAAAGATAGATTGATTGATGATACGTAGTTGATGGAATGGATGATATAAATATCTGTATTTATCTACCTTTTTATTCCTACATAAGTATGTTACAAGGAAAGGCACAAAGACTGGGAGAGAGGCATATTCATAAATTAATGTGATATAAAAACAAAAGGCAAGAGGCAATAAAACAAGAAGAGACAAAAGAAATAAAGTAATTTCTTTTGGATAAGTATTTTATATCATTTCTGCCTTCGTGTATTTGTAATATAAATATAAGGGTTACCTTTCCTAGAAGAATTTGCATTTCAGCCTGATCTGTAAATATGAAATGAAAAGGTTTATCTTTTGATAGAGGAATTTCAACCAAGTAATGAGAGAGGGTTTTTGTGGTGGTTGTTGGTGGTGTATGCTTATTTTTTTGTTACGTTTAGAAAGAGGGTCTTTCCCTTTGACGATTTTGAAATCTCAAGGAATGTGCCCAACTTTGGGAGAATAAGTGGGTGAGATTCAGTAGACTAGGATTCAAGAAAACAAAGAAATTATCTAGTCATATATTTGAATAGTCAATATGAAGTGAATCATTGAAATTCTCCCTGCCTTCACTTCAGTTCTGGAAGGTGGAACCAAGGGGAAAGGTCATAATCTCCTCTTAAGAAATTGATTTTTGAAAATAATCAGCCCCTGAAGCCTTGCCACTGCAGATGACTTTGGGGATGTGAAAGTTCCCTTTAAATATGAAAACCACTCTTTCTGGAGAAAGGCAGTTTCCAGTCTAGTCTACAATTACTGGAAAGAGAAACCTGTCACATTCTGCTGACAGCTCCAGTCCTCCAACTCAGCTTTCAGAAGTGCTAATATTCTTGACTGACACCAGATGATTTCCACAAGGTGACCATGTCTAATGGCCAATTTCTCTATTTTTGTGCTCAGATCTAAAAGGGCTTAATTTGGGTAGCTAGCTCATATATCCTCTCTTCTGTAGTAAACCTGGTATTTCCTGAACTGAAGACAGCACTTTTCCAGAGTGTTCATAGGAGAATGCCCACAAATTCCAAAACCATTTCCTCTCACACACTAACTCCCAATTCCTACCCTTTCATGAAAACTTATCTGTTTCTGATCCTTTCCTCCTACCAGCATGCTTTGCCCCAAAAACAAAATATCAGCAAAATTGTTAAAAGTTGGAATTTGCACCTTTTTAAAATATTATTTCCCACTATGTAATTGTTCACGTTTTCTTAGTATCTTCCTCTTTTTAAATGTTATCAGACACAATCATTATTTTCTCCAACTTACCTACTCCTCAATACCCCCAAAATACACACACACACACACACACACACACACACACACACACACATCTTTATTCCCTACTTTTGCTTCAAATAAAGTCTTTATGTTGTGATCAGATCACAGTACTCTTTTTTTATAGCAGAAATCAATCTGATAAAGTTATACTTGTCAATAATTAGTGAGTTATCATGTAAAGTTATCATCCTAGGTAAAATCCCAGTATAGTGCAGACTTAACTCAGCCACTAATTAATTGGGTAAACTTGGTCAAATCACCTTTATAAGTTTGTGTATCAGGTTCCTAAACTTTAGTTGCGTAGTTATTATGGGTTATTTCTAAGGCGCACTCCATTTTTTTCAGTTATGAGCTATTTGTATTTTAACTGACCTCATATAAAGAATGCACTAAGAATAATCTTCATGGTAAGAATTTCAGACATGGTGAAAGATTACCAATAGATTAGCAAAGGATGATAGTGGATATCAACATCCTTCAAATTATACTTACTAAATGTAATATTAACCTTGAATAACAGATTTTTTCTCTCTCTGAATCTCAGTTTTCTTTCTATAAAATGAAGGGCTTGGAATATAATCGCCAAATTCCATTTTGATGCTAAAACTATGATCTGATTCTACATCAGTCAGTAGTGTCATTGATTTAATGATTAATGTGTCATTTGTTGTTTAGTCATTTTTCAGTCATGTCCAACTGTCCAACCTCATTTAGGACTTTCTTGGCAAAGATACTGAAGTGGTTTGCCATTTCCTTTGCAGTTCATTTTAAAGATGAGGAAACTGAAGCAAACAGTGTTAAGTGACTTGTCCAGGGTCACACAATTGGTAAATATCAGAGGCCAGATCTGAACTCAGGAAGATGAATCATCCTGACTTCATGCCAGGCTCCTCTATCCACTGCACCAGCTATCTGCCTGCTGTGCCAAGCACCGTTCTAAATGTTAGAGAGAGACACACACAAAAAACAAAACAAAACAAAAGAAGGTACCTACCCTTAAGGATCTCAGAGTTGAGCAGGAAAAATAGCACCTCAATAACTACATACAAACAAGCTATAAATTGGAAGTAATCCACTGAGGGAAGGCATTAGTAGTAAGGTATTGGGAAAAGTAGGATTGGGAAGTAGTAAGGATTGGGAAAAGCTTATTGTAAAAGATGTTATTTTAGCAAGGACTTGAATCAACATGGGGAAACCAAGATGGAAGTGACAAGGATCAAGAATTTCAAACATAACAGATATCCAGTGAAAATGCTTGGCATCAGAAAATTGAGTCTTGTATGGAGGACAACTTGGAGACCAGTGTCATTGAACTGCAAATTTTTTGATAGGGAATAAGTTATAAGAAGTCTGAAAGTAAGAGGGGCATACAGAGTATAAAGGGCTTTGAATACCACAGGATTTTATGTTAGATTCTAGAGGGGTTAGTGAGTCATTGGAGTTTATGCCTGAAATGCTCTCCTTTCTCATCTCTGACTGCTGACCTCTCTGGCTTTTACTTCCCAACTGAAACCCCACCTTTTTGCAGGAAGCCTTCCCTAACCTCTCTTAATTCCAGTCCTTTTCCTCTTTTAATTATTTTCTATTTATCTTGTATGTAGCTTCCTTTGTATATATTTGTATGTTGTGTCCCCCACAACAGTTCCTTGAGATTGGGTACTGTCTTTTGCCTCTTTTTGTATTCCCAGCACTTAGCATAGAGCCTGGCACACAGTAGGCTCTTAATAAATGTTTATTGATTGATTATTGAGTAGGGTGGTGTCATGGTCAACTTTGTAGTTTAGGCAGATCAATTTGACATCTGAGTAGAGGAAGGCATTGAATAAGAAGGGTTTGGAGCAAGGAGCCCAACCAGCATTGTATTATAGTAGACTGCAATAGACCAAATGTCCATTGACATTTACACTAATCATAACATTGTCAGAGGAGAGGATAAGATATATACTATAAATTTTTTTAAAAATAGTAATGACAGGATTTTGCAACTGATTGTATATGGAGGAAGGGGATTAGACATTGAAATTTGTGGATGACAGCTAAGTCATTTGTCTGGATGACTGAGAGGATAATGATACCCTCTACAATAATGAAGTTAGAAAGAATGGAGAATTTTAGGGGAGGAGAATGGTAAGTTCAATTTCAAATATGTTAAATTTAGGATATCTGTGAGACTTTCAGTTTGAGACAGTTGAAGCACGTGGTTGAAGATGTGAGACTAAAGGTCAAGAAAGAGGATAGGACCAGTTAGGTAGATCAGGAAATCTTCAGGACAGAGGTGATAATTGAATCCACGAGAGCTAAGATCACTGAGGAAGACAGTTTAGTCTTAGTTTAGTGGACATGACTAGGATAAACTACCAGCAAAGGAGTCTGAGTAGACATCTGAAAGGTAGGAGGAGAACCAAGAGAGAATATTGTATGAAAACCTAGAGATACAAGAGTATTGAGAAGAGACTGATTTACAAGATCAAAGGATGTATAGAAAGCAAGAAGGAGAAGGATCTAGAAAAGGCCATTTGATTTGATGATTAAGAGATCATTGATAACTTTGGAGATTACAATTTCAATTGAATGATAAGGGCAGAAGTCAGACTGTAAAAAGATATCTATACATATGGTCTATCTTGCTCCTGCTTAATTTTCAACTTCAGATTTCTCCATATTGCTTTTTAAAAAATGTTTATTAAATTATGTACTTTTGATATTTATTTAAAGTCAGTCATTTTTCAGTATTATAATAGATTTTGTACTATATAAAATGTTCATATTACCTCCAATAACCTTAAATACTATCCAAGTAGAATGATTAGCATTTTATAAAGCTTGAAAGGGATGTCAGAGATCATCTGCTCAAGTTTCCTTATTTAAAGAACAGTCAACTCACATCCAGAGGTGTTCAGTACATAGAATCATACAATGAAAATTATAGATTCACAAAGTGGAAGTAGACATCAGAGGCCAGTTAGTCTGATTGGTTGTTGTCCTTCGTCTTCAAAGAGGATCAAAATGACATCACCATGATAAAGTGAAATTTCAGTGTGTCCGACTGTGGCTAATCAGAACAATACGAGCTCAGAATGCTCTACCGCAGGTTGGACACAGATACTCTGTGTGAATATTAGGGGCAGATATCCCAAATTTGCACATCCTACCTTTACTTTGTGCTGTCTCAATTCTGCTTTATACTGATGTGGGCACACCATGCTGAGCAATCCTGTGCCATTGCACAGTCAAGTCCAAAGTTCTTGAGAGAGACCTTAAGAGTGTCCTTGTATTGCTTCTTCTGGCCACCATGTGATTGATTGCCCCCTGCGAGGTCCTCATAAAATAGTCTTTTTGGCAAGTGTAAATTTTGCATTCAAACAACGTGTTCTAAACAGTAGCTAAACAACAAATACCTCTACAGCATCCTAAAGAAGTGATCGTTCTGCTATTGTTTGATAAACAGTTAGCAAGAGAGAGCCTACTACCTTGAGAGCTGGACTACCCTTTCTGCTTTTGAAGAGTTCAAATTCTTAAGAAATTAATCTTAAAATTCAGCCTAAATCATCTTACCTGGTACTTCCACTTTATTCTTATATCTTCCCTTTTGGGCCAACTAGAATAATTCAAATCCTTCTTCCAAGATAGCCCTTCAAATAGTTGAAGACAATTATCTGATTTTTTCCCTAAGTCCTCTCTTCACCATTCCAAACAACTCTGGTTCCCATAAACAATCATCATATGCCATGATCTTATGGCAAATTGCTCACTTCCCTGGTTGCTTTCCTGTTGGCATTTTTCAGATGATTAATGTGCTTCCTAGATGTGGTACCCAGAATTGATTAGAAGATGATAGATGTAATCTGGCCAGGGCAGAGCACAGCATGAATATCACTTCTTTGATTCTAAGTATTAGCAGCCTAACATTAGCTATTTCAGCTGTTGCAATACACCATTGACTCATATTAAGTTTGCACTTGCCTATTATACTCCTAGTTTGGCATTTGTCTCTATCTCATAGTCATTTATTGCAGCCTTGTTCTACTAATCAATAACTTACAGGAATATCTATTCTACCCAATTAACTTGTAAGCTCCTGGAGAGCAGAGAATAAGCTGGGTACTTATTTTTCTCCCCCATAGCATGTAACAGTGACAGACACAAAGCAGTTACCCCAGAAATACCTGCTACTATCTCATTTTTTTATCTTTCCTAACCACACTGAGGAAGAGATTAATTTCATTGTGCTGAGAAAGAATTTGAAACACAACGTGAGAACTAATAAATAACACGAGGTAATTGTCTGACAACATCTTCTCCCCAGCTCTGAATTTCATGAATTTCAAGCAAGCTGCTGCCCAGGCATAAAAATATACCGCTTGGTTCTTCAAAGTGGGTGATTTTGCCACAGTATTTGGAGCTACTTGTTTCAATTAGATCTTTGATCTTGACTCCTAAATAAAGTGTTGATAAGGTAGGAATTTTAATTTGAATGGAAGTTAAAAATCTTGCTCTCTGTCTGAGATATATGTAAAGTCATGATCATAAAATTGAAGATGGGGAAAATATCAGAATTAGTTTGATGTTAGTTTATTCATAATTCCAGTGAAAATATCTCAAGCATTATAAATATGTAGTGAAGCATCATTCTCAAAGACACCTACCTGTGATTGCACCTTATGTATTCAACTCATAGTGTTAATGTATTTGCATTGTTCAATGCTGCTTAATGAGTAGACTACCAGGACCTGGAGTTGAGAGGTATGGATTCAACTATTGCCTCTGACATCAGTTATAAGAAAGTGAGCAAGACATTGCTCAAGTCTGAACCTGAGTTTTCTCACTTAGGAGACAGTACCTACCTCAAAGGGTCATTCTGAGGCTTACTTAAGGCAATGTATATAAAACTTTTAAACTTTAAAACAGCATAGAACTGTAGGTTATTGTCAGTTGTTCTTGATATACTGAGGTAACCAAGATACCCTACACAAAACCATTCTATTAAAAGTCTGTAAGTAAGCAATAAATCACTATAAAAATGAGCCTGATTTAATTCCTTAGTATTTCAAGGATTGCAGGTTTCATTGATATGATTTCTCTTACTGGAGTACATTGCAACCCTTCTGTACCCTGATAGATAGCTTAATACAGTTCTATGGCCAAAAAGGAAGAATTACTTCATGTCTAACATTCTTGTCCTAAGCCTTTGCTAACTCTGATAGTCTAGCTCTTGAATGACACAATATATTGTCAAGTTTCACTCATAGTGCAATTATTTTGGTGAAATCTGTCAGAAATTATACTCTTTGTATCCTTTGAAGACCGATTCAACCCCATACCATGAGGAGGAATGCATAGATTTTAGTAGAAGTTACAAGCTTGAACAATTATGAAAAATAGCAAAGTCTTAAAAACAATTATTACGTAAGATATTTTAGCTCTATTATCATCTCAGTGGAATGGACATTTCCTTGTATATGTAATTGGAGAGGCACTCAGTTATTCCATGGGTTGAAATTCTACCCTCCACAAAAGCATAGCCTATGAGAGCAAGAAGGGGCCTTGGACATGATCTAGTCCAGCTGCCTCATTTCTATAAGGAAATGGGGGTTCAAAGGAGATTTTATTTTCTCCATGTAATGCAGCTCATTATTAACATGAACATGGTCAGAACTCACATCTCCTAGCTCATAATCCAAAAATCCTTCCACTACACCATACTGTATATACCACATCATTGTCTCTCATTCTCATTCATTCATTCTCTCTGTCTCTGTCTCCCTCTCTTTTTCTCTTTCTCACTCAAATCTCTCTCATCTTCTTTGAAATTTGAATATTCCTGGGAGGAAAAATACATTCCATCTTTAACAGGTTAACAAATGAACAAACAAAAACATATCAAGTGTACTTGCTAAAAGGGGTTATGCTGCTGTTAGAAGTATAAGGTAAGAAGAAATAAAATATATGGAGATGAATTTCATAATTTTGTCTTGTGCTTCCTTTGAGCATGGTCCTTGCCCTCAGGGAACTCACATTCTAACTGGGAGGCAAAGAATTACATACTTAGCATTGTCTCTTAGGTCTTACTTTACATTTAGGGTTAGGTAACTTAACACATTGCATTTCTTTCCTTTGTGACTTTGAGCAAGTAGTTTCCCATCCTTCCACTCCCTACATATATCAGTTCAAAATGCACTCCTTCCTCATATTCACCTCATAAAATCCTTAATATTCTTCAAAATATGCCTCAAATGCCATTTTATACAAAATGCTTCTATTCATAATCCCAGTTATAACACTGAGGGAACTCTCAGCTGAGGTCACCAGGGTTTGAGCAATTCTTTTTTCCTGTCCTGTACCAACTCATCTAGTTTTTCTAGATTCACTGCTGGGGGATTCTGCCTCTAGTGAGAAGGGTGAAGGCCAGGGTCAAGAGGTCCTTTCTCACACTCATCTCATTAACAAACCTGTACCTAGAAAGATGTTAATTACAGCTGAAGTTACATCTCAAGCCTAGGGCCATCAAAGAAATGGTTGAAGTAAAAATGTGAGTGGGGCATGGGAAAGGTAAGTTATTCCTACTCCAAAGAATAAGCATAAAAGAATCAGAGTGCTCATCAACAATGAGAACAAAAGATAAGATTGACATTGTGCAACTTAAAATAAGGTTACTGGTAAGCCTGGCCAGAATACAAATCAGTTTTTATAAGACTGCTAATCAGGCGTTTTGTCTCTTGCCTTGTCACTGCATCATCCAACGAGTCCTGGAGCTTGTATACTGGAAATGTGTTCAGTTGGCAGCATGGGCTGGCAACATTAGCTTGAGCTAATCTTCCCATTGGTGGCCATTTTTTTTTCTTTATGATGTAATAATTTCCTCTGATATCAGCCAAGATCATTCTAGGGATGCTACAAACTGATGTAGTTTCAGAATTTCCTGAACCTTCATATTTTTCAAATTCACAATGTTTCCACCAAAGTTGCTATCCATCATGGGATATTCATTAGCCTAAAATTAAGAAAGAAAGAAAAACCAAAAAACATGCAAAGGCAGAGGTAATCACATCATCCTGTTGGGAGAAGGCCTGACTTAGGTTGGTACCCTATTAGATCAGGTTTCATATTCGCACCGAAGGAGACATTTGTAAGTCTTTCAACAGTTAACAAAAGAAAGTTTACTTACCATAGAAACAGTTTTCAATGAAAATACTCCAGCTTAGGTAGACAGGGCCCACCCTGGCCTCTTTATGGTGTCTGGTCAGCCGAAGAGCAGGCTAAGGTGACTGGTATTCCTGAAAAATACACAAATTCTGAAGGGCCTTTCCTCAAGTGGGTGTGCAATGTGCCATTAGGTGACCAGACAGCCACATCAAAGACTACCAGGAAGTAAGGTCAAATCAGTCCAATTTAAGACTTGAAACCATAATCCCCTCCCTATTTAGGGAATAGATTTGTTACCTTTGATGGGAGAATTTTATAGAAAAAAGGAAAGCCTAGTAGATAGGGGCCCTATCACAAAGTTATATGCATACTAGGTAAGAGTTAGGGAATTGGAATAAATTGTCAAGAGATAAGTGTGTAAATGAGAACAGCTGATTAACAGATTAATGACAATTTGAGTCAAGATAGATAGATATCTCACCTCAACTATATTATTGAATTGAAAGTCAGTCTTCAGATTGGGGGTAAGGGAGGGGTGGTCAGGGAAGGAATTTACTGGATCCAAAGTGGGTTGTAGTTTTTGAACTAGATGTTTCAGTCATCTGGAGATGCTTTGGAAAAGGGATATGAAGAAGGCACACTCGAGAGAAGTAACATGACTTTTTTATTCTGCTACAGATGTTGTTTCTGTTGTTGTTGCGGTTTCTATTGTTGTTTTGGGGAAGAGTGGGAGGTCCATTATAGAATCATGGAATTTTAGAGATAGAAGACCTTAGAAGTCGTATGATTTGAAAAACATCATTGGAGATAAGAGAGGTGAAGAACGGATGTGAAATTTGTTGGGGAAAAAATGCTAAAATAAATTAGAGCTTTAGATCATGAGATTCCAATTGCAGAACTAGAAAGGACCTTCTACATCATCTAGTTAAATTCTGTTTTGAGTTCCATCTCCAACTTTTACTGGGTTTGTGAACTTGGATAAACTTCCTTCCTTCCTGAGTCTTCAGTTTCTTCATCTATAAAATAAAGGGGTTGGGTGAGATGATCTTTAAGAACCTTTTCATCACGTGTTCTATGATTCTTTGAAGAGATTTTCTTGAGTTCAAGTAGAGAGTTATGTTGTATGTTCATCTTTTGTTGCTGAAGAAGACCATGCCATCAGAGAAATGATGACATGACTTGCACTTGACTATGTTTTGAGTGATGGAGGGATTTGCAGGTCACCAGCCTCACTTCTCCCCCAGAGCCATCTGAATCCAGTGACCAGATATTCATCAGGATGATTGGACATGACCCAGGATGAGGCAATTGGGGTTAAGTGACTTGCCCAAGGTCACACAGCTAGTGAGTATCAAGTGTCTGAGGTGAGATTTGAACTCAAGTACTGCTGACTCCTGCATTGGTGTTCTCTATCCACCGCACCACCTAGCTGCTCCCAAGTAGAGAGTTAATAACTGAGAAAAGTGGTACACGGGACATTATTTACAGATAAATTTTCTTTGTACTATATGACCCTGCTCCTATTACTCAGCTCATTAATGGTCTCTGATTGATTTTGGTCTAAGTCAAGAAGTGAAAATTGTAAACTAGAAGTTCCATACTTACTTTGAGAGAGACGTAGAGAGACAGAAACAGAGAGACACAGGGAAAGTGAGACAGAAAGGCAGAGAGAGAGAGACAGAGAAGCACTTAGCACAACATGTCTGGCACACAATAGACATCTCATAAATGTGCGTTCCCTTCATCCTATGTCATTCAGAGTCAAAATTTTGGATATGTGTGTACATATGTGTATGTATACCTTCATATATGTGCACATGCATATAGGCTATGATATATAGGAGGTTCATTCCCAAACTGCATTTATAATATATGTATATTGCTTATGATATGTATATATACTCATATTTTGTTTGTTAAAAACATGTAAATTTAAAATATAAGTATGAAATAAATGATACTTATTATATTTCAGAAATATTTATGGTACAAATACATGGTACCAAAAAATAGCTTTTATGTTCTAGAGAGTTATGTGGTTTAATCTATTTCATTATTTTTGAAAAGTTCTTTTATATTTCCATAGGGACAGGAGAGATTGTATGTAGTTTTTTTCTTATTTTAATAAACTTAAGAAACCTCTTTCCACATAAGTAGTTACTCATAATTCTCTCTATATTAATATCAATACTCTCATAGGATTAACTCCATTAAATTACTTACTACATATGTTATTAACAATATAATCAATAATTAAAAAGCTTTTTTATTTTAGTTGTGAAAAAAAATCATAGCCCAAATCACCTGTAACCAACACTAATACTTCAGTGACATTATTGTTTACTTCACTCATGATACCAAACAAAATACCTTATCAACATTTGGTTTGTCTTTGAAAGATAAAATGTTAAAATAATACCAATAAGAAAAATTTAGAGCATTATTTTTTCTGTCTGTCCAGCTTCTTTGATGTAATGACAGCAAAATAATCTCTTCCATTTTCTTTCAAGCCATCTTTCTCAACAATATTTTCATACTTAAAAAGTATAATCGCTAATATTTACATGGCATAGAGTCTAGTGAAATAGGCATTATATTAGTAACTATATTTTTATTAATTTCCACAGTGTAATAAGTGTGTGAATTATATGTTTGCCCAAATATGTTGTATATATGTATACTCACCATATATAGACATATACACCCATATACATATTTCTGATTTCAGCTTAACAGAATATTTTCCATATAAATCTGTGACTTTGTTTTTCCTTTTTTTGTGTAGTTCTGCTAAATGAGTGATACAATTTAATTTCCCATTAAGTTTGGCTGAACTTTATATTATAGGAAGAAGAGTGATTTATATTATAGCTGGGAAATAGATTGTGAAGGGTTTTAAATTCCAGAAGAGATAATATTTGATCTTGGAGGTTATAGGTAGTCACTGGAGTTTACTCACTAGTCAGGGGAAACAGTTTCAGAAGTACGTTTTAAGAAAATAACTTTGGCAGGTTTGTAGAAAATAGATTTTAGTGGGAAGACACTTAAAATAGGAAAATTAATTGGGAGGTTCTGACCCTGGCTGGTAATTGTGAGAGGAGAGAGAAGCTGGAAAGATGTAAGAGAAGTGGATATAGAAAGAACAGGATTTGGCAAGTGGTTATATAGGTAGGCTGAGTGAAAGTGATGAGTGAGCGATGACTTGGAGGTTACAAACCTAGGTACCTGGAAGGCAGTGTAGACTAGAATTTATTTTTGCCAACTCATCCTGTGTAACTTACTCTCGCTCATATAAAAGAAAAGTGTGTGTGTGTGTGTGTGTGTGTGTGTGTGTGTGTGTGTGTGTGTGTTAGAGGTGTAATGGGGAGGAATCTTATATCTTGTTCCAAGGGGTAGATGTCACAGTTGCAGAGTAATCTGGAAAGAAGGGAACTGGTATGCTAGAGAAGGATGTGCAAATTCCCCACTGGAACTTGAGCAGCTGCAACTACACAGCACCAGATGTGTTCAGGTTCAGACTGCATTATGATGGGCTGGAAGATAACAACTGGAGTATAAAGAGAAAAATTGGGAGATTTTAGGATGGAAAATTCAGGAGTTAAAAGGAGGAGCAATGAATGCTTTGTGATAGGAGAAAGGTAGATAGGCTAGACAAGGTGGGAGACAAGACTCATGACTGGCTATATCTGGGAAAGTCAGTATCTTCCCATCTTTCACTAGTTGATCTAGAACCTGATGGTTGTGTGATGACTAAACAGAAGCCTGTAAACTCTGCTTTAGAGATCACTCATTTAGTGCTAAATTGACTCTACTGATAATGAAGAGAGACTTGGGGTCAAACCCTATTTCCAATGCTCACTAACTAGTCATTTCATCTGATGTCACTCAATCTCACTTTTCTTATTTGCAAATGGTTATTAAACACATCTCTCCCCATAGAGTTGCAATAAAATATAACACTTTGCAAATCTTAAGGTGCCATATAGTGATGATGATGGTTATCTTGGTAGTTTATTTTGGCTGGTAATTTACTCAGAGGATATGGGAGCACCTTGTCTCTGTGGATATGACATATTTATCTAAGTATAAATGACTATTCTTAGCTTTCCCCACATCTAGAGGTATTGAAGCTCTGGGTTAACTGTTAAAAACTTTTGTAACTTAGTAAATACTTACTTTTTTGTTATTCCAAAATCTTGTAGTGAATATGAAAAAAAATAAAAGAAATGTTTACTTGTTGAATTTTTATTTCAGGGAATATGATAGGTGACACAATCAACAAACATTTATTAAGCACTTACTATTTATCAGGTATGTGCTAAGCAAGAAGGAAGGGAAGGAAGGAAGGAAGGAAGGAAAAAAGGAAGGAAGGAAGGAAAAGGAAAAGAAAGGAAATTTCACAAAAAATGCTGTCCCTGCTCACAAGGAGTTGACAATCCAATGGAGGGCAAACAAAAATATACTAACAAGATTTATGCAGGCTAAATGGGAGATAAGTTAAGAGGAGGTATGAATTAGTAAGCTGGGAGGAGAGGAAGAAACTGAAAAATCTTTTTCAGAAGGTTAAGTTTGTACTGAGTCTTGAAGACTTAAAAGAAGGTAGGAAGTAGAAGCAAGAGATAAAAGGATTCTGGGAATTGGGGGGCAGTGGGTGAAAAGAAATGGAGTCAAAAGATCCCCTCATTTTATAACTAGATCTATCTTTAGTTTGTTTATGTGTAATAATGAGGGGATTCCTTAAACAAACTCTAAGGTCCTTCCCAGCTCTAAATACTTGATCCATTTATTAAAGTTCAAACTTTGGCTATGATGTTGGGGAAATAAACTTCTTGCCCCTCTAATTCCTATGGTATATAAACTCTGATCAATATTAGGGCTGAGAAATTGCTCTAGATATTATCATAAAGTAGGAATAAAATATATCAAAGAAAATAAAATTTTAAAAAAGAATTAAAGATGAGAATTAAAGTGTCTTTCTACCACTCTGCCGCCTGTCCAAATAGTGTAATATTGTATTGCAACAAAAGATATAGTAAACTCAGATCCAACCATGTCTATTAATCCTTCCCTAACAACTGTCTACCAAAGTGATATTTCTTGCCCACAAATAATAGGTATTTAATATTACCTTGTAGTATAGTGAGAAAATTCCAGGACTAAAAAGCAGGAGGGATCTGGATCACAGTCTTAATTCTGATAACAGTTATAACCTTAGACAACTAGCTTAACTTCCATGAACTTTAATTTTCTTCTGTAAAATAAAGATGATATTTCTGCAGATAACACATATAACTACTTAGGATTAGATAAAATTTAATTAGGAAAGTACTATGTAAAAGTGAACTCTGATCATGATCTAAAAGTATCCGTAATTTCCAAAATCATGCTATATTACCTTTGAAACTACCAATAGAAAATGCTGACTCTGAACTTTAGGACTTCAGAAATCAAATAATCTATATAGTTAAAAATATTTAATATGTGTGTAAAGATCAGAGGTTTTTACCTCTGCATATAGTCCTCCAGGATCTCTGCCTGCTAGGTTTCCTTCATTCACAACAAATACCATGTTCCTGAAGAAAGACAAGGTAGTTTCTTGGAAGCCGGGAAATTTAAGAAGCTTGTATTATCCTGACTGATAGAGGTGGAGGTGACAAAGACTCAAATTTAGAATCTAGAGGCCAGGAGTCTTAGGTGCCAAATGAATATGAACCTTTTCATTTTCCAACACTCAGATATGATTTTTGAGGACAGAGATTTGATAGTTCATCACATATCCCCCTTTCAACTGGGAGATTTCCTACGTTTTCTGAGGCTGAATTCTGATGTGGTCCTCCACCCACCTAGGAAATGCAACCTTTCAAAGTCACAAAGAGGTAAAATAGAGCAGGGATTCTTTTTTTGTGTGTCCAAAACACTTCAGCAATCTGGTGGAGCTTGTGGGCTCCACTCCCCATCACTCCTGTTTCTCTTAATACAGATACACAGTGCTACAAATTTAAATAGAGTTATTATATGTGTATTTATGTATTGTAAATTATAAGAGATTGTGATTATATAATATATACAATATTATATATTTATATATACATGTGTATATGTATACATACACACATATATGTGTGTGTGTGTTTGTGTGTGTGTGTGTGTGTGTGTGTATATATATATATATATATATATATATATATATATATATGATTCCATAGTTTTCACCAGACTGCCAAAGATTCACAATACATACATATATGTGTGCATATTTGAAGATAAAGACATTATTTGAAATAATGCTAAATTTCAGTTAGAGGTTATTGGGAAAAAAGAGATTTTATAAATCCATGGACCACCTAAAATATATCCAGATTCTCAGATTAAGAACTCCTTTTCTTCAGACGCCTTAAGAAAATTCTCATTATCTCGTCCACAACAATGGAACTGGAATGGGGAGAGATATTAGAACTCACCTTGTGTATCTAAAAAAGAACACCAGAAGGAGACAGATTGTTATTTCACTAGCATAAAGAATTCCTAGATGAGAAAATTCCCTTCTAATATAGATAAGGGATTTATGTACAACTCCTAGTCATACAGAGCTGCCTAGACTCTAGGGCACTGAGAGATTAAGCTACTTGCCTAGGCTCACTCAACAGGTATACTTCAGAGACAAGATTTAAACCCAGGTCATCCTGGTATTCAGCTCAGTTGTATATCCGCTAAAACCATGCTACTTTAACTTATAACATAAACCTACAAAATAACAAAATTATTTTTGTTTGTTTAATCCAAACATATTTGAACTTATATCCCAATATGATTTCATTCAGTGCATCATTTCATAGGAAGAGACAAGCTAAGGACATTAAGCCATAATTCTGAAACTTTGAGAGGGATCTGCAGAACCCATTTATGAGAAAAGAATTGTTTCTTTATAATCAAGCTGCCTAACAAAATTAAATAAAACAACAACAAATCATTACAACAAATTGTCCCCAGTGTCATAACCAAACTAACCACCAAATTTATCAGACCTGCCTCTAAATAAAATTTATTCTCAAAAAATAAGAAGTTGTCATCAGGGACACGTAAGCAAACTCATATGTCCTCAGGACAATAACTGCCATTAATTCTACATTACTCAGATGCTTACTTGAGGAGAGGGGTAGAAAAGGAGAGAAAGCAGAAATACTATATATGTGTGTGTATGAGTGTTTCTTCCCTCAAAAGTCAATTTGGTTTAATTACTGTTTGACTTTTACTATTTCTGATGAAGGGGTGGTGCCCATGACAAGCTTCTGATAAGTCAGATGCTAATTTCACTCTTATTGTCCCTTTGTTTTTCAAAGATAATAAATAAATACAAAGTTCCTCTCCAGTCAATCACTGAAATATTTCTGTGTGTCAAGTAGCTGAAAAAACTTCACCTTTATCAAGGAGTAAACTGCAGGTGATTGCAATTTGAAATAAAAATCAATAACCATTTGTCATTGTTAAAAATATTTTTAATTAAACAGTATTGAAACGTAAATATTTCAAGGAATTCCATTAAAAATAATATCAGCCAACCATTATTTGTTAGGACTTAGGATACAGAGAGCTGAAATAATTTGGATTCTATTCATTTCCCACAATGTTTAATGGATTCATATGACAAAATTCCTACTTTCTAAATGACTTGGTTGGAGCATGAAGTATTCATAATGCAAAATTATATACAAATTATTTCTAAATATCATCGACATTCTGGGCTTCTCTGCTTCGCTCATACTTGTTTTTTTGAAAGTTACTCCAGATCTTCTCTAGTATAATAAATTTTCCAAAGTATATTTCTAGTGCCTTCATAAAGTATTTTGTACTATCCAATCCACAGTTATCTACACACATAAACAAATGCACATATGCACATACACACATGTTCCCTACCATCCAGATAAAGAGCCTGTAACCTGTAGGAGGAGGATGAAAGGGGGGGGAAGAAATTGCTGTCTACTGATGTTTTCTATTCCACTTTTGGATCAATTTTAGTCTTAGAAAAATTTTTTTTCTTCTGACATTAAACCTAAATTTATCTTTGTATTTTTCCACCTAATAATCTGCTTCTGTCTTCCAGAGAAAAACAAGTCAAGTATTATCCCTCTTCCACATTGAAGCCTTTCAAATATCTATCATTCTCACTGGTCGCACCCAAGACTTCTAATTTCTGGTCTATACATTCTCGCTTTCAAGTCCTCATATGGTACAAACTCAGTAAGCATCCTTCATCAGCATGGTTGTTCTTCTCTGAATGATTTTCAAAATTATTTCCCTAAACACAAACGGCTTTTTCATAGGAAAGTTCTCTCAGAATTTTATAATCTTTCTTGGAATATGAAGGTTAGAGTCTAGAGGAATGAGAATATCCAAGAAGACCACTCAGACTACTGTTTCAGTAATTTAGATGAGAGGTAATGAATACCAAAAGAAAGTTGGAAACTGGGAAAATAGAGGGTGGTCAGGCTCTTTCATGTACTGCCTGGCTCATTATAGTCCACGTGCAAGACGAAAGCTCTGCTAACAATCTGTTAAGAAAAGCTTAAGTTTTCCCCATGCAATGTCAGTTGGGTTTGGAAGAACTGTTTATTTCCTTCACTGAAAAAGAAATGCTTTAAATTTAAAAAGCATTGTAAATTAGCAAAATCTAAATATATTAAACAATAGGTCAGAATTTCTACAATATTCTCCTGGGAGTCTCAGATAGAAGAAGAAACACTTACTAGGCCTTCTGAATAACCATTTCACCTTTTCTTCTGTCTGCATAGCTCCTTCAAAGTCAGTGTCTTCTTGGAACCAATGGTATGGCTTGGACTTTTTCTCCTGTAAGTGGCCACCTTCTATAAAAAAGCTCTAGTTGGAGAAACCCTAGATCTTCTGCTTCTGGCCAGAGCTTATTGAGTAAAGCAGCAATTCTGAAATTTTCAAGGTATCCATTCACAAAACAATCTAAGAAAGAAATAAATGAGTGAATAGATGAACAAACGCATGAGTGAAGGATTGAGTAAAAAAAAATCTATTTAAAAATAGATACATTAATAAATGAATAAATACTTTCATTATCACTATTCAGTTGCCTGTGCTCAGGGAAAAAAGAAAGTACAAACAAGATAAGCAACCAGGGATCTAAATCCAGTCACAGTTACTTACACCTAGTCAGCATACACTGCCACTGCCAATTAAAAGGGACTAGCAATGCTGTTCCTTTGTGCTTCACATCTGTGAGAACATCTCTAAGAAAGATCTTACATGCTTAAGAGACTGGAAAAGAGAAATCAAGAGAAGACAGAACCATTACTTTTAATTTATACTGAATAGGTCACTTACTATGTCTCAAAGATCAATTATCTTTGTCATACTACCTTCCTCTTGGTTTTTTTGATGGAGACCAAATAATTCTTGTGCCATCCAAAGTCCTTGATTACTAAAGCACAGAAGTACTTGGAAGCAGCCAAAGAATCTCAGCTCAGGTCCACAAAAGCACTCCTGGTATGTTCTTCTCTCCATTGCCCTCACTCTAGTTAGATATTTTCCATACTCAACAAAACAGCTAGAGTACATTTGGTGTATTTTAACATGTGCTTAATTTTGGAAAGTGCACTGTCCTCTTGAATGTCTTCTCCTTTAGAGATTTTCACCAATGAATCTCAACCAAGTCCATTTGACTTCCTACTTAATGGCATCCTAAATGCCATGTAAAGAATCACATCAATCCACTGATCATAGTTTTTTAGACAATCACAAAATTAATTGTCTCTTGTGAAAGATCACTCCTACAATAGTTGATAAGCCCGGGAAATAAAAGTCACCCCAAGTACAATGTTATTCAATTTTTTTTAAAGCAGGGTGTTTTTTTAAATCTACTGCATGTGCCTTGTAGGGGCCTTTCCCAAATAATGAATTTAGGGGAAAAAAGGTCATTGAATAAAACAACTTTTTTTTAAGACACGGAAAAATAAAAGTTTTTACCTCTCAGAAAGTAACACTAGTCTCAGATCAACTCGTAGAACTTGGAGAGATCATCTAACAGGGATTAGGGGTCAAGGTTGACTGGAACTTTACTCTTCACCTTCAGTGAAAAACACCACTAATCTAAATAAATATTTTCCATGGATCTCTGTACCACAGAGGGCAA
Source organism: Potorous gilbertii (assembly GCA_028658325.1). Classification (NCBI taxonomy): domain Eukaryota; kingdom Metazoa; phylum Chordata; class Mammalia; order Diprotodontia; family Potoroidae; genus Potorous; species Potorous gilbertii. The sequence continues at coordinate 595,908,498 of CM053769.1, read as the reverse complement.
TCCTTATACTTCCCCATTAGACTGCTGTGTAATACATATGACAATGAGATGCATGCTTAGAAAATATTTCTCCTGGGCATCATGTGAAACAAAGAAAACTACTACTTCTCTGTAATGGATTTCTGTCAATATATGGGACAATCATTTCAGTTTCTTGACTTACAATATAACTGGTAAGCTGGCAGGAAGGAAGGAAGGAAGAAAGAAGGAAAAAAATCAACTTTGAACACATTTAGTGTTCATAATAGGGTATTAAGCTATCAGAATTAATTAGAATCTCTTCTTAATATTCAGGTAAGTTACCACGTGTAAAAATTGATCACTGTAGGTCCCTGAAGTGGCTTGTTAGCTAGGAATGTTCTCTTAAAATTGACATCCCTAGCTTTGTGCTCAGGTGGGATCCAGTTTAGTACTGGGAGTATCTACCTTCTAAAGAGAGAAGTCAGGCTATTTTCTGCATTTTATGATTCATTATTTCTTTAAAAGAGGATTATCTTATAAACAAAATTATGTTCCTGTTTTGGGTCTCTCCAAAAGTGATTGGAAAACTTCTCATTGTACAGTGTAGAACAAGTATAGGAGAACTATTCATTTCCATTCTTTTGTGAGAATCTTGACTATTTTTTGCCTCTTTTTGTATCCCTAGCACTAAGCACAGTTCCTGGTACATAGTAGGAGCTTACAAAACATTTATTGACTTAACTTCACACAAAAGAAATTCTTAAACACACTGACAATTACTTAAAATATGATGCAAAAACCCTACAACTTCTACTGTAATCTCCAAAACATAAAGAAAAGAATATTGTGGTACTGCTCAACAATTATTTCACCTTGCATCGCTAAGCTTCCCAGTCTCTTCTTCTTGCTTGCTTGCTTGACTCTCCTGCCCTCTCTATCCACAAAGCCTTATTTTGAAAAGAAGAGATGTGGGTGCGGTCAACATCAATCCCTTTTTGAGTAACTCTGCTCCAGGGCAGGAGAAGCATCTACTAAGTAAAGTTTGTGCCATATGCTGTACTATGCATTAGGGATACAGGAAAAAAAAGAAAGTCATTGTTTCTACTATTTAGAGGCAGGTAGATGATAAAAAGAGCATGGAATCTGGAGCAAGCAAGATCTGAGTTCAAAAACTAGCTATGTATTCCTACTCAAATCACTTAATCTGTTTGCCTCAGTTTCCTCATCTGTAAAATAGTACTTCTGGGAGTTGTGGTGGGATCAAATCACAGAATATTTGTAAAAGGCTCATTAGCACAGTACATGATATGTAATGTGCACTTAATAAATATTTGTGTCCTTTGTTCCTGTATTCCTTCATTTATTCCTTTTTTGTATATTACATTCTCTTCAAAGAAATACTATGTACACATTTAAGTACATAAAAAATATATGCAAATAAGTGTAAGTTAATATTGCAGGTGAAATGCCAGCAAATGGGGAAAATCAGATAAGGTCTAATGTAAGATATGGTACATCAGTTGAACTTTTAGAGATGATTGGAAATGGAGATGAGGAAATCTATTCCAAGAATTTCAGAAAAATGCTTGAATCTTAGTTTCCTCATCTTTAAAAAGAGGGAAGTAGACTATCTGTCCTCTAAGGTCCTTCCAGGGCTAGATCTGTGATCTTATGATTTCCAAGGTTGAATTCCATTTCTGACACTAAATATCATGTAGTCAGGGTCAAATCACTTAAGTTTGTGGAGCCTCTGTTTCCTCATCCATAAGCTGGGAATAATAACAGCCATAGTGGCCTACTTCTCAAGATTATTGTGAGACTCCAATGAGATCATGTAAGTACAGGGCTTTGCATATTTAAAAGTGGTACATAGTTAACAGTTGTTATTGTCATTCAAGTAGATTGCCTTGAATATATTGAGAAACACAGAATTAGAGTTTGTATGAGGAATCAAATAGAGATTTGGGTCTAATGGGCATGAAATAATTATTGAAGTTACAGGAGTAGATGCAATCAACTAGAAAGTGAAGTGCAGATGAGGAAAAGAGGCCCAAACCAGAATCTTGGAGACAGAGGGTGGTTTATCTGTTTCAAAACATCTAAAGGAAGGAAAGGAGCCTTCAGAGGAAGACTTACATAATAAAATTTAGCCTGACTCATTAGGATCACCATAAAACTGTCCTGAAGTTTATCCTTTTAATCTTAGTACAATGTGCTCATGGCAAGAGTATCAATGTATTTCCTTTTAGGCAAGCACTTGCCAAGAATGTTTCCACCTGCTGCTTGGTGCTCAGACATTTTGGATGCAAACAAGACAAGCCTGGTTTACAGGACCCATTATAGTTCATTTTTAATCTGATCTCACAATGATTCCCATTAACCTAGGGCCCCCATGAGGAAGGCCCTACTCTAACAAATTGCTTTTTGCTGTTTCAATTGTGCCCCTGGCTCCTACATTAGAAGGGACAAATCCATAAGAGTTATAGATGCTAGAGGGGAAAAGTAGAAATGTGCTGAGATGGCCAAGACATTTGATTACATTTGTCTAAGCCAAATGACTCACTTAAAACATTGGCAATCGAGTTTTGAAAAACTCAGAGACCATCTGATTGACCCTGAAACACACTCACCATGGCCAGAGCTTGGGAGTCAGACTCTCTTAGATTTAAATCTCATTTTTATTGTGGTTTAAGGCAATATATTTGATTTCTTTCTCTCAAAATTTCCCAGAAACTTTAAAAATATACTTTTTAAAGAGTATTTTGTTGACATTATCCAGAAACTACTCTTTAAAACATAGATTACAATCAAATTCCTTGCCAATTCCTGGGTACAGTATTTCAATATTGCTATGGAACTTGATTTTAAAACAAAAGCTGTCGCTGCTAATGAGGACCATACAGGAGAATGCTAAGATAGTTTCACAGTTAAAAAAAAAAAAAAGTTCTGTGACTATGATTTAAAATGACCTGGTTACACCTAGCCTGTCCCAGGCTTACAATGCCTTAGCTAATGAGCCAAATACAAGAATGGTTAAGCCTGGAGAATATTTTCCTTGCTTTTATAATGCATGCTTTATCTCCTAAAAAAAAAAGTCTGTTTTTTTTCAAAAATCAGAAATGTATGACTCTTTTGTGGGTGGTACTCTGTGGAGGATGCATCCCCTTCTTCCAAGTGCATAACATACCCTATTTACTTTTTCAGTTTATTTAGGTATCTATTAATCCTTATGAATGATATCTAGGAAGTTTTTTTTTTTTGGTTTGTTTGTGTGTTTTGTTTTTGTTCTTGTCTTTTTCCTCTTCCTATAAAACCCAGGACAAAATGAGAAGCCCCTTCCTTCCTTAAAGAAGTTACTTTTTCCTTAAAGTCTTCCCTGACCTTTTACTCATGCCCAGGTGCTTTTTATCTTCTCAATTTTCTCATAATACTTTGCCTCATCCTCTCCTTTGGATTTATAACACTTCCTCTGTAGATCACTTATTTTTGTCTGTGTCTATCTCTACTTTATATTGGAAGCTTTTCAGAAGCAAGATATATACCATATCTGACTTTGCATTCTTAGCACACAGAAAAGTGCCTTACACATATTAAGTGCTTAATAAATATTTATGGTGTTGAATTGGAATTGAATTGAAGATACAACTAATAGTGTTTAGGATTTTAAAATTTTCACCAGACTTAACGATTTCATTTTATGGAGAGCTCACATTAAGAAAACATTTCAACCAATGTCTGTCAATAACTGTTCATCAATTTATTCTCAAAGAGTTAACAAGTTACTCTCTGGAGCATTGAAATGTTGTACCTTGCCCAAGGTTACACAGTCAGGTTATATCTAAGACTTTAACACAACTTTTCCTGATTCTAGGACCAGTTTTCTAGCTGCTATGCAAAAATACCACCCTCCATCATCTTGACTTTAAATTATTAATGAAATCTGGAAGATATTTATGATTTCACAACACTGTGTCTTCCATGTGATTTAACCCTCAGATTCTTATTACATTTATCTAGCACCAGTATTCTTTCCTTAATTCTAAGCTCATGGAGGATAGCAAGTAGGTTGTAATCATTTTTTGAAATCTTCATAGTGCCTAATGCAGATTCTTTTACATATTAAGATATTGAACACGCATTTTTTTTGGATTAAACTATGCTAGTTTGCTAAAACAGCAAGGATCTATCATCAAGGAATATAATTAAGCTCATCTAAACTCATTGATATTCTCTTTCTATACCACATGTTAACTGGAAGTGGTCCGCACCATGCATTTAGATTATTGCTTTAAGTAACTGTTGACTTAAACAGAGAGAAGATCATTTCCAGGTAGTGACATAAGGAAGAAAGGAAAGGACTTGCTCCACTGTTCCAGGGTGATCCTCGGTAGAATTAGATTTCCTTGCATTTACTCTAAAGCTATCTCATTTTAAGTATTACATAATTTGAATACTAGCAGATATGTCTGTTTTTACCTTCTCCCTAAAATTTTCATCACACCAATCACATTGTGTAGATAGGTCAAATATACCCATTTAAATTGGAAAAAAAGAGAGAGATTTAGTGGATTTTCCCAGGGTTACACAATTAGCAAATATGTAATCCAAGACTTATAACTCTGAGCCAGGATTTTTACGACTAAAATTCATGCTAGCCCTATATGGAATATATGATATTATTTGAGGATTGTGTATTAGCTAGATATCTCCTTTTTTGACTAAACAGTATACCAATAGAACTTTGTCAACACATTCTCAAATATAGCAACAACTCATATGTTTTTGTTTTTCAGAAGGCTTTTCTTATACTAGCTTTATGAAGATGAAAATATAAAATAAATTCTTCCCATTTTAGAAATAAGGAAATGTTGGCTGATAGATTAAGTAATTTACCCAGAGTCACATAGCCAGTAACTGTCAGATACAGTATGAGATTATAGACTAATTTGAGTCAGTTGTCATCAAGGGTCACACTCTCAGTAACTTGACCAACTTAGCATGTGATAAAATCTCTCCAACCCCATACAGAAAATACAGAAAAACAGGGGAAGATTATGGTAGTGGTCAAAGAAACTGGTATTAAAATCAGGACATGTATGTTTGCATTCCAACACAAAAGTAGGCAAGGGCAAGTATCATGCCTCAATCTTTAGCTATCAAGCAGGGACAATACTACTGACACTAAGATCAACACAAGGTTGTGCCTCAGGAAAGTTTTTTGAAAACCTCAATATGTTACATAAATTTAAGTTATTAAAGCACAAGAAAATTTTGATCACCTAGGGACATCAAAGTAAAACTTTTTCCCCTTGGCCAGTATTAAAGTGATTGGTACAGAAAGAGTACAAAAATAAACACATAAACTCTCAACTGAAGGAAAAACAGAGCCTATTCAATGGCCATTGTGGGTACAGAGATGAGTGGAACAATGGATTTAAATATATACTCTCTGGAGCCATCTCATACAGAGGCACAACCAGAAATAACTCTCTAGCCAAGTTAGTAAAATACACAATTTGATAGCTAGCAAGAAAATACACTCATGGTTTTTGTAGCTGCCGCTGAATTTGTGGCATTAAAATAATTGCACATTTTCCAAATTCCTGTTCTTGTGAATTTTTGTTGTATTACCAAAACTCCAGAGTCCAGAACAAATAAATTTACAATCCTATTGTATTCTTCTTTGGTCAAATATTCTTAAATTTGTGGAATTAATTTAATTGCATTAATAAGCAGGAATTTGTTCATAGGAAAATCATAGGAAATCAAAATCATATATATTGCGTAAGAACACGTTGAAGGAAATTGGGTTAGTTAACCTGGAGAAAATATCATTCTTTTGGTGTGGTAAGAGTTAGAGTAGCCTTCAAAAGTTATAAATGTTCCAATTTTAGAGGAATTATCAAACCTGTATTTTCTTGATTCTATAAGAAATCTGGGAACAATTAGTGGGAATTATAAAGAGGGGGATTTCAGTTTATAGAAACAAACATGTAAAAACTTAAAACTGTTCACAAGTAAAATATACTAATTTAGAAGTAGTGAACTCCTCATCCTTTGATGTATTCAAGTGAAAGTGGATGCCTTACAGCTTGTTGCAAGACCAGAAGCAGCTACAACAGCTACAAATTGCCTTCAGATAGAATGCATAAGAAAGGCTGATAAGAACACAGGCTAAATATGCACCAAAATTGAAAGATGTTCAGACCTTTGGCTTAAGAGAAATTGAAGTGGGACATGCAAGCATAAGGCAAGTACAAAACTAGCATGAAACACTTGCTATTTTAAGAATTTATCATTTAATGGAAATAATAGTGCATGCAATCAGGACTTGAAAACAAATAATGGTTCTTATGTCTATATGCTCATAGTAATCAGAAGTCATATTACCATTATGTTAATTATATAATTCTCTACTTGAACTCAAGAAAATCTCTTCAAAGAATCATAGAACTCGAGATAGAAAGATTCTTAAAGATCACCCCACCCAACCCCTTTATTTTATAGACGAAGAAACTGAAGACTCAAGAAGAAAAGAAGTTTATCCAAATTCACAAACCCAGTAAAAGGTGGAGATGGAACTCAAAACAGAATTTAACCAGATGATGTAGAAGGCCCTTTCTAGTTCTGCAATTGGAATCTCATGATCTAAAGCTATAATTTATTTTAGCATTTTTCCCCTAACAAATTTCACATCCGTTCTTCACCTCTCTTATCTCCAATGATGTTTTTCAACTCATATGACTTCTAAGGCCTTCCATCTCTAAAATTCCATGATTTTTAAATTATGACTTTCAGGTAGTCCAATAATTTTTAAATTATCTCTCCTGGATCTATTTTCCAGGTCAGTTGTTTTTCCAATGAATATTTCACATTGTCTGCTAATTTTTCATTCGCTTGATTTTGTTTTATAGTTTCTTCATTTTGGAAGATGATAGAGCAGGTCAGAAAATTCCAAGTTCTCGTGATTTTCCCCCACAAAAGAGTTAAAATAGCACCTGAGGGCAAACAAAGTATAGGTGAAGATAAATAAAGAATAGATGCATGACAAGGGTCGACAATTCAAGAACATCAGAAGAAAAATCTCATTATGAGGTCTGGTCCCTGTGAAGAGTAAACACCTCAAGTCTAGGTTTCATTTTAGCAACAAGCGGAAAACCCTGGGGTTAGTTAGTTTGAGAGGTTGTAGTGGCCACAGCCAAAAGAATTTTCACCCTAAGGATGGTGGGGAGAGTGGGACATTTGAGCCTGGGAAGATCTAGGGAAACTTGCTGATAAGTAATGCCAGACCCAGCTATGTTGTGAAGCAGCAGCATGAGAAGGATCCATCATATGCCTGGTGAATATTGAAGCAGTGCTGCAGAAAATTTATGGCTGAGGGCATTTACAGAAGGCTGGAGGTTTGGCTTTGGTTCCAAGCTAGAAGAAAGAGCTGAAGACCTGGGGAAAGAGGCACCATTTTCCGTACCCCAGGGCCTGAAGTGATTACAGACCTTAAGCTCTCACCAGAAAAATAAAGCACAGGCAAAGGAGAAAGAATCCAATCCAGGATAGTTATTGTGGGAATCAAGATGACAAGGTTCTTCTTCAGGGGAGGATATTGAAGTAAAGGAACTTTCCCAAAAGTAATGTCAAATGGTCACCTGCCCAAAAAGGACTTGTAGAAGATCTTAAAACAGACTTTAAAAATCTAAGGAAAGAGGTGGAGAAAAAAGTAAGAATAGTCCAAGAAAAAAATAAGAAGGTAATGAAATGGAAAGTCAAGCCAATTAGAAAAGGAGATCCAAAATCTTAATGAAGAAAATTATACTTTGAAAAATTAAAATTTGACAAAGTAAAGTCAGCAAGATTATAAGAGATCAAGAACTAATTAAGCAAAATATGAATAATGAAAAGATAGAAGAGAAAGTGAAACATCTCATACGAAAAATAGGATAGATCAAGGAGAGAAATCATAAAAAAAATCGCACTAAATGAAATTTATGATCAAAAAAATGAATCTTGATACAAAAATACAAGAAACAATTAAAGAAAATTGTCCTGAAGCATTAGAACAAGGTGGAGGAAGGAAGTAGAAATAGAAAAAAATCCAACAATCACCACTTAAAAGAGATCCTATGAGGAAAACTCATAGGAATATCGTAGTCAACTTTCAAAATCCCCAGCTTAAGGATAAAATATTAAAAGCATCAAGATTAAAACAATTTAAACATGATGGAGATACATTTAGAATTACACAAGACCTAGAAGCAGAGACATTAAAGGACTTCAGGTCTTGGAACACCATATATTGAAGAGTGAAACAGCTGGGACTCTATACACAAATATCATACCCCAAAAATTTAAGTATTATTCAGAAAGAAAAAAATGGACATTTGATAAGCTCTCAGACTTTCAAGACTTGGTTAACAAGTCTTAAGAGATGAACTTAATAGATGATTCAACATGCAAAAATCTAGAGCAATATAAGGTATATGCCAAAGACTGATTATAAAGGATTCATAAAGACAGACTCTTTACCCTACATACACACACACACACACACACACACACACACACATATATATATATATATATACATATAATGAAAATGTATGTCTAAGACTCATTAATAATTGTGTAGCTCATAACAAAGATTGGGGTAAACTCGACTATGATAAAAAGTAAAACCATTTAGAAACAGCTAAAAAGAGTAATTATTTTATATAAATTAAGTGCAAGAGGAGGAATTGACACAGAGGAATTAGATGGGTAAAGGGGTGGTACTGCTAGTAACCTACTTTCACTAGGAATGAGGAAATATATTTAGAAGACTCAAAACATCTAAATTCAAAAGAAATAAAATGGTAGGGGCACAGGGAGGCAGGAGAGGACAAGGAAGGGATCTTTAGAGGGGAAGAGGAGGGAATAGGTAAAAGGGGATTAATAGAAGGGTGATTTGATTCACTCCATCATTTTGTAGGTTCTGCAGCTCCGGAATTTGTTTAGAGTCATTTTTACAGGTATTTGACTGGGTTTTGGGGGGAGAGCTCTAGCAAGTCCCTGCTTTTACTCTGACATTTTCACTCCTCCCTCTTGCCCCACATTATGACTTTTGAGGGCAAAAATTTTATCTTATTCTTCTCAGTACCTAACATCATAGTTTGCACAGTAGATTAGTGATAAACATTTTTTAGTCATTGATATGAAGATATTATAAGGGAGTAAATGCCAGTTAATGGAGGATAAATGGAGGGTAATGGAGGATATATATAAATGTTTATGTGTGTGCATATGTATATGTGTGTATATATACATATTCACATATATATACTATATATATACACACACATGTGTATATATATATTATTATATATACATATATATACATGACCTACACATTATATATTATATGTGCACACACATATAATATGTATACATGATCTATATAATTATATATTATGACTCTTATATTTTATTACATATTACTCTTGCTCTATAAGCTATACACATACATATGTGTTTATATATATGCACTTACATAACTATACATACACACATTATATACAAGTATATACATATATGCATGTGCATTTATGTATATTACATAGTATGCATGTATATAGTATACCCAGTATGTATATATGTACACATATGCATGTATACTTGCATGCATGTACAAATATATGCACACATATGATATAGTGCATCTGTGCACATATATGTATACATACAATGAACATACATATAATATGTGTGTGCATGTTTACATACTTATATGTGTCCTAGAGGATGCTTGTGTAGCATTAGCAGAAACATAAGGGTTTACCCATTCCCTTGTAATAAATACTTAAAGTGAAAGAAAAAAGGAATACAGAAAAATCTAACAACATATCAACTATATATGATCGAATTCAAAACTCAATGTTCATAACCCTCCAATTCTACAATGATGGAAGAGAAAGATTATAATGTTATTCTTAACTCTGACTCAGGATCAAGATGATGATGAACATTTTTGCTGTTGATTTTGCTGACATGGAAATTGCCCTGGACTGAACCATCTATTCCGTTACCTGGTTATTTTGATAAAGAGAGGTATGCATTTGCAAGAGAATAAAAGAGGTTGGAGTTTCCATCTCTGGATTCTACAATGCTCTCTACACCAACTGAAAAAGAGTTTTGATAGGGTTACATCAAATGACTCCTAACAAAGTCCAGCTTGATGCTTTTATGTCATTGCTATGTTATCAAGAAAGCTTACAGTAATGTCTAGAATGCAAAATCTTACACAAGATTTTAACCAATCATATTCTTACCCAGTTCAACACTCTACTAGTACCCTGGATCAATTCATCTATTTCTAAAACTTGGGTTGATGTTTTTCCTAACTCCAGTCAGTCTGTCAGTTATCAATCAGTTATTAATTGCCAGACGTTGATCTTTTGATTGTCCATAAAGTTTCTGCTAAATGAACAGAACATACAACTCAAAATAATAAAATGCCAATTTCATATAAAAAAAACAAGCAAATTTAAGTAGAAAATTGTGTGTCCTAAGAAACAATTAATATGAAATTATATTGTTGCAGCTTTAAGAGAAATCCCATTTTCTTCTCTATTCACTCTAAATCATGGGAATAGATGCAAGGTTATAAAATGATTTTTCCACTGTTTTATTGCTAATAGAACCATTACAAATTTTAAAATAGTTGATCATGAAATAAAATATTTATGTGAAATATAGACATAGAACCTGCATAGTACATTAGAAAAAACTATTTGGAGAGAGAAATATAGAAGCCACCTATTGCTTTACACTTTGGAGAAAATATTTAATAAATTTGATCCTCAGTATCTTTAATTGTAAAGTAGTAGCAAAAATGTCTGTTTTTGCTTGAACATGACATTGTTTCCAATTTTGGAAGTAGGAAGATGAGGATTCAAGTACTACCTCTGTCTTTCCAAAACTTTTAAGTTACAATTCCCTGTGTTTGTTCCCCTAATGAAATCTCAGATCTACAAAATTAAGGACAATAAATCAACAGTCAGGGGCCAAGTCAAGATGACAGAGCAGAAAGACACATATACTTTAGTGCTTCCCCTACAGCCCACAAAATACTTGTAAAAAATGACTCCACAAATTCTAGAGCAGCAGAAGCCACAAAACAACAGAGTGAAAGAGATTTCCAGCCAAAGGTAACCTGGAAGGCCAACAGGAAGGCCTATCCCACAGGATGCTGAGCAGAGCAGAACCCAGAGGCCAAGTAGCAGGGGAAGGAACAGGACCAGAAGGGGCCTCCAGGGAAGAATCCCCAGCAGGGAGGGTCCCAAATCCCTCAGCACACAAGTGACAAAGAAACCTTCAAAGATCAGTGTAGGAGGGTTTTCCCAGCTGGGCAAGAGGAGAATGGGGTCCCCCCAGCACTGGCCCCAGGTAGCAGCAGAGGCACCAGCAACAGCAGCAGATGGCAGGCTGCTACAGTAGCAGCTGAAGCATTCTGGGTCCATTTTCCAAGCAGCTCAGCTTAAAGCCTCTGGAGGAATTGAGCAGGGATCTGGACCTCAGCCCTTAGTGGTGACCCACCCCTGTGAAAAGCCTCTGCAGGAATTGAGTAGCTGATCTAAATCTCAGCCCTGAGCACCATGCTGGGGGGAGGAGGAATCACCTACTCAGCAAAACTGAGTATAAATACATCAAGGGAAAAAATGGTCATGCAATGATACAGAGGACTTTCAAGCATTCATGATGAAAAGACCACAAATAAATAGAAAATATGACTTTCAAAAACAAGAATCAAGAGAAGAATGAAAAAGTAAACAGAAAAGAGAAATCACAAAGGACTTTTGAAAGCTAAGCTGTTTACATTCTTACATGAAAAGATAATATTTGTAACTCTTGAGACTTTTCTCAGTACTTGGGTAGATGAAGGGATTACACACACACACACACACACACACACACACACACACACACACAAACACATACACACACATTTAGACAGAGAGTACAAGGTGAGTTGAATCAGAAGAGATGATAGCCATAAAGAAATAAAGTAAAATTAAGGGATGAGAGAGGAAAATATTAGGAGGAGGAAGGAAGAAATGCAATGGGGCAGACTATCACTCATAAAAGATACAAAAGATATATTTTTCAATGGAGGAGAAAAGGGAGGACGTGAGAGGTGAAAAGTGAAACTTACTCTCTTCATATATGACTTAAGGAGGGAATAACTCACTCAATTTGGCATGAAAATATATCTTACTCTACAGAAAAGTAGGGGAGAAGGGGACAAGTGGGGTGAGGGGAGAAGGGAGCAAGTAGAAATAAATACTTTTGGGAAGGGACAAGATCAAATGAGAGAATAGAAAAAAAGAGGGGGACAGAGGAGGGCAATATAGTTAGTCTTGCACAACATGACTATTATGGAAGTCTTTTGCAAAACAACACAAAAATAGCCTGTATTGTGAATTGCTTGCCTTTTCAGTGGGGATAGGTGGGGAGGAAGGGAGGGAGGGAGAGAAGTTGGAATTCAAAGTATTAGAAACAAATGTTGAGAATTGTTATTGCATATAAGTGGAAAATAAGCAATAAAGGTATTGGGGTATAGAAATTTATCTTGCCCTACCAGAAAAGAGAGAAAATGGGGGAAAGGGAAGGATGGGGTGTGATAGAAGGAAGGGCACATTGAGGGAGGGGGTAATCAGAATGCAAGGTGTTATGGGATGGGAGGAGGGGAGAGGGGAAGGAAAATTGAAATCTAAAAATAAATACATAAAAGTAAATAAATGGGTGATCACAACCACAACAAAGTCCACCCACCTACTTCATAGGATCATTGTGAGGATCAAATGAAATAATGCATATGAAAATTCTTTGGAACTATAAATCATTCTTACATATGCAGATATAAAGTAATATTATTATTACAATATTCTTGTTTTAACTATATCAATATCCAAATATGTTAATAGACCCATGATCTCAGAGATGTGAGACCTTGTTGAAATTATATCCTATTCAGGCCTTCATATCCTGTGGTCTTTTAATATTCCATGAGTACTAATGTATTATTCAGGCTGTATTAACCCCTTTCTGTCAAGCATAACTCTCACTTAGCCAGTCTCTTTCTCTCTGACCTCATATATGTAGATATAGATATGCCTATATAGAAACCTTATCTATCTATATATCTGTATCTTAATTTATATATATGTATTTATATTTATATGTGTATATACATAGAGATACATAGAGACACATATGTATTTGTACATATGTCTATTTACACACTTGTATACATGCATAAAAATATATTCACTTACATTCAACTAATAACTCAGAATTTAATGCAGTCTATTTAGGTCTTTGATACATTTCTCCATTGCCTTTTGGGTAACATGCATTGTTTTTTATTATTTGTAGCTCATGATATATCATGTTTGGTATAAATGTGATATCACTTACAGAATATTTGTTTTATGCATTGTTTTTTAAACATTTTTTTAAATAAACCTGGTATCCCTGAAATAACTGTATAAATTCCCAGCAGCATTCCTATTTATTTCTGAGGCCCAGATCCTTCACTGTTCATCTCCAAATGGGTGTCCAAGATATATGTACTGATAGGCTAATTTAATTTAGTGAAAATCCAGTGTAAGCAGCATTATATAGTGGAAAGAACAGTGGACAGAGAAGTAGGAATGAATGAATGAAGATGGGATATCTAGGTTGTCATCTTGGCTCTGATACTTTGACTATGAATAACTCACATAAACTGTTGAAACTTTACTTTTGCATCTATAAAATAGGGTTAACAACATTTATATTACCTCCTTCGAAAGTTTATTATGAGGGAAGTCCTCTCCAAACTTCAAAGATTTTATTAATGTGACTTACTGTCATCTCCTTCTCTTCTAGCCCCTTCTCAGATTGTTAGGCAACCTCTTATTAGTCAGATCTCACTGAGAAGTCTTTATAGTGTTTGGAAGATTAATTAAATCAGTATCATAAATAGGAAGGGACTAACAGGAGGAACTCATGATTGCGAGAAATCTCTCTTGCATTTGGACTCTGTGATAGTTGAGTTTCTATATTTCCTTGACATTTGTTATTAGAGGTTCACTGAACAAAGTTATGTCTGTGATCATAATAGTCCTTTAATCTCTTATCATTTTATTATTTGCATGGGGTATACTTTACTTGGGAGGACTCATCAAAGCAGTGATTTTCTGTTACTAATTGGATTTTTAAAAAATAATTAAGGAACAAAAAAATATGATTTTGTATCTTTCTAAACCTTTCAATCCATCATGTGATGGTGATAATATAGTATGCTATTGAAAATAATTCGTGAAATAAATTCTACCTAATCTCTTCTCTCATATTTTAGTTAAGAATACTTTCAATATATATCCATATTCATTACCATAAATATTTCAAAGAGATGAGAAAATAGGCAATGAGTTCATAATTATTGAAGTCTTCTGGGATATTTTTTTTGAGGTAGAGGTTAAAAAATTCCAGCATTTTGTACATTATTGACAATAGATTCTCCAGATTTGGAAGCTAACCCCTTAGTCCTCAATGTGCTGCATGAGGAAGTAGAAATGTCACAAAAGACGTGCAGTGCAACTACTCCATCCAACCCAGGGAATATTTACTGGAGGGGATATAACTTTTAAAGCATTGACAGATTTGCTTCAAAAAATGCACAGTAAGTACATTACAAACTGCTGTCTTTGTTTTTTGCTGTTCTTTTCATCCTCCCCTTTACTGTCTTCCTATAAAAATCATGTCTACCTTGTAAAGCATAGATCATACCATGTCTTTAAAGTCTTTCTGCCCTACCCTATGTTGTCCTCTGCCTTCTAGAAACTCCTGTAGAATGTCTTGTCTACAGTAGTCAGATTGTCGCTTAATCACATACTCTATACTTTTGCTTGGTTCAGGTATTTGGTCACATTACAATGACATCACAAACTATAATGGATAAGAATCATAAATTGGCCTGTTTAACTAATTCCATAGGGTTAGGCGCATATTTAAGTTTTTAATCTATTGTCAAATTAAAGTCATTACAACTCTTTTGATTACAAACATGTAGATTATACAGTAAGATGATTGAATCACATGTGGCAGTGGAAAGAGCATTAAAGGTCATCTATTGCAGTCTCCATACCAAGGAGAGAACTGATAGGTGACCTTTCGGTTGAGGGTTAGGGTTAGGTCACCTAGGTAAAAAGTGGTAAAACTGAGAATCAAACCCAGGACTTGTGATTCCAAGTATAGTACTCTTTCCATTCACCAAGTGTCAGTTCCCCAGTTTTACTGTACTGCCTTGAGTTTTTTCATCACTTGAGTTTTGATCATCTCTTGATCTTTCATTTTGGGTGAACATTATGTCCAAGAAAAATAATATTTAGTCCATTTTTTCATGTGAAAAACGAGTTTTTAAACTAGAGGTCTGTGAGTTTTTTATTTTAAAATAACACGTATTTTGAGAACTATTTTACAACACAATTGGTGTCCTTTGTATTCTGATTTTTAAAAAATTGTTTGCATTACTATATACACATATATGTGTATATGTGTGTGTGTGTGTGTGTATACATATATATCTATATATATAATTTTTTTTTTGAGATGGGGTTTATAGACTTCTCCAGTGCAGGACACAAAATAATTGAGAATCTTTGCCTTTCTCATTTTAACTGGTTATGGCTAATTTCAGTATACCTATATGGGTTTTACTAACCCTTTATGAACATATATATAAAAACATATATATGTGTGTGTGTGTGTATGTGTGTGTGTGTTGTGTGACCTGCTAAAAGTTTTGCAGTTATGACTGAAATACTCATTTGAAAAACAAAGCAAAAACAGAAACAATAAAAAGAACTAATAATAAATGTCAGTACTACAGAGCTAGAGGCTTTGGGCTTTCTATCTTCAAAGCTGATCCATGGCTCATTGCAAAAGACTTTAGTCATTGGTTCAGAATTGTATTCTTTTCTATTTTAGATGAACAAATTAGAGAGGGTTCTGAAAGTTCCTGAGAGTGGTATCTCAGCATCATGGTTTTGTGGACACCTCTAGCATCAATATCCTGAGGAATTGGGGATCATCTTCTCAAGCTACCTTCAGTAACTATTGCAGAGGTAACTGAGGGGGAAGAAAAGATGCTCCTTTTGCCATGCACTTAGTGGAACCAATGCTATGTAGATACTAAGCTAATTCCTAGTCCATTCTCCACACAGGGAGAAGTAGCATAGGAAAGAATGTGGCTCAGTTTGTTTGGGGAAAATGTTTGTATTTTTGTTCTTACTTATATTTTTCAAGCAAATATTGTAAAAGCTAAGTAACATTAAGTGATTTAATGGAACTGGGGCACTGCTAACAGGTATTGAACACATATTGGTTGGTAGGTAAACTAGTAGATTAGATAAGAGACACTCCAAATCCCTCAAGAATAGAGGGGACAATGTAACAGGTTGGTTCTGGGAGAGTGAGCCAGAGAATTATTCATTGCAGCAGATGAACAACAGATAGATATAAATATATGTGTATACAAATGTTGAGGTTTAGGGGTCCTGGGATCCGAGATAGAGACACACCTGTCCTGCCTGAATGCATTAGACCCCAGCCTTCTTTAAGCCAAAGAAAAACAAGGTTTTTTAAAAATTCACCATATTGGTCAGACTCTTAAGGGATCTAATCTTTTGTATTGCTAGTTTAAGAGAGCCAGATTGAATGTGAGCACTTTTGTGGAAACAAGATGGCTCTTATATTCAGAAAGACAATGGGAGGGATCTAGGGTGTGTGATTGGAGGGGAGGGGTCTAGGGAAGATCTTGATGAGGTGGGGCCAGGACAAAGAAAGGCCAGTTGACTGGGATGGGTAGATGCCTCAGGCAATCATCAGAGACAATGCAAAACCAGTTGACAGCATTACTGGGATGCCTCAGATGAACACTACCTCTTGTGGGAAGATTCAAGGAGAGATGAAGGGGGTTTCTGGAGCCTGTACTCAGTCATGCACACAGATTAATGCATGTGCATACACATATATGCTCATTTATATCTATAAGGGAGGGAAGGGAAAGGAAAAGGAAGAGAAAGGAATAAAAAAGAAAGAAAAAAACAAAGAGTTGAATCTATTCTAATGAATAGATTAGATAGATTCAATAATCATGGACAATAAATATTACCTTATGCATTTTCTAGCATAAAATATACATGAGGGCATCTTCATTAAATTAGGAAGACATTTTTAAGAGAAACTTTAACTGCTTGGTAAAGGAGTTCAAGATAATACTGGCTTGTGGAGTTTTCAGCAATAACAGGTAATTCTTCATACATCACAATGTACATGGACTTATAGTTGAAGACTAGGATGGATATTATGCCAAGTAACAGCAGTTGAATTGGCAAATTACTGTCCCCCACAAATAGAGTAACCTTGAGAAGTTGTAGAGCGATAAAATGCACATCACAAAGACACCCGCAACATGAAAAAAGACCCACCGTTAACTTGCAAGAGGGGACCATCAGTCTTTCTGATAGACATATAGAGATTAATCTCTGTTCACTGATTCATAGCAAATCATGTAATGCCTACTTCTTCAACATGAAAATCCCACTCCCCCCAGTGTCAGCTTTCCCCCTTAAAACATTGATTAATCTGTGCCCTCCTTATTTGCTGTACTCATCCTCTTTGTCTTAGTTCAACTGTAATGACTACCTCCTCACTTTATTGTAACTTGTTTTGTGCCAGTAGCTTTGAATGACAAAAGTGGGTGGAATACACTTTTTCTGACCTTATATTCTAGAAAAGGTTTATTTTTGCTAGTGCTCAAATTCCTCAATTCTTAATAAATATGAAAAGGAGCCCATAATGTTTCTAGTGGAAATGATTTTTAAAAATGCCCACTTGTACTACCTGTCATGGAATAGAGCATTAGAATAATGCTGTTGAGTCAGTTTTTATTCACTTCTGACTTTTTGGGATCTAATTGGAGTTTTCTTGGCAGAGATAATGGAGTGGTTTGCTATTTCCTTCTCTAGCTCATTTTACTGAAGAGGAAACTCAGGTAAGCAAGGTTAAATGACTTGCCCAGGATCACACAATTAGCAAGTGTATGAAGTCAGGCATATACTCAGGAAGATGAGTCTTCCTGACTCCAAGCACAGTTCTCCATCCATCACACTATTTAGCAATACTGTGGCTAGAAGCAGACAATTATTATCAATGGCAATGCCTACAATTCTCACATTTTTATTCTATTTACTTTTCTATTTTTCAGGAAAGAGCACTGGAATAGGAACCTGAAGACACGAATTTCAGCCTAGGCTTTACTACTCATTAGATCCAGCGTTTAGCCTAATGTTTAGCAAAAAGTAAATGCTTAGCACTGACTGACTCACTGACTAATCTTGGGCAAATCTTTCCTCTTCTCTCTTTATCTTTTCTTATCCATAAAATGAGAGTTTGAAATAGATGATCTCTAAGGTCCTTTCATCCATCATCCTTCTGGTTCTATGATATCATGATTAACAATCTGTCTTCATATTAGGATAATATATCCTATCACTTAAATATCAGTGATAAAACTGATAAGTAAAGATACTTCCAGAAAAGACCAAGAAAACCATAGATTTGAATTCCACACGATTGCTTTATGCTTAATTTATCTAGCAGCCAATATAGAGATTGGCTTAAGAAAATACTGCCCCAGGGAGCCAAGATGGCGGAGTAGAAAGACTCACCTACGCTAGGTCCGAACCCACAGCCCATAGATTTCCTGTAAAAAGAACTCCTGACAAATTCTGGAACAGTGGAAGCCGCGCAGCAACACAGTGAAGGAGATTTCTGCTGCAGAGAGCC
>CM053769.1:595825505-595889173 GCA_028658325.1 Potorous gilbertii | reverse complement strand
GCAGATTGGTGATATGGGTAATTAGAATGTCCAGTGTATCGGGGAGGGAGAGGGGACAAAGGGGGAGAAAATTTTGGAACCCAAAATCTTGTGAAAATGAATGTAAAAAGTTAAATAAATTTATTTAAAATTTAAAAAAAAAAAAAGAAAAGAAAATACTGCCCCTAGTGTTGTCATTTAGATCATGTTTCAAAGAGAGAAAACTTGATTTTTACTCAGGCTTCACTTTCTAAAGAACAAAACCCATAGATATAAGCATATATTAATATATAAAAAACAATCCAACCTTCTACATTCTTTCTTCTTTGGTCTCCAATCAGAAAGATTTTTTATTCCCTTCCTGCTCATCAAGGTTTGGACTCTCAGGACCCACCTCAAGTCTCACCTACTCATTTTTTCTGTCACCAACAGGAGACATCATTCCTTCCTTAAGTTCTGATTGCACTCTTAACTTAACTACCCATTTAGCAGCCAATCAATAAACATTTATTAAAACTTACTGGGCTGAAATTATTGAGATAAGTTCTGGGAACATGAAAAATGCAAAAGACAGTTCATAGTCTCGAGAAGAAGCTAACAATCATTGAGGGAGAAAACATGCAAATAACTATTTATAAAAGGCAATATAAAGGATAATTTTTAAATAATCCATAGAAAGAAGATGCTGAAATTAAGGGGGATCATAGGTGTAAAAGAAGTCAGTGAAGCCAAGAGATAAAAAAGAATTACAACAATGGGGTAAAACCAGTAAAAATGTTTGGAATCTGGAGTTAGAGAATCTTGTGCAAGGAATGCATGTGGGGATGGGAAAAGTAAGATATAAAAAGGCTGAAAAGGTGAGAGGATAGGTTATGAAGAGTTTTTAACACCTAAACAGTGGATTGTATGTTTTACTCTAAATGTGATGAAGAGACTGGAATTTCAATGTTGTCAGACTTGAACTTTAGGACAATCATTTTGACAGCTGAGTAGAGGATGGATGAGAGTGGGGAAAGATTTGTGTTAGGCAAATCGACCAGCAAGTTATTGCAATAGTCTAGGAATGAGATGACGAGGGTCTTCATCAGGGAGGTGAAAGGGGTCATATTCAAAAAGTGTTACAAAGGTAAAATTGACAGGTCTTGGCAATAAATTGGATATGGAAGGTGAGACAGAATAATGAGTCCAGGATGATACAGAAGTTGTATAATAATGGTATGATGATGACAATGATGCTGGAGGAGTAGAATGTGGAGTAGGAGGAGAAGAAAAAGGAGGAGAATGTTAAGAAGAAAGGAGGTTTTGGGGAAAAGATAATGAGTTCATCTTTGGACATGATGAGTTTAAGATGTCTACAAGATATCTTATTCAAGATATCCAAGAGGCAGTTGAAGATGAGAGACTAGAAGTCAGCATAAATTGATAGCAATAAATCATGTACTGAATTACAGTACTTCTACATATTTTCAGTTACATAAGAAATCCTTGTTTTTATTTTTCTAGAATTAAATTAAAATTATTGATTTTTGGGGAGGGATTGCAAAGTATTATTTTATTATCTTTATTAATCTTATTAATAATCTTATTAAAGATTATTTTATTATCCTTATAGACATGATGGAAAAATATGGGCTGTATGAAAATACTGTTAGTTTTATTTCAAGCTGATTAAGGGCAAAACTCAAAGGCTCCTTCTTAATGAATTAGTATCAACACTGAGGAATATAAACAAATAAGTTAACAAATCTGAATGGGTGCCTCTAGCAAAATTCTGTTGGAAAATTTCCTTGTTGAACTATTTCAGTTCAATAGTTTTGTCAATAACTTGGGTGAAGGCAAGGATGTCATATTTAACAAATCTGTGATGACACAAAATTAGAAGAAATAGCAAGCAGTACAATAGAATTAGTTTAAGAATATTTTAGATGGTGGGATGGATATAATAAGATCATTGTAATATATAAAAATGTAAAGTCTTGCACTAGAGTTAAAACAATCCAACTATATAAATGTAATAGAGCAGCTATTAGAGGCACAGGACCAACATTGGAGTCAAATTTGACCTCTGACACTTACTAGTTATGTGACCCTGAACAAATCACTTAACCCTGTTTGTCTCAATTTCCTCATCTATAAAACCAGCTAGAGAAGGAAATGATAAATGATTCTAATATCTTTCCCAAGAAAATCTAAAATTCCGTCACAAAGAGCCAGACAAAATTGAAATGACTGAACAGCAACATCTAAGTGTGGGATCAGAAAGTTCAGTCATTCATAGATAATATAGTTCATATGAAAATAAGTTGGGGACATGGATCATATTCTCTGCATTGGTTTCCAAGGAGACTATTACTTTTTATCCTTATAGCCTCATTGTCTGCAATTACCTTGTTTAATGTTCTTTAAACAAATTAAATAGAATTGACAACAAACTCAACATGAAAGAACAATGTGATATAAAAACTAAACTTGTCAATGTGAATCTCAGACTCAGTTAATAAACAATGTCTACTCATAATAAAGGAGTTGATAGTTGCCTCAGTCGAAGAGTATCAGTTTGCCTGGAGAAGATAAGTCTTTTACAGGTATGCATTCTAAAACATTACATTTTAAGTTATCTCTCAAACTCTGAGGAAGATTAACTCAGCAAATTCTCTATTACTTAAGTCTATTGAAGGTTCAAGCCACACTAACCTATTTCATCTTATTTTGCTTTCCAGCCCTGGTTACACAGTTTTAAAATATCAGATGCAAACGCCTGCCCGAACCATCTTCTATCCAAGACTTGACTCTACTGATCATTGCCAAGCTCTATCCAAACTACTTCATTTGTTGCCTAGTCTACTTCACTGTGCCTTTAAAAATATCTTCTCCATTAGCTGTAAACTGTCATATATAACCAGATTTTCCAACCAATATTTCTCCTATCTCCTAAATTTAAAGGAAACCTTCAAATCCTCCTGACCCCAGGATTTCAGATCGATTAAATTCTTTCCTCTTCTCCCATGTGATCTTACTCACAGTGCTAGAAACGGAAGTGAGCATATTCCTAGAACATCACTGCTAAATACAAACTATTTCTCTTCCCTGAAACACATTTCAGTTTTATACTTATGTGCTTTTGCTTGGTTTATTTCTTTTCTTTGTTTCTTTCTTTTAGTCTCTTTACATACTGATCTCTTACCCAACATTTAAAGTTTTATCCAAATCCTCAGTATCCTCCAAGGTGGATATGAGAAGCTACTTCCTAGTCTCTGGATAAGTCTTTCATAAGCTTTCCAAGTGACTTTCTGGAAGAAGAAATTTCCCCAACCTTCAGTTCACTCTTCTGATATAAGAGCTTTCCTCTCCTTATCTGTATTTCAGTAAAGTCCCAGTCCAACTCTTCTAGGTCTGTCCATCTCCACAATCCCACCCATGGCTTTCCCAATGTTTGTGTACTCTTTTTCTCCTTCCAATCTCAGGCAATTAATAATTACAAATGAAAGAAAGTTAGTGGTACAGTGAATAGAGAATTGCACTAGGAGTCTACAGGACTTGAATTCACACGTGAATTAGATATTAGGGAATTAGCAACCCAAAAAAACAAAAACAGAACCCTACCATCAAGCAGCTTACATTATATGATTTTATGAGGACAATAGAATGATAGAGCTGGTAGATATCTTAGAGAGCATTTCTAGTCCAGGTAAGGGAGACTGAGAACTATAATTGGTGTCAAGAAAACCTGATTTTAAATATAATCTTAGACACTCATAATCGGGCAAGTTGTCTAATCTCTGTCTATTTCAGTCAACCCATCTATAAAATGGGAGTGATAGCACCTACCTTTCAGGGTTGTTGTAAAGATTAAATGAAATAATATTTGTAAATGCTTGCAAACTTTAAGGGATTATATAAATGTTTCAGAAAGAAAAAAAATGATTGAATTAAAATTAATTTCTTAAACTTTTATTTTATAATAATCACCATTTAAAATGTTGTATATAAAAATTTAAATCAAAAAAATATATTTCCCTACTTTTCAGTAATTTACTTTCAAATGGTGGTAGGAATACACTGTTATGAGGTTGGGGGGCACTTTGATTTAAATAGTTATAGAGGTGGGATCTGAGGTACTGGGAGAGTAAAATGACCTCTTCTCTAATCTCCAAGCCCATTCTGGAGAAATAGCAAAGTTAATTTAATCTCCTTGAGCATTCTAGAAAAAGTAGTGGGAAAGAAAGAGAAAAGAGTACACAGAAAACGTACAAAGCAGTGGGTGGGATTGTAGAGAAGGATAGACATTAAGGAGGTTGGCTGGGACTTTTCTGAAATAGAGATAGAGGAAAACTCTTATATCAGAAGAATGGGCTGAAAGGTGGGGAAATTTCTTCTTCCAGAAAGCCACTTGGAAAGGCTATGAAAGACTTATCCAGAGAATAGGAAGTAATAACATCTCAAGTTCACACAGTTAGCATTTGGGAGGAGTGAAACTTAAACGAGGCATTCTCAAAATAGTAATTCAAACTCTCCATAACCACAAGAAAAATTTACCTAAATCACTGAAAAGAGGAAAAAATGTAAATAAACCAAAACAAAAGCTCTGAGGTTTGATGTCATGCACAGAAAATTACAATTCCCACAAAAGATGCAGACGGTCTACTTTGGAGATAGCACTGTTGGTATAGCTATTAATTGATTCAATTATTCTGTAAAGCAACTTGGAATTGTGATAAGAATGGAACTATAATATCCACAACCTTCTAATATTGCTAGACATATATCCAGTAAGGTGAAAGAATACAAACATTTGTATATGTGTGCGTACACACATAGATGTATAGCTAGATATGGCTGTTGCTGAGGCATAGGTTTGCTGGGACCCCGAAACGTGACACGCAGGTTCTGACCCCGCCCCTCTTTCAGTCAAAGATGAGGCTTATTATAATAATGACCAAGGTAGGTGTGATTCTAAAATGCCACACTAGGGGTTAGAATCTGAGGATTGGTCAGACTTTTAAGGAAACTGAGTAACTAATGGGGGGTAAGATGGACCTCACATACGAATAGACGGTAGGAAGGATTTAGGAATGGTCAGGGAGTCCTGGGTGACTAGAGGGTAACAGAGAATTACTGTGAAGGGCTCATTGCCCCAGGCAAATGCCAGGGACCTGGTATAAGCACAAGCAAGGTGAGCTATTTGTTGTTTTCTTTTGGGAGTTCGGTTTCCCAGGTTCAGGCTAAATTGTGAACACCTGAAGGATTGATCGCCTTTGAAGCCTGATACTTTACAGCTGAGTCACATAGGTTTCATGCCTACTGGCTCTGAGTCAATAAGGGGCTGAGTCTTTGTTATATATTCTAGGAGACTGACTTTTTCCTTTGGGGACTCACTCATGAAAAGTACCTTTGAATTTCCTGACTGGGACACTGAGTAGCTGTTTGTTAAGAGCTTCCTAATTACTCAGATGTTGGTGCTCTCAGTCTGATGGTACATGTAAGTGGTTTAATTTACTTTGTTCAGACAGTTGGAGCCCTGCCTGTTGAATCTCTGTGCTAATTTCTCAGCTTGTATTTTCTATACTCACATCTTTATACTTACTTGTAATTAAAACAGGATTATCGACCCTTTTAAAGTTGTCTTTTCTTTAGAAAAGTAGATGAAAGAACGTGTGCTAGCCAGCCACCCTAGGTGTGCTAGAATGCTTGTTAATACAACTGGACAACTTGAAAGGGGACTAAAAGGAATTAAGGAGTGACAGTCTAGCCCAGGTGGCCCAGGCAAAGTTCAGGGGAAGATCGGGCGGAAGTGGAGGAAGGTTTCTCGGGGTCTATAGCCCATCAGTTATTAATATAAATACTCTTACATAAATATTTATATGTGCAAATGGTAATTAGATTTGTTTAAGTATAATAGACACATGTACTATAAACTCAGTTATAAACAATTATGCATACTTAGATACAGATATGAATATATTAATGGCACCCCTTTTACAACAAATAAATGAAAGTAATGTAAATTCACATTGGCTGAGAAATGGCTAAACAAGGTGGTATATGAATATAAGGGAATTATTATGCCATAAGAGTGATGACTATGAAGAATGCACAGAAACATAGGCATTTTCTTATGAACTGAGGTAAAATGAATTAAACATAAACAGAAAAACATGATACATGTTTGTTGTTGTTGTGTTTGTTTTTCATTTGCAAAGAAAACTGGGACATCAGAGAAATGATGACATGACTTGCACTTGACTTTGTTTTGAGTGAGGGAGGTCTATGCAAGGTTACCAGCCTCACTTTTTCCTCCTGACCCATCTGGATCCAGTGACAAGATATTCATCAGGATGACTAGAGACAGCCTGGGATGCAATGGGAGACCTTGGCCTCTTTCAGCTAAGGTCTATTCAGGTAGTAACTTAGAGTGAGGTAATACACCCATTCAGTGAATAGGCCTGTTTCGGAAGTAGTTAGGGAATGACTCTTTTAATGGGCAAAAGAAAAAAGTAACTAAATCAAGCTGGGAGGGAAAGAACAACTGTTACTATTGATAATTACTTTTAAGCCAGGAGGGTTCATAAAACAGCCCTTAAGTGGAGCTTGCACTGTATAGCGACATAATTGATTTCTCATAACTTAGTCTTTCCTTAATGCTTATAGTCTTACCATCGTGCTAATTTATAGTATCTATAGTTCCTGTATATATCTTATAACTTGAGTTTAAAATAGGCAACATAATTATACCTAAGCTATAATCTTTAAATTGATTTTGATTCATTTTCCAAGGAAATGTTCTTATTGCTAATATTCAATATGGTACAAGAAATGTTAGCTGTAGCAATTAGATAAGATAAAGAAATTGAAGGTATAAGAATAGGCAAAGAAGAAACTAAGTTATCACTCTTTGCAGATGATATGATGATATACTTAGAGAATCCCAGTGATTCAAGTAAAAAACCAGTTGAAATAATAAACAACTTTGGCAAAGCTGCAGGTTACAAAATAAACCCACACAAATCTTCTACATTCCTATACATTAGCAACAATGTTCAACAACAAGAGATAGAAAGAGAAATCCCATTTAAATGTAGGGTAGACACTACAAAATACTTGGGAGTTTACCTGCCAAAACAAACCCAGGGATTATATGAGCACAATTATGAGACACTTTTTGCACAAATAAAGTCAGATCTAAGTAAATGGAAAAACATCAGTTGCATATGGGTAGGCCGAGTTAATATAATAAAAATGATAATTCTACCTAAATTAATTAATTTATTTATTGCCATACCAATTAAACTATCAGATAATAATTTTGTAGAGCTGGATAAAATAATATCAAAATTCATCTGGAAGAACAAAAGGTCCAGAATATCAAAGGAACTAATGAAAAGAAATGTTAGGGAAGGTGGACTAGCACTACCAGATCTCAAATTGTGTTATGAAGCAGCAATTATCAAAATCACTTGGTACTGGCTAAGAAACAAAAGGGTAGACAAGTGGAATACACTAGGTACTCAAGACACAGTAGGCAAGGAATATAGCAATCTCCTGTTTGATAAACCCAAGGACCCCAGCTCTGGGATAAGAACTCACTGTTTGACAAAAATTGCTGGGAAAACTGGATAACAGTGTGGCAGAAACTAGGTATAGACCCACACCTGTGAACATACAGAAGAAGAAAGTCCAAATCGGTTCATGATCTAGGTATAAAGATTGATAACATGGACAAACTGAAGGAGCAAGGAATAGTGTATTTATCAGATTTATGGAGAAGGGAAGAATTTTTGACTAAAGAAGAGATAGAAAGCATTATGATGCAAGATGGATAATTTTGATACATTAAAGTGAAAAGTTTTTGCACAACCAAACCAAATGCAACCAAAATTCAGAGGTATGTAGTAAATTGGGAAAGAATTTTTACAAATAATCTCAGAGATAAAGGCCTCATTTCTAGAATATGTAGAGAATTGAGTCAAATGTACAATTCAAGTCACTCCCCAATTGATAAATGGTCAAAGGATATGAACAGACATTTTTCAGAGGAAGAAATTAAAGATATCTATAACCATATGAAAAAATGCTCTAAATCACTTTTGATTAGAGAGATGCAAATCAAAACAACTCTGAGGTACCACATCACACCTATAAGATTGGCAAACATGACAGAACAGGAAAATGATAAATGTTGGAAAGGATGTGGGAGAGTTGGAACACTAATTCATTGTTGGTGGAGCTATGAGCTCATCCAACCATTCTGGAGAACAGTTTGGAACTATGCCCAAAGGGCTACAAAAATGTGCATACCCTACGACCCAGCAATATTGCTTCTAGGACTGTATCCCCAAGAGACCATAAAAATGGGAAAGGGTCTCATATGTACAAAAATATTTATAGCAGCACTCTTTGTAGTTGCCAAAAACTGGAAAACAAAGGGATATCCATCAATTAGGTAATAGCTGAATAAATTATAGTATATGAATGTAATGGAGTGTTATTGCGCCATAAGAAATGATGAACAAGAAGACTTCAGAGAGGCCTGGAAGGACTTTTATGATCTGATGCTGAGTGAAAGGAGCAGAACCAGGAGAATTTTTGCACAATGACCCCAGTGTGCGAGAGTCTTTTCTGGTAGACTTGCAACTTTGTAACAATGCAAGAACTTAAAAAAAAAATTCCCAATGGTCTTCTAAGGCAAAATGCCTTCCACACTTGGAGAAAGAACTATGAAATTCATTCTCAGAATGTAGCAGATCATTTTAGTGTGTGTGTGTGTATTATGTTCTGATTTGTTATATGATTTCTTCCATTTATTTTTGTTCATCTGCACAACATGACTACAGTGAAAACGTATTCAATAGGAAAGTATGTGTAGATCCTATAGAGAATTGTGTGCCATCTTGGGGAAGGAGGGAGGTGGCAGGTGGTAGGTAGGAGGGGAAGATCTAAGTTTTGCGGTAGTGATTGTAGAACATTAAAAAGAAAAAGAAAAAAATGTTCTTATTGCTCCTTTGTCAGTGAGAGGGTGGGCATCAAGGAAGGTCAGGACACTTTTGTCACCTGGCACAATTTTAATAATAAAAAGAAATACGCAGGTAAGAGTTCTTTCTCATTGAATCTTGTGTAGTATTTGAAGTGATCATTAGTTTTGAATTTTTTTCTTTGAATTCTCTGGTCTTGGTTCATTTCTCATTTTTAGGGATAAAAAAGGGAGTTTCTAGATGAATTTATTGAATTCATAGGAAATTGAATCTTTGGTATTTTAGTTATATATTCTAAGGGAGAGTATGGACATAGACCTTGGTTCTCCTTGGAAGATAATTTAATCTTATGGGAGATGAACTTGTTGGCTCACATTGTTGTAGGATAAAAATTGAAGGGAGAAGCACCTTTTACCTCATTATTTTAAAATGGAATTATTAAAGGGACCCCACAAGCACTCCCTTTTTTTCTGAGAGCTATTCTGAGAAGACCAGATACAAACAGACTAGTGCTTTTGGGGCAAGAATGGAAAGGAGTGTAAACTTTCTGCATCCCCAGAAATCAGTAATGTCTGTTGTGCCAAATGCGCATGGAAATTCTATGTGGTCTAACCTACATAATGCATAGGCAAAGTTCCTGGAGCCAGTGTTGGGAAGGTAGTGTTGTAAACTTTGACTATATCAGGGTAAGGAAGAAACCTGAAAATTGATTTTCTTAATATTATCGTGAATGATTCTGATTGTGTGGATCCAGCAGGAAGAAATTTGTCTGTATAAGAGCTCCCATCCCATTTTTTCCCCTAAGGGTGTCAAAATGAGTCTTAGGGCCTTGATTTATTCCTGTGGAAAGAATTGCTGATATAAGAATATAAAGAGGTTAATGTCATAAACAAATCTAACCTCATTTCCTTCCTAAAAGGAATATAACCCATAGAGGGGGTGGGAGACTAGTGTAAATATAAGAAACTGCTTACATTATGGGGAAAAGTTCAGTTCACAAGAGATGGAGGAGAATTATACTGATTGTTTATAGACTATGCTCAGCATTTATTCATTTCCTTTATTGTTTATAGCTCTTGTGGTTCTTCTACCCCTATGTGTAATCATGTATGTGCCTGTTTTTGCATTTTATATGGGGCAAAATAAATTTTGTCCTATAAAATAAACAAACGAATGAAAAATAGAATATATAGAACTCTGTGTGTGTGTTTGTGTGTGTATGTGTGTGTGTGTGTGTGTGTGTGTGTGTGTATGTGTGTAACCCTCAGTTGTTATACAGGATATTAGAATCCCTTGCATTCACATAGGTAGAGAATTAGCTTGGAAGTTTTCTCAGATAAAACTTTGGGTTGAGACATAGCAAACTAAACAGTTAAGAGATTAGTTCCCCAAATGATAAATGATCAAAGGATGTGAACGGGCAGTTTTAGATGAATAAATTAAACCTATCTATAATCTTATGAAAATATGCTCTAAATCACTTTTGATTAGAGAAATGCAAATTATAACAATTCTGAAATACCTAACATTTAAAACACCTTATACATTTCAGAATGGCTAATACAACAGAAAAGGAAAATAATAAATACTGGAGACGATACGGAAAAATTGGAACACTAATGCATTGCTTGTGGAGTTGTGAACTGATCCAATCTTTCCGGAGAGTTATTTGGAATTATGCCCAAAGAGCAACCAAACTGGACATACTCTTTGATCCAGAAATACCACCACTAGGACTATATTCCAATGAGATCATAAAAATAGGAAAAGGGCCTATATGTTTTGTGGGGGCAAAGAATTGAAAATTGAGGGGATGGTCATCAACTGGGGAGTGGCTGAACTAATCATGGTATACGAATGTAATGGAATACTATTGTGCTGTAAGAAATGATGAGCAATCAGATTTCAGAAAAAGTCTGGAAAGTCTTATGAATTGATTCTAAGTGACGTGAGCAGAACCAGGAAAACATTTGACACAATAATAGGAATATCGTGATGAGTAATTATAATAGACTTAGCTCTTATCAGAAATACAATGATCGAAGACAATTCCAAGTCTTGTGATGGAAAATGCTAACCACATGCAGAGAAAGAACTATGGAGTCTGAATGCACATTGAAACATACAATTATCACTTGCTACTTCTTTTTTGATTTTTCTTATTTCTTGTTTTTTCTTCTTTTGATTCTTCTATCACCACATGATTAATATGGAAATATGTTTAGCATGATTTACATTTAATATGTAAAACCTATATCTGATTGCTTACTGTCTTGGGGAGAGATAAGGGGAGGAGGTAGGGGGAGGGAAGGAGTGAAAAAAATTTGGAATTCAAAATTTTACAAAAATGAAAGTTGAAAAATGTCTTTCCAAGTAATTGAGAAAAAATGCTATTAAGAAAAAAAGGAGGTGGTAGTCATCAATATTAATCATAGCTCACATAATCTTGCAGCTTGATGCACTGGGCTATGGGTTACACACTCGTAGCTCCAGAACGCTGAAACCCTCTGAACATCGATCAGGATAGTCATTCCTTTTGGCATAAAGCCTAGGGAATGCATGGAGGATAAATTCTAATATATATTTTATATCCAAATTTCATTTTAGTAGCAATATTATAATCTATCTCAGGGAATTGAGTACAATGGAAATTGGCTTACTTTCAGTCTTATATATTAATGCCATCTGAAATGTACTATATATAATCTCTCAAAATGATAATACTTGAAATATGATGGTTTTGTTTGCACTGAATGTATGAAAAAATATAAAGCTATATTGTGTAGAAAATAATATAAAATGAAGTCAGTTTTAGAGGTGAGTAATCATAATGCTGTGTGGACTTTGCTAGATAATATAAAGGATACACAGAATAGTTGAGAATAAAGAAGTGTGCAATTTAACTGATTCCATGCCAGTATATTATTCTTTTTAAAAAAATTACTCCAAATGAATGGTACAGTTAGTAAGCACTTATGGTGGCTGAGGCAGAAGAAATCACTGTGGTTTTGGGTAGTTAGGGAAAGCCATGGAAGAAGTAGAACTAAAACTGGACCTTAAATGATGGGTAGAATTTAAGTAGCATATTCTACCAAGTGCCACATTAAAGAAAACAGTGGACCAGTAGTCAGGAAGTTCAAATCCAACTCCAGACACTTAACCGCTCTATAAACATGTTAATTCCCTATGAGGTGATCATGGGTGAGACACTGAGAAGGAACACAGTTTTTTAAGAATTACAAGTCAAGGATATACATTCTGTCCCTGGGCAGTGTTGAGGATATAAGGTGGAATTTATACCCATTAAGATCTGAGTTTCTACCTTCATATATGATTTTTGTTGCTGGTTAGATTCACAATAACTAAATGGGTGAAGAGCCTTAGGGTAAGCAATCATTAAGTGAGTCAGGCTGTGACTCTAGCTGCTTATCACAAAGATACTGTGATTAGAAAACTTGGTTAGTCTTGGATGCCTGGATTATTTGAAGTTTGCTAGATCATTTATGATCAGAAGACCTTTTCCATTTCTTCCCCAAATGAATCTGACTAAACCAATTACTGAGTACATAGGAAATTCCTAGTACATAGGATTAACCAATCAGTGACCAAACATCAAAGTACTTCTGTCAGCTACGGTCTGGCAATAGACTAGTTCCTCAAATCACTTAACTTCTCTCTGCTTCATTTGAATCTACAAAAAAAGGATAATAAAAACACCTACCTCCCAGGATTGCTGTGATGATATAATGACAGAACATTTGCAAAATGGTTTGCAGATCTCAAAATATTTAAAATAAATAATTGTGAGGATGATGATGATGATACAGAAAAGGGCATTTTATTATGGGAGAATCAAACTGCAAAAAAACTATTTTATAGAGCTAGAAAAAATAATAACAATTCATCTGGAAGAACAACAGGTCCAGAATATGAAGGAAATTAATGAAAAGAAATGCTAAGGAAAGCAGCCTATCCGTAGTAGATCTTATATTTTATTATAAAGCAGCAATCATCAAAATTGCTTGGTGTTGGCTAGGAAATAGAATTGCAGATCAGTGGAATATGTTAGGTATACAAGACACAGTAACCAATTAATATAGTAATCTACTACTTGATAAATCCAAAGATTCCAGCTTTTGAGATAATAACTCACTATTTGACAAATCTAATGGGAAATTTGGAAAATAGTATGGCAGAAACTGATTATAGACCAATATCTTACACTGCATGCCAAAATAAAGTCAACAAAATGGGTTCACAAATTAAATATCAAGGTTGATACTATAAGCAAACTAAGAGAGCAAGGAATGGCATATGCAAATGCATGGAGGAAATCTGTGCTGATTGTAACAGGAGAAGAACTCAGTGACCAAAGTAGCTTGGCTGTAATAGACCATTGGAGAAGAATCAGAGAAAAGATTTCAAATGTATATAAGGTCCAAATAAATGTGAAGTGTTTTTTTTTAACTTTTTACATTTGTATACCCAGAACCTAGCCTGCATTTAATATATAACTTTGGATTGATTGATCAATTGACCTTTGGCATTGGTCTAAAGGATTAAAATACAACAGGAAAGAATGGAAAGTACACAGAACTTGGAGTCAAAAGCCACAAGTTTGAGTTCCAGCTCTTCCATTGGTTACCTGCACAACTTTGGAAAACTGCTTAACTGGTTTGGGTCTCAATTTCATTTATAAAAAATACAAAATGGGGGAGGTGCTTAAATAGATGACCCCTAAAGTTGCCTTCCATCTCTATATCATGGTGCCATATAGAGACAATATGAAAGAATTGAAGATTTTTGAACATGGATGTAACATAATCAAAGTGGATTTTTTTTCCCTTCCACCATGTGTGTTTATTCCTTTTTATGTTTCTTTATTTATTTTTAGTTTTCAACATTCATTTCCACAAAATTTTGTGTTCCTAATTTTCTCTTCATCTCTCCCCTCTCCCCACCCTATAATGCCTTGCATTCTGATTACCCCTTCCCTCAATCTGCCCTCCCTTCTATTGCACGACTCACTTCCCTTATCCCTCTGTTCTTTCTCTGTTTTCTTGTAGGGCAGGATTGAATTCTATACCCTGTTATCTGTATTTCTTATTTCCCAGTTTTATGCAAAAACAATTCTCAACATTCGTTCCTAAAACTCTGAGTGACAACTTATGTCCCTTTCTCCCTCCCTACCCATTCCCACTGAGAAGGCAAGCAATTCAATATAGGCTATATATATGTAGTTTTGCAAAAAGACTTACATAATAGTTATGTTGTATAAGACTAGCTATATTTCCCTCCATCTTATCCTATCCCCATTTATTCTATTCTCTCATTTCACCTTGTCCCTTCCCAAAGTATTTAGTTATAGTTACTCCCTTTTCCCATTTGCCCTCCCTTCTATCATTCCCCCACCCCACTTATCCTCTTCTTTCCTCCTTTCCTGTAGTGTAAGATAGATTTTCATACCAAATTTAATGAATATGTTATTCTCTCCTTAAGTCAAATGTGAAGAGTAAGCTTCACTTTTTCCGAGTCACCTCCTCCCCTTTCTCCTCAATTGAAAAAGCTTTTTCTTGCCTCTTTTATGAGAGATGTATTTTCCCCATTCCATTCCTCCATTTCTCCTTTCAATATATTCTTCTCACACCCATTAATTTTATCTTTTTTGGATATCATCCCTTCTTATTCAACTTATTCTGTACTCTCTGTCTATATGTGTGTGTGTGTGTGTGTGTGTGTGTGTGTGTGTGTGTGTGTGTGTGTGTAATCCCTCCAACTACTCAAATATTGGGAAGTCTCAAGAGTTACAAATATTATCTTTCCATATAGGGATGTAAACAGTTCAACTTTAGAAAGTCCCTTATAATTTTTCTTTCCTGTTTACCTTTCCATGCTTCTTTTGATTCTTGTGTTTGAAAGTCAAATTTTCTATTCAGTTCTGGTCTTTTCATCAAGAATGCTTGAAAGTCCTCTATTTCATTGAATTACCACTTTTTCTCCTGGCATATTATAATCAGTTTTTCTGGGTAGGGGATTCTTGGTTGTAATCCTAGGTCCTTTGACTTCTGGAATATCATATTCCAAGCTCTTCAATCCCTTAATGTAGAAGCTACTAGATCTTGTATTATCCTGATTGTATTTCCACAATACTGGAATTGTTTCTTTCTAGCTGCTTGCAATATTTTCTCCTTGACCTGGGAACTCTGGAATTTGACTACAATATTCCTTAGGAGTTTCTCTTTTTGAACTCTTTCCTGAGGTGATTTATGGATTCTTTCAATATTTGTTTGGCCCTCTGGTTCTAGAATATGAGCACAGTTTTGCTTGATAATTTCATGAAAGATGATGTCTAGGCTCTTTTTTTTGATCATGGCTTTCAGCTAGTCCCATAATTTTTAAATTGTCTCTTCTGAATCTATTAATGTGAGATATTTCTCATTAACTTCTATTTTTTTTATTGTTTTGGTTTTGTTTTGTAATTTCTCTATTTCTAGTAAAGTCATTAGCTTCTATCTGCTCCATTTTAATTTTTAAAGAACTATTTTCTTCAGTGAACTTTTGAACCTCCTTTTCCATTTGACTAATTCAGTGGCACCCTGAAGCTTATTCCAGGTCCTGTCCCTGCCACACTATGTGTTTCACACTGGCCTGAACTCTGTTCTATGCCTGGTGCAATAGACCTTTCCTCTTGGCCTTCCAGGTTGTCATGGGCTGGAAATCTCTTTTGTTCTGTAGTTTTGTGACTTCTGCTGCTCTAGAACTTATTTAAAGACATTTTTTACAGGTGTTTTATGGGCTATGTGGGGGAGATTCTACAGGTCCATCCTTTTACTCTTCCATCTTGCCTTTGACCCCTAAAGTGGTATT
Organism: Potorous gilbertii; assembly: GCA_028658325.1. NCBI lineage: Eukaryota > Metazoa > Chordata > Mammalia > Diprotodontia > Potoroidae > Potorous > Potorous gilbertii. Next base: position 595,873,358 of record CM053769.1, on the reverse strand, counting down.
TTTAAAAATATGTGCTACATGTATTGAGCAGAATGGAAAGAGAAAAATTACCAGAGTTAGTTAGGTTTGCCTTTTGTAATACTTCTGCCTTGAAGGCCTGAAATTGGGTGATGGTAGAAATGAAAAGAAAGGGGTACAGGACAGATAAAAGAGATATAAGGACAGTAAGCAGTATTTCATGATTCTTTCAATAGTAATAGGGGAGACTGAAGAGACAAAATTGTCTTTAAGGTGTCTAACTTGACTATGATAGTAATTCATATCCTAAGTCTGCCATGAATCAATAAAAAAGATAAAATTATAATAATTTCCTATATTTAGTGAGTCAGGAGAGTATTTTTACTTTATATTATATTTTCCAAAATGGACCCTAACCCTAAATGCTATTAGCATCAAAATGTAATCCACAAATGTAAAAGTTCTTTCATTCAACAAACCCTTACTTGTTTGGCTGCCCTATGCTAAATGCTAAGGGGGACACTATAATGAGCAAAGCATGGTTTTGTTGTCAGGTTTGGTTAGGTGACTACAAATTAAGGAGCATGAATTTTTGTTAATATTTTTCCTTTGTCACAAGTCAGTGCATGATTAAGTGCACAAGGAGTGGAGAAATATTGTAATTCACTTTTATATTTATTCTACATTTAGAAAATGTGATGTGCTTGAAAGTGTAGATTGTTTTATTCTTTTTTTTTTTTATTCCTGGTAACCAGTACAGTAGTTGGCACATAGAAAGCACTTAATAAAAGTGTTGGTGGTAGATTGAACAATACGTATTTACTTGTTATGAGTTTAAAGAAAAGACAGGTCATTGAGGGTGGAGATATTTCTACATGATTTGAAACTAATTCATTTAAAAGTCAATGGCTAATTGAGAATGACTGTTTAAATACCTGCCATATGCAAGATGTTCTGCTTGGCAGTGTGTGGCAGTACAAAGATAAACAAGAATCAATTCAAGCTGCAATGGAACTTAAGCTGTCAGTGGGGAGATGAGACATGCTTACCAGTCAACACAAATCTTGATGTTGTTATTGATGCCAATTTTAACACTATTTTATCTGAGGGGGAAAATGGTAGTGCCTAAAAGAAGGAAAGTCTGAAAGAACTCAGGGTAATTTGTCTCAACTTTAAAGCAACTTCATTGTTGCTCTCTGTCTCATGTCTCTGTCTTAAAAGGCAGAACAATCAGTTGGCTTGAGGGGACTAGAATATAAAATGGAACTGCTTTGATATGCAGAACTCTTTGGTCTTATCTATTCTCTCTGCACTTTAGATCTGAATGGCACCACTATCATTGACAATAGAGGCCAGGTAAATGACACTGTCTTGTCACAACTTGAGCTGACTGAATTCAGGAGAAGATGAGAGATTAATGACACAGTTATAGTCCCTTGTGCTGACCAATAAAGTCATCATTTCCTATTACTGAAAATGCCACCAGCTTCATTAATGCTGCCTACTCAATCAGACAACTGTAAGCCTCCCCCTACAGTCCCTAATGTAAGTCCTAGCTCCAATAACATCCTTCACTTAATCAACTTTGAAGTCCTCTGGATTTCTCATGAGTCATATTGACTGAATCAGGGCTGGAGAACCTGCAGCTTCAAAGACGCATGTGACCCTCCAGGTCCTCAAGTGAGGTCCTTTGGTGGAATCTAAACTTCACAGAACAAATTCCCCCTAATAAAGAATTTGTTCTATAAAACTTGTACTCAGTCAAAAGACTGTATCCAAGGACCTAGAAGGAGGTCACATGCAACTTCAAGGTTGCAGGTTTCCCACCTCTGATGAATCATTTGTTCACAGAGTTATCCAGAGCTAAGAAGGTCATCTGTGTTATGTGCATAGGAAAATTTTTCCTACCAAGCCCCTTTTTTAATGTGTCCAAATGAAGGCAGCCCATATTCAATATCTGCCTAGAATTCAACTATTCCCTTATCATCACAATTACAGCTCACACATCCATAGCAGTATAAGTAATAGGGCAGATTTAAAGCTGAGCTGGTTATAGTCCTTACAGATGATTTAGTTTGCTCTCTTCATTTTACAGATAAATCAACTTAGACCCAGAGAAATTAATCGCATAAATAGAAAGTAATGGAAGCAGGATTTGAACTCAACTCTCTGACTTCAGAGCAAGTGTGTTGTTTGTTTTTTTTTTCCCTAATGAACTATAATGACTATATAAATCACTTCCCATACAAGAATTGAACAAGATGGGTAGGATAACTATCATTTTAATATTTCAATGATTGAAGGACCTTTGTTTTCATCTGTGCAGATAGTCCTCCATGAAAACACTGGAAAACTTTTCTTAAGATAGTCCTCAAACACTGCTTCATTTAAAAGAGAAAGAAAAGAAAAGAAAAAATCCATCCCCTCATGGCCAACCTGGACACATCTGAATTTGTCAGTTCTGGACCATGATAGTCATAGAATATATTACCAGGTTCTCATTTAAAGTCTTTCCATCTAGGCAGGACTAGTCAGATCCTATGATAAGCAGGCAGAGCATTTTAAAAGCAAAGTCCCCCCCATGCTCTCATAATAGGACATTAGTGAATTAACAACTACCATAATTAACCCATTATGTAGATGAAGAAGGAAAAGTTTTGTGAATAGCTTTCTTGTTGATACTTTTCTGGTAAGTATTAAATGTCAGTCTAAACTTATATGTCTACCAAGTCAAAATTTGACTTTCTTTCTAATAAAATATATCAGTACATCTCTCAAAAGAGGTGACAGATCACTTTCTTCAATACAGTTTCAGGTAGAAGGTAATGAAAGCATTATCTACCCAATTTTGTAGATGAATAAATTCAGACTCAGAAATATATAAAAGCAAGCAGAACCCCTACATACACAAGGGGGATGCTATCACAGGTTCTTAGATCTTCATTTCTAAGAGGAAAGCAACTTTCAAGGGGTCAACAGTCATTTTAATCAAGCACATATATCATTCACTTAGTTCAGGGGAAAAAGTCAGCACCCTGAACTTCAGAGAAAATACAGATAACTCAAAAATCAGCATCACAGATAGACAGATGACCATACATACATACCAGGGAGGAAAACATCAACATTTGGGTTTTCAAAAGGAGGTGAGGGGCGTCCTTCACAGATAGACAGATGACCATACATACATACCAGGGAGGAAAACATCAACATTTGGGTTTTCAAAAGGAGGTGAGGGGCGTCCTTAGTGGTGCCCAGAGTCTTGTCTGGCCAAACACTTTCAGTTGGGAAGCCCTCAAGAGTATCTATACATCTTTTAGAGCAAGAGGTCATCACAACCCTGGAGAACCAGTGCCTTATTAGAAACTTAACAAAAGGTGTGGACCTTCCCACAAATCTTCACTAATCAAACTCCCCTTAATTGACAGGCCCGTTAACCAGTAGGGAAGATCTTCACATTAAATAATTAGCAATGCAAATGGTTATACTGTTTCTACTTAAAGAAATTCTTGTTTCTGTATTTTGCTGCTAGTAAAGACTCTTGGTTGATAAAGGCAAGATTCAATCAGAGAAGCTTGAGTACATTAAAACAAAAACAGCAAAACATCCAACTTTGTTAGCCATCACAAGAGGTTACAAAGTTATGTGTTGCAGTCATGATTGGAATTCATAGTTCCTGATTCCAAGTCTAACATTCTTTCTATTACACAATGCTGGAGGCTATAAAAGAAATTTCTAAGATTTGTAAGATCCTTCCAATCTTTCTGAGGAGATAATATCGACATAGATTACCAAAATCCAAAACAATAAAAAGGTTTGTAAATCAAAGGAGTTTTAAGATCAAAGGTTATGTAAGTTAAGTGAGTTAAGTTAAGATGATAAGAAGTATAGTACCCCTTTGCTGAAAGGACCTGAACATCAATGAGGCAATCAATCAATAAATATTTATTACTATTTACCAAGGACCACACTAGTTGATGATGCAAATACAGAAAGGAGACAGTCACTGACTTCAAAGAACTTACCCTTTATTTAGGAAGGTAAAATGCACACTATGTAAATACAAAATATGGACAAGATAGATACAAGGTAAATTTTTTTTGAGGGAGGAGAGGGAGGGGAGAGGTAGAATGAGGAAAGGCCCCATGCAGAACTTTAGGAGGGGACCAAGGATGTAATAAGTACGTACATGAAAGAAATGTAAGGGAGTATACTGAGGTTTAGTAGGTAGTGTGGTATTTTTAGGCTTTTTCATGAACCTGTATTTTAAAAGATTTAATTATATTTAAACCAAGTTTCAGAAAGCACCTTAATTGCTACACTCCTGCCTTACCAGTAGAGCACAACACTCACTGAAACTTCATTTGCAATTTAATTCTTTTGTTGCCTTATTATTACGAAGTTTATTATTCTCTACTGAGATGCACTGGGGCATATAGGTGATGAGGAAAAAGAACAGAGAGAAAGAGAAAAGAGAGAATGACAGAGAAATGTGAGAATGTTTCTAAAGCAAAACATATACAGAAATGATTTCAATTTTTGAGAATAAGGAAATCAGCCTTTGGGTTGCCTTCCTGAAGTGGATTTTCCTTTTTTGATTCTTCCTTTTTTTCACCCTGAATTTCTCACCTTACTATTCTTTAGGCAAGATATAAGGGAAAGATTTCCAAAGTGCTGTGGCAGAACTATTTCATAACACATGTTATCCCCTCCACCAGGTTTCATTCCCAGAACCTGAGGAAACCATCATAGAAAGCCCAGGGTCCTTGTGATTGGCATGTATGCATTCAGCAAGGGCTTAGAAGAGTTGCTTTCCATTTCTGCCTTTCCAGGGACTTCAGCTGACAAAACGCAGCACACAGAAAAGCAAGGCTGACTACTGCTCTTTAAAGTCCTAACAAACTCTGGCTCATAATGAAGCTCTAATTGTTCCTAGATTGTCAGAGCTGTGGGACACAGATTTCACCTTTCAGCCTTAAAATGAACCCCCAGCTTATTCTAAATGAAGGACCCTGGGATGTGAGGCTAAGCGTTATAACCTGGCCATTAAATCTGATATTGTATTAGCAATTGCTTCAATACCTTACTGCTGCTGTGCCCATAAAAGTATCTATGAATATTTGAGGTCTTTTATTTCCCCCCTTCTCTCCCTTGATCTCCGTTCCCCCAACTCCTTCATATTCTTACACTGCAGGAATTACTTCTTGAAATGTTTGACTCAATTGACAATAATTTTGGTTAAGCTGGAAAAAAAAATGGAGATGTGTCAAAGTGAACTTCAGGCATAATTATCTTAGCTCAGTAACAAGACCTTTGAAAGTCTACCGCCAGGCAGAAAGAAACACTATGCACTGGCTTACTTGGGCATAAAAAGATAGACATCTCCCTTGTTTCCATATAAAAGAAAACTAGGTATTAGAAGCCAATCAGCCCTCCAATTTCTGTATTTCAGGTACCTCCCTTCTCCCCCAGATGCCAGTGCAATTCATTCAAAAGACTTCTTTTCACTATGAATAATAAGAGGTTGATATTTCAGCAGCATTTTCATCAAAGCATCTCAGCTAGCTTTATAAAAGTTAATTGACTCAGCATTCATTCTTGGCTGAATAGTTGGTACTATTATTCTTTGTCTTTGAAATTACCGAATTTTATTGACTATGTTTTCATGAATTGGAACATTTATATTTTTGACACTTCTACTATTAATTCCCTTAATAATGTACACAGGTTTAAGAAGAATAATTAGATTATAATGTAGACTTTTTCAGGATAATTTCCTCCTTATAAGTACACATTAATCCTTTTCATTTCCCAAACTGGTATTTTTTCTTATTCTCATTTCCTAGACCCCTGCTCATGTACTAGAATAATTAGATTGTAGCCTCTCTGAAAGCAAACATATAATAGTTCTTATATAAATGAAGTATCTACCTTAGTATTTGTCATTTAGCACTTTAATACAAAGTAGGTGTTTGATTAATGTTTCTTTGATTGTATTGATAATGTCCTTTAAGATGAAAGTAAAGAAAGAAATGCAAAAATGTGTCAAATTCTACATTGCTTTATGCAACTTTCCGCAGATTTTACCTAATCTCCGATGAGAACTCAAGTTCTTTCAGGAAGCTTCCTTTCATTAGTATTGTTCTCATCAGGTTCATTTTCTTCATATCTCTAATGATATTTTTAATCTGTGTCAAGTAATTTAGCTCCCATAGAACCACAGAGTAGGAGGTGACCCCAAAGTCCACCCCATACCAGAAGTAAGACTTTTCTTTACAACAATACATACGACCAGCCTTCCAGTCTCTTTCGCAAGGATGGAAGACTCATTGTCTCTCAAAGCAAAGCGTTCCCTTTTACTCTGGTTGTTAGGAAAGGTTTTTGTTTGTTTGTTTCTCTCTGTACATTGAGGTAATATCTGCCTCTCTGCAACTTCTACCTAAATACTCAACATACTCAAGTAGATGGACACATTCCCTTCAAAATGAAAATCATGACTCTATCATGCCCACCACCTAATACATGGCTTGTCTACAACATGGAGAAGTTTGTAGTAGGACACTATCAAACATTCTAGGAGCCTACCTCATCTTCTCTTATTATCTCAACCTCTCCAGTTGAAAATACTGTTTCCATTGATTCTCTTTTACTCATAACATTTGAGAAGTCCATCTTCTTCATTACACACATACATACACACATACATATTACATAGATATAGGTATAGGTATGCATGTATATTTCATGTTCTTGGCCTTGAGACAATCAGTGCATCACACAGAGGAAGATTTGAGGGGACCTCATCATCTATAGGGAATGCCTCTTAAAACTAAGTTTAATCTTGTGTCTTCTGGATGGTAATGGATAACAGTTTAAGGTGCATAATTCTGCTTCTGTTATTATCCTGTGATATTAATGACCAGAAAGGTCATAAAACAATTTTTTTTCCTATTGTGGTTTATAATGTAGGCTTGTGTTGCCCATAGAGGATGTATTTACCCACATGGTTCTATCTATATGTGGTTTTTCACAAGGCACAAGTGGGTATCTCTAGAGTTTCCTTGCCCACCCTTCTTCAAGAAAGACTAATATCTTCCAGGTGGGAGCCATAATAATGCCATTTGGAACTGTTCACAGAAGGATTACTCTACTAGAATTTCATCTATCAACTGCACCACTTTTATTTCTAATTTAGGGGAAATAATGTTTAGGTTCAAACTTACTTATTCATGGAAATTATCCTTTTAATGAGGTCAGAATATTCAAAGGTATACATTAAAGGCTTGACTCTCTTCCTTCCCACTAAATGTCTGTTAAAAATGACTATTATATATAATACATATCAAGTAAGTCCATTTATTAAAGCTGATAGCAACAGAAAAATTTGAAAAATTATACAAATTAGAATATATCAGACAATACACAGAGTAAATGAACTCTTCTGGTGAAGAGACAGATAGACAAAGGGAGAAACAAAAAGGGAGAGGGGGAGAGAGAGAGAGAGTGTGTGTGTGTGTGTGTGTGTGTGTGTGTGTGTGTGTGTGTGTGTAGTAAGGGGAGAAGAGGGTCCTGCAGAAGGTTCCAGGTACTCCTCTACATAGTAGCTGATTCCTGAAGTGTGCAGGTTATTTTCAGGGTGGGGGACACATACACGCATACATATACATATGTATATATATACACACACATGTACATATATACATATCAAATTAAGGGTATCATTGATATTTTCTTGATCATGATTTTGAATATTTGGGTCAGTAACGATTTTCAAGGTATTTTCCATGCCTTGGATCGCTTTTCAACCTGAATTACTTTGGGTATTGATTCCTCAATGCCCTACCAGTTTCAAAACCTCCAGTACAGATTTCTTCTGTGAATGATCATTCTGCTTTTACTGCATTTTCCAACTTTGTTCTCTTGAGTTCCATTTTTTCTTCTTCTAAAAGTGCATCTGGGATTTGGACAGTTGTAGGGAGGTGGTTTTACTATTGGTGGTGGTGAAGAATTTTTCATTTGTTTTAATTTTGAGGGACTTTATCTTTTTTTCTTGATTAAAATAAAGGAATGTGATTCAGTGACACCTAAGAACCTAAGTTCTAATACTCTATGTTTGTTTTTATAAATACTTACTACATATATAATATAATTTAGTATTGTGGGAAACAGAAAATAAGTGTAATATCAGATGAGCAAAAGATTGGACCGTAAATTTCTATTTGAACTCCCTCATCTTACATATCATGAAGTTGAAACACAGATAGGTAAAAAGATTTATCCAAACTTTTAAGCAGGTTGGTATCTAATATTAAATTTGAACCCGGATCTTTTGACAGAAGATATGGTATTAATCCTACAGTGCATATAATGAATGATCTCTATCTTCAAGGAATTACTAGGAAATCACATCAGAAAAATATTCAATGAAAGTTTGATAATTAACTAAATTCTAAAATAAATTATATGGGGAGGAAAAGTGCTATAAGAAATCAGGAAGAGCAGAGATATGTTAAAATGACTTTTCATGGGACACTGGGTAAAAATTGTGATGAGTACTGGACTTACTAAACATCATACTATTGAGACAAAAACAATAGGTCTGTGTCATATATATATTGCTTGCTCTATAGATTATCCTCAAAACAGAAGACAGAAGCTGGTCATAGCAGTCAGAAGGAAGGCTTTCCTAAGGCCTAGATACTATTAGAACATAGCTTGGTCACAAAGATGAGTTTTCTGGAAAAATGGCTGGTCATACATGGAAGTATTTTATCCTTCTTGGGTAGTCTATTTGATAGGGCTCAGAGAAATGACTTGAACTTGTGCTTTAACCCAGGTGTTTATGGGGGGATAAGAGGGAGATACTTTTGGGAAGATAGTTGTCTTTACACTGACTTGAAGAAGCAGAGAGGAGGAGATGAAAAGATTATTAGACTAGAGAGAAGTCTAAAGTGGAGGTCTGGGTTCTCGCCTCAACTAAGAAACCACATTGTCTTGTGACTCTGGGAAATTCATTTCACCTCTAGAATTAAATTTTGTCATCTATCAAATGAAGAAACTAGAGAAAATTACAGTTGTTTTTTTTCCTCAAATTTTCAGATGTAAAGAAAGGGGAAAATGGAGAGGAGAATTTTGTGAAATAGAGTTCAATAAAGGTTGTTAAAGCTGAAATAAATATTTGGATACTAGAAAGCCTTGTAAAGTTTCCAGGTTCATTAAGTCCAAGATTTTGCCTCTTTTGGGGAAAACAAACATCGTAAGATTTACTCAGAAAAGATCTTAAAGATCAATTAGTCCAAACACTTATTTTTTTTAAATCGGGAAACTGAGGCCAGAGAGGTTAAGTGAGTAGGTCAGGTTCAGTTTGCAGCAAATCTAAACATATTACACTCTAATTCTTACTAGATAGATATTGAATGAGAGGTGTTGGGTTCAAATATTATTTCTTTGCCCTTGGAAATAGGACCTCAGCTCTTTGAGTCTATTTTTTTTTTGTCTGTAAAATAATGCTGTTAGACTAGCTGAACTTTAAGGGCCCTTTGAGTTTATAATGTATATTTTTATCATGTGAAGAAGCAGAATCTGCACTCCATCAAACATCTTTCCACCAAGGTTCTGCTGTCTTCTTTAATGCCAGTTTTAATGCTCTAGGAATAACCCCTGAACCTTACATAAATAACCAGATACAGTTTTGTTATCCTAAAATTTATCAAAATCTTTGCTATTTAAATAGATGTAGATAAATAGGTGCTAGAAGATGTTTTAACTGCTCTGAGTCTCACTTTTCTCAGTTGAGGAAAATAATATTTGGATTTGTTGACTAATTTCTAACATTCTTTTTGAGTGTTGCTTTTACAAAAAAAATCTCTCTCTGCTTATATTCCCCATTTACCTATGTATACATAGGTTTATGCATGTCTATGTGAATTTATTTGCTTTTTATTTATTTATTTTCCCTGCTTCACCCTCAGCTCATGCAACTTCTTGGGGGTAATTGATTTCTAAACTTGAAAATGTTCTATGCAAAGTAAGTCGACTTCATTTGAAAACATAATTTTTTAGTACTTAACATATGTGATCCATGCATAGGCATGGCTACAAAACCTAAAAGGTTTGCAGGGAGATCCTGATGGTATTATAATGGCTATCCTGTATTCCCTTAGAGGAAGTATAAAGTACAGTAGAATGTTCTTAGGATCATAGGGTCATAGATTTATGATTGAATGGGATTTTAGAGACAAGTTCATTTAACCCTTACATTTTATATATAAGGAAACCAGTATATTTTAATGACTTACCCAAGATCCTACAAGTAGCATCAGGGGGAATTTGAATTCAGGTCCTTTGTTTACAGTGCCAATGCTCTTTCTACTGCAGTATGACAGGAATTCTAAGATCATAAAAATGAAATAGACTTCCTAATTTGACTATGAAGAAATAGAAATTGGCAGGATATCAGCAGTCATCCAGTCCAAATTTCTGCTTAATTAAATTTTCTCTATACAGTGTGCATAGTTCCAAGTGGTCAGTCAGTCTAATTGAAGATTTTTGGCAAAAGGGAATGACTACTATGACACAATAGGTATTCAAGGCACCCTACTGGACTTTGGGCTACATGTGATTATTAGTAATTCTTTTCTCATAGCAAGCATAAATCTTCCCATGGAGGTGCAGTTGCTTATCTGCTATACAATATATACCTATACCTTGAAGGTTTAAGTTTTCAATCAATGAAATGGCATTTTGTTATTAAGGGATTCAATTCATTGTAGTAATCACTTTTAAATACTGTACAAAGTTTTCAGAGGGACAAAGAAGGAGTTAAAGAAAACCAGGCTCTTTGGAAATGTTTTAGCTGACAAATCACCTTGCAGCCATTTCACATCACATTGTCTTGATTATGTCTACTTTTCTCATACTGTGTGGCATGCTTGACACTACACAATATGACATGTCAAAAGCAATATTGCAAATGGAAAACAAGAAGAATGAAGACTAGAGGTTGGAGAATGGCAGTTTTCTTTCACATTGACTCAAAATTTTAGTGTTCTTCAAATGTTGCTGCCAAGAATCCAATAACTTAGAAGGATTTTTTCTGGCTGTTGTTTGTTTAACTCATACAGAACTTAGATGACTCAGAAGTGAATAATCTCAAAACAAGAAACCTAGCATCTTGTATTCTAATTTTAGACAAAAGCCATTGAAATGGTGCTTTAGGGTTGTTGTTGTGGTCTACCATGTGTGTAATAATATATTAAACATACATGTATATATGTGCATTTATTTCTCTAAATATATATAGTTTTGTATGCACATATATATAAAGAGAAAAAAGAGAGAGAAACAGGGATAGAATGAGAGAAAGCTCAAAGTAGTTTCCTTGTTATACAAATGAGCACGGAGAAGGAAAGTAACTTGTGTAGGTAACAAAGCTAGTTATTAGAAGACCTCATATAGTAACCTTGGTCTTCTAATTTCTACTATAGTATAATTTCAGCTATATTCATTGACACCTGTAAAATCAGTTTTTAAATGAACCTTTAAATGACCTCCTAAAAATGCATATCTTCTCCCCTCAGTGGACCATTTGCAAAAACAGCTAATTCATAGGATGTAATTATCAATTAATTTTCACTGTGAACCAAGTACAACTCAATTCACTGACTTTTTTCCCCTTTACCTCTAATTCACTCTACTTTTAAATGAAATTAAAAAAAAATAGGACAAGGCATTGCTTTACACAAACACGTATACTGTAATGTGTGCCTAATGCACTATGGCCATAACATATCCAGATGTAGCTCCTGGACCTCTTCCTTCTCTTTTGCAAAAGTTCTGTTACTTGGTTAAGAGTCACTACCAATTTGGAACAACTGGGACCTCAGAACAACTTTTTTAGAACCAAGTTCATCTAGACCTCTCTGTGGCCAATTCTAACTGACAGGCATTCTAACTGACATTACCTACAAATTTGATTAATTCACTTCCTGGGCCTAGATGTAGCTGCTCTGCCTTAAGCCCACCCTGAATTTTCTCTAGTACCCCTCAGATCTAGAAACTTCTAACTTCCTAGGTAATTTGCACATTCTTTCTGGCAACGTAGATAATGAAATAGAGGCACCTGAGGTCCAATTCCTTCCTCCACAACAGCTGGTTCTCTACATTGCCAAACATCCTTCTCTGTTGGGAACACAAAGTTTTGCAATTATTCAGTTTGGAACAACTTGCTTTAAATAGCCCTTAATACATGCCTGCATTATCTAAGATGGTATGTGTTCATCTTTCATTGACAAAGAAGACCATGCTGTCAGAGAAATAATGACATGACTTGTACTTGACTTTGTTTTGAGTGAGGGAGGACTGTGCAGGTCACCAGCCTCACTTTTCCTCCGGAGCCATTTGAATCCAGTGACAGATGACTGGAGATGACCCAGGATGAGGCAATTGGGGATAAGTGACTTGTCCAAGGTCACACAGCTAGTGAGTGTCAAGTGTCTGAGGTGAGATTTGAACACAGGTCCTCCTGACTCCTACACTGGTCCTCTATCCACTGCACCACCTAGCTGCCTCATCTAAGATGGTAGAACTAAGTGGGAAACACCAGGGACTTGCTTCTGGCAAAAGACTTTCTTTATTCCCCTGCCTATGAGAAACGGACTTGAGGTTTTGTTGTTTTGCTTATCCTTTACAGTTCTCGGTGCAGGTGGTGGAGTTCAAGAGTCCAGAAATCCCAGCATGGGTGACCTTGGAGGCAGGATTTCCATGCTGGATTTTGAAACCTAGGGGCCCAGGGTTTGAGGCCAGAGGACCTTTGAACTTGAAACTTGGCAGGACATATAGGAATTGAGTGAAGCTTCCATAGATTGAGGTGGTATAATGGGGGATTATTACCCCCAAAAAAAACATTGGGATGATTTTCATGTGGTTAACTTTTCCACCCAGTCCCGCTCTTTTCAGTCCTCCTCTTACATGTCTTCCCCCATTAGAATATAACTTCTTTCAGATGGGCTTTTATTTTAGAAGTTGGCATTTTATTACTCAGCAAAGCCTAGAGTAGGAGAGAAACACCCTGCTCTGAAGTATCATGTTATTAGAGAAAAATTCTCCCAGGAAATGATCATTGCAATGTAGACCTTTCAAAAGTGGGAAACCATATAGTATTATGAGAAGATACGGTTTTCTTGGATTTCTCTCATAGTAGGAAAAATAAAAAGAATACATTTTATGTTCCACAAAGAAGGGAACTTCTTGTTTCCTTTGGCTCACTTGTCTTCCCAGAACTTACATAGTGCCATCATATAGTATGTATTTAATAAATGTTTATTAACTTACTGATACAAAACCAACTGAGTAATCCACACAACATTGCAAAGAAGAGTTCAGTGAATGATAAGTTTTAGAAGTAGAAAGAACCTGTGTGATTCCAAATCACCTCTATTTACAGATAAGGAAACTGAGAATTAGGGAGGTGAAGTGACTTCATCAAGATCATATAGGAAGTAAACAGCAGAGCTGGAACTCAAATTCAGGTCTTCCAGTCATAAATCTTCTTCCTAATAAAGTACTTTAATCTCAAGGTACCAGTTCTCATAAGATTCTTCTTGCTCCACTCATGCACAAAGATGTATCTCTCTACTAACTTTCCAACAAAACTGGGGAAGGTGCCAATTAAATCATTTAGTATTTTTTAGTACTAGATTACAAGATTTCAATCCTGTCCTTTTAAATACAGGCAATAGCTAATACTCAGTTATGTCTGTAACTGTGAATATGAAACAAAAAAGCTGTCTATAGCTTTGTATGACTCTGCACTAGGCCTCCAGAGCACCAGGCAGATGAGCTCTAGACAAGGATCACTGATGTCTGAATAACAATCCTGACACTCTGCAAAATGTTCAGTCTCTAAAGACAATTTCAGTTATATTCACTGGACTGTAGTTTCTAAGGAAAAAAGATAGATTTATACACTTAAAAAAGATTTTCAGTCAGAAAGGTCTGAAGTGAAAAGGGGTTTCTATGAAAACGACATGACCATGCCCCCTTTTATAAAGAGAAAAGTTCAGATTCCCAAAATGTTTTTTAATTGTCTGAGTTATTGAGTTTTATCCAGATTATACTGTAATGTGTTTTATATTATTAAATAGATCTATGGAAGGTCACTTTTTTTGCCCTTATCAGGAGCCCTTGAAACTCAGATACCCCTTCTTCTCATTCTATCTAGTTCTTTAACAATTTTACTGTCAGCATATTCTTCTGACTGATAATTTCTTGTATGAGAAGGGACTCAGGCAGAGGTGATACCTTTGAAATCATTCAGAAGGAGATTGTAGTAAATGGAAGATATAGGAATCTCTTGGGAGGAGGATGCTTATTCTCTAATCAGAAGTGTCCTAGATAGATCTTTTTCTCCCCCTTTTCTGCATATGAATTCTAAATACATTTTACTGACTATTTCATGTCTGCAGTTTTACTGCAATAGATGTTTTATGTTTAGCTTTCAGATAAAGGTTAAATACACTAAGAAATCCAACACCATATAGAAAAAAAGCTATAATTTATTAAGCAGCTAGATGGTACATTGGATAGAGCAATGGATTGTGATTCCTAAAGAAATAAGTTCAAATGCAGCCACAAATACTTACTAGCTGAGTGACCTTGGGGAAGTAATTTAACTCCTCAATGTCTCAGTTTCCTCATTTGGTTATAACAGAGCTTACCTCCCAAGATTGTTTTAAAGCAATTTGTAAAATGTTTATCTCATATGCAAATAATTTCTACTGGTGTCTTTCTGTGATGCCTTATCTTTGTGTGGAGATGATACTGAGTTCTTGAATGCTATGCTACGTACAGCCAGGACCCTAGAAAGCTACGAATGCAAGAAGAGGCACTATTACAAACATGATGAGTGCTATCTAAAGACTAGACTAAATAAATACAGTGAGGTCTTCCCAATGAATTTCCTCCCCTGCCTTCCCTTTTTGACCAGCTTGTATGGTTTGCATATTAAGATGGGGAAAAGTTGGGATTGCCATGAATAAATTGAGTGATGACATAAAAATGAAAGCATAGGCCTTTCAAAATATCCAACAGTACATATGACAACATAGTGTAGATATTTAAAATCTTCTCTTCAGTGGGAAATCTCACCTACAGGCAAAGTAAAGGATTCAGTTGGAAGGACTATCTTCCTGGCTTTTCTCCTTTTCCAGTTTCTACAGAGAGGTTATGATGGCGATTACTTAATTGATTAACTTTTCTTTTGCACATAGGTATATACACAGGTTAAATATATAGATTGAATGGACATGGATATTTATTGAAATTAAGCCCCCAAAGTTATCAAGAAATATAAAATATGATCTTAAATCATAAGAAGTCATTTTTATTAATAGCTAGTCTGAGCCTTTTGTTTTGTTTTGTTTTTTTCATTTTACATAGGATTACTCAGTTTCAGGGAGAAAAACTGATTGGAACAGGCTTATACACTTTATTAGTGGTAGAGCTATGAGTAAAACCTAGGTCTTTTGTCTCCCCAATGTTTTTTCTACAAAATGTAATATTTGTTAATTTATATAAATACATATGCATGTATAAAGCTAAATATGTGAAAATCTCTATTCTTAGGGGCTTGGGTCTTTTTAAATAAAAATGAAAAGGAAGAATGTAACATTTTTGAAGGAAAGAACAATTTTGTTTACTCATTTCTTAGCATAGTGCTTTGTACAATGCAGGTACTTATGCCTGTTGAATTGAATGAACTATGGTCTCTGAACTTAAGGAGCTCATTTCTGCTAGGTGAGATGATCTGTACACATAGTTGTAACAGAAGATTTTACATGGCAAGTTCCAAAAGAAGAAAAAAAATTTGGAAAAAATACCAGACTAATAATGCTGAGGGAGGAAAATCACTTCTGGTTGAAGGGGACAAGAAAGCTTTCATCTTGTAGGTAATATTTGACTAGACATTTGAAGGATGAGTACTAGAATTTCCACAGTGATTGGGTCGTGGATGAAGAATGAGGTCATTCTAGGCAGAGAGAATGAATGGTATATCCAAAGTCCTCAACACAGTTAAAAGCAGGGTACTTTACTTCGTCAAACACAGTATAAGTCACCAGTCCTGGATAATCTGCAACCCAGAGCACAAAAGAAGACATTTAATAAAGCGTATTTGATTACTGACCTTTGATTGATGAGATGTGAAATAATCATGGAAAATGAACAATCTTGTAAAACTAGGAAAAGAACAAATACAAATATGCTTATTTTCTTAAGAACAGGTGTATTTTCAAACATTAACATATGAACTTGAGTTCATATATTATCAAAGGAATAGAAAGTTTTGAAAAACAAGGAGAGGAATAAGGACAGACACCAATAAATGATCTACACATCACAGGCCCACTGTGTAACAACATCCCTTCAAATATTAGAAGAATGATATTACACTCCATTCCCAAGTCTTCTTTCTCTTCTCTAGGTTAATTATCTTTATTTTCTCTCTCTGTATATACATATATATGTATGATTTATAAAATATTAAGAATACATGAAATTCTATATATATAGTTATATATATTTATACAGTTATATATATACATATATGTATATATAGTTATTTTTATATATATCTACATATAAATGTGTACCTATATGTATATATACCATATTTGCATGCCAGATACATGCACTCATGCATTAAATCTAAATTTTCCTCTCATTTATCCAATTAGAAATGTAATGCAGAAGTGATTTTTATATATGACTTAAATCTTTATAAAATTAATTTTGAAATTAAATTAAATTAAAGCATTAAATAAATTAAAATTAATTTCTAAAATTAATTTTATAATAGTAAACCTAACTATAGTTCCACATATGAATAAAAGTTGCCTCTTTACAGACCATTTAAAAAAATGTATTAGATAGTTCAAGACCTTCATAATCAGAGCACACGTGGGGACTAAAGATCATAGTTACAATTGTCCATTTCTCCTTAACTATTCTAACATAGTTATGCCATCAGGAGCTATTAAAGTTATGTAGGGTTCTTTATCGCTGCTAAATATACCCAGTCAGCAGTCCTTTTGAGTTTATACATGTTATTTATCATCTTCCTATTTGTTCTCCTACTTCCAGGCTCTCTATTGATTGCTAACATTCATATTCCTAAATAAAAATTTCTGAAGAATATGGATTGGGGGGCATTGAGATACAATAGATGGAGTCCTAGATACATAGCCAGAGGACCAGGGTCCAAATCCAGGCTCAGCCTCTTACTATGTTAATGACCTGAGGAAAGTCACTTCCCCTTTCTGATCTTTAGTTTCATTATCCATAAAATGGTACAGCAGAGGTAATTTCCAACATAATGTAACTGGATCATGTGATTATGTGTACTGGATACTTTAATCCTACACAGTGCCTTATGTAAACAAAATATTAAATCAATATCTGCTGAACTACATTTAACCTCTATTTCCTTTTATTTTAAATTTAGTAACTTGTCCTTGGGTTCAAGATTTGCCTAGCTAACCCTCATATATCAAAGGAGCGGGGCTCTCCCCCTACTTCCCCATATAAGCATAAGTTTACCTCTCATGAAATTTCCAGACTGGAAGTAGAGATGGCACCCACATGACTAAATGTAATTGACAGTAGAATTAAAAGTGTAGAAGTACTGTGGGAGCTCAGAGGAGGGAGTAGAGTGATGACTTCTGGCTAATGTGAGCTAGCTCTTGAAGGATGGGCATGATTTCTACTGGTTAGATGTAAGAGAAAATTCTAGATAAATGGGATATATGAGCAATGAGTTAATAAAAGATTTATAATATATGTTTTCCTGCCTGCTTTTCACAGCCTGTTTTTTCTTCTCTGCAAACCACCCCCACCCCATACTATTCTTAGAAATTCCTTTTAGGGAAGTACGATGGTCACAAAGAGATTTTTAGCCTAGTGATCCGCTTATATAATCATGAAGGCATTTACCGTTTTTTTCATATCTGACTAGAGGCTAGTTGCCCAGCAACCCTGGAGTAGTTCAGGTGGCTGAGGGACACCAAAGTGCATTCTACTTTATCTGTAGCACTTCACTGTAAAAGGACAATGCTAATGCACACTGGAGACATTCCATCTGTCATTCTTCCTACAAGACAGTTTGCTTTGCTGTCATTCTAAATATAGTCAAAATTTCACTTGCATTTGACTAATTGTGAGGGAAGGCCAGCCTGGGGAAGTGACAGGCCTGTACACTAGAATAACTTCATAAAAATGTAATCTCATGATAACTGGGTCCAATGTACTTATGTTGTCTAAGAAAAGCTTTATTTTTTGGTGAGCTTTTTATTGATGTCTTCTGGTTTTTACATCATCATAGTTTTCCTCAGTACCCCTCTATCTCACCCTTTCCCTTCTCTCAGAGAATCTTCCCATATAATCAATAGTATTTTAAGACAAAAAAATAGAAAAAATCAGATTAATACACTAATATATATATATGCATATGTGTGTATATATATGTAATGAATATACATAAACTGTGCAATCTGCAACATATGTAGACCTCCCACCTCCATCAACGGGGAGGGGATTGTGAAAAATTCTCTTCTAATGAATTGATCTTATGAATTTGTTTGCAAAATCTTTATATACATATATATATATATATATATACATATAAAACTATAAACATGAACAGGGCTAGATACAAAGTAAATAATTATCATATAAATAACAAATGAATGAAATTCGATTATAGGCCAGATATATGGTCTGTCTGTCTCTCTTTGTCTCTCTCTCTCTTGCAATCAGAGTTAAATGACTTGCTGAAGGTTACATAACTGGTTCATGTCAAGTGTCTGAGGTCATGCCTTTCTAACTCCAGGGCCAGTGGCAACACCTAGCTGCCCCAATCACTCTCCTTTAAAATATT
This sequence comes from Potorous gilbertii, assembly GCA_028658325.1. Classification (NCBI taxonomy): domain Eukaryota; kingdom Metazoa; phylum Chordata; class Mammalia; order Diprotodontia; family Potoroidae; genus Potorous; species Potorous gilbertii. The sequence continues at coordinate 595,854,469 of CM053769.1, read as the reverse complement.
AGTGTTGAATTTAATTTGAAGTGATGACACCTAGGGCTTTTAGAATCCAAATCAGTTTTTAGCTTATGCTTGGCAGAATGTTGTTAGTAAATTTAAAATAATAAAACATTTATATGGATTAATGTCTATAAACCCCCTCCCTCAAATTTTATTGCTATCTCATTAGAAATGCAAATGTCAAAGACAAGCTATATCATTTAAATTAATAAAGTAAAATTGTAAATCCATTATTTATTGAGGCTTATTTAAAATTACCCTTTACAGCCAGCTCCAGACTTACCCAATTTATATAAAAATGAAAATTGAAATTATAGGATCCTAGATCTTATAGCAAAAAGACATATCAATGGATTATAGGATAGAGCCTTCTCCTTGTAAGAAGGAAAAATGTATTATCAAACCTATTTTACACAGGATCCGATTGAAACCTCCCAAAAATCTAGTCACCTAATGTAGCAAATAGTTTAGGGACAGGAATGGAGTTAGTGTGAAGAGGGATGTGGGGGAAAGGCATCTAGTGGAAAGCAATCATAACCAATAGATAAATGATAGATAGAGAGATGATAGATAGATAATAGATAGATAGACATAGACAGAGAGGTAGACAGAGAGATATAGATTGATAGAAGGTTCAAGAAGACACCATCCTAACAAAGGTCACTTTTTCCATAACTGGGGTTGATTACATGACTGTAATCCTAATCTTTATATTTGACCACTGAACCTATAACCAGATGACCTGAAAATCCCTTACATTCAGTAAATCAATATTGTCTGCTATGCACAGTACAATGCAAAAATTATTCTTACAATTCAAAAGACTTGAAAGATAGGTGAAGTGCTAGACTTGGACTCAGGAAGACCTGGCTTTGATTCTGGTCTCAAATAATTAGATCAATATAGATATAGACAGATAAGTAGATAAATAGATAAAAAGATAGCTACACGTATCTGATTTATACAATGTTTGTATTACTTGAAATATTACATTTTATTCATATACACTCATCTAAATATATACATATGCTATGCACATACATATTTGATTTATGAAATTTGAGTATACATGAAATTATCTATGCATATACAGGCATTTAAATATACACACACATTATATAAGTGGGTGTATGTATATATTATATAATCTTAACAACAAACCTTTGAAGTAATTGTTGACAGATATTAGCTCCATTTGCATATGGGGAAACTGCTGCTGAGAAAGATCCAGTGAATTGTCTAAAGAGTATCTGGCCCAGTACTCAAATTGTTGTCTTCTTGACTCCAAGTCTACTGTTTCATCTAGTATACTTACTGTCCTGCCTTTTAAGTCTTCTGAATTGAAAGAATTTTTGTAGAGTACTATACATAGCAGTAAATATTGATATATTGAATATAATGAATTTTGAAGTCATCAAATCAGTAGACGAGAAGCATGTGTTTATGCAGCCAGTCGCAATTATGGAAAAGGGAGCCCTTAGGTTCCCTGTTAGGATGAGGCCTTCTGAGAGCCCACATCTATCCTTATTTTCTCCTTCCTCTTCCCACAGATCTCTGCCCTATCCCCTACTTTTACTTTCAGACAGCTTTTCTATCAAGCTTCTTTTGTCTGTTTGTATTGTTTTGTTTTTTCACTGATGATAAAATATTAGATAATTATTGGAGACTCCTTGGGATATCACATTTAAAAAATATGCTTAAAGACAGAAAAATCATTCGAGACATAAAACAAAAAGTCAAAATGGGAAAAAGGAAAGTCAGTAAAATTAATGTTTTGGGAGGAGTGAACCCAGACCCCAAAATCAAATCGCTCACTATAGGCATTCCCTTAATTTGCTACCTTTGGTATGCAGCAATTTTCCTGTTTTCCAAAAGTCAATAACTATGAAATGTTATTTGAAAGTTGGCAGAATTCTTCATCTATATGGAGATGTTGATGATTTATAATTTTATTTTGAATTTTTCCTATGAGAATGACATCTTTTTACATCTCCCCCAAACCCTTAGTAAATTTTTAAACATTTACTGGCATATGATTGGTTACTGAGGAGATTAATTTTCAGGTGTAACCTAGAATACATGGCTTCTGAAGTTTCTTCCAAATCTGAATATCTTTGAGTCTGTGAATTACTTTTGATAATGAGTTTCTTTTCAGGATAAAAGCTAATTCTTCTTTTATAGTACAACTGTAATAGGACCAACATCTACTAATGTCTCTTTGCCACCGAAACATGGGTTAGGTATTCTTGAGGTTTTACTAAATGGGTGACAGGTTGAGGGAGGCTCAATCTGTGTGCTCACTGATGCAATTTACCGGTAATCTCCAGGCATATTGACATGACTGCTTGTTGCCAAAAGACATTAAAAAAGTGATCAACTTCATGAGTTTAAGAACTGTTCGGATTTACTATACACTCTAAGACCTCCAGTTACCACAACTTGCTCTCTATATGTGCTCTATATAGTGCTAGAGCATTATATAACTATAACTATATATATATATATATATATATATATATAAATGCATGTATGTGTACATATATATATATGATATATATGTGGAGATGTGTGTTTTATATATATGTATGTATGTATATATGTACACATTTCTCTCTCTTGAGATACACACACATATATGGAGAGAGAAAGATACACACATATATACATATTTGTATGTATGTATTTTTTTCTATGCTATGTCTATGTAAACCTCCCTTTGTTAGTAGTTTAATGACTGATTAGTCCTGTATTTCAGTTCAGCATCACACCTGAATTAATTCTGATTCTGGCTCACACTAACAACACACCTTTGAATATACGAAGAAAGCTATCATTCCTCACCCTCAGGTATTCTCTTCTCCAGATTACATATCCCCATTTAATTCCTCTAATTCTCATGTGGCATGGATTCTACAATTCTCTCACTAGAGACATTAAAGCCTCTAAATGTCATTCCTAAAATATGGTATCCAACCTCTTTTCTCTCAAACACAGCCACCTTTATTTATACCCTTATCACCTGTCAGCTGGACAATTGAAATAGTCTCCTAATTCTCCTCCTTGCCTCAGGTCTCTCTTCATTCCATTTCATTCTCTTTACAGGTGCCAAAATAATGTTTTCTTAAGTGTAGATGTAACTGGGCCAATTCCAGACCCAATAAGGCTCAATGACCTTTTTACTTTCTACTCTGAAATCACCTCCATTTATCTTTTAAAGTCCTTTCAAAATTTGGCCTCCATGTATATTACCAAAATCATTAAACTTCCCCTCCTCCTATTCTCCAATCTGAAATGTAACTAAACTGAAGTTGTGTCTATTTCTCACATCTGCCACTTCATCTCTCATCTTTTTGCCTTTACATTAATCATCCTCTGTGCCAAGAATTTTCTACTTTCCTACAAAATCTGTAACTTCTCTCAAAATGCAGCTCAAGCTCTACATGCTTCAAAGTGAATTTCCTGATCCTTTCTACTGCTAGTTCCTCTAATATATTAAAGTAAATGATAATTGAACTCCTCTTTCTGTGTTTCATATTTATTCTACATGCATTTATTCATGTTCATATTGTCTCCCCTAAAAAGGATAAGCTTCCTGAAAGCAGGAAAGGATCATATAATTTTTGCCATTGCACTTTATATCACCATTGCTTTGCATGGTGTCTGGCACAGAGTAGACACTTCATAAATTGGGCATTGATTGTTCATTGGTTTATGTAGAATTGAAGAAAACATTCCAAATGTAGTATCTTCCCAAAGCCTATTACAGTGGTATGAAAACATGCCTTCTCACAGATAGACTGCTGAGTAAAGCATTCAAAGGCTATGTTTTATTTTAAGCTTCTGTCTTTACTTTAAACATACTATCAACTAGTACAGAATTTCTGATCCATTGGAATGCATACATACTTTTTCTCATATGAACTCTTATCTATCCATCCCCCAGACAATGTTTGAACAGTCAATTTTTTGAGCTCCAGTTTAGGATTAGGCACTTATTCTAATTAAATTTCATTTTATTTAATTCAGTCTGTTGTCCCAATAAGTGTAGATACAAGCTATATCATTCATTATGATAGTAATATTTGTATCTTATGTCAACATGTCATATGTTTCTTCACTCCAATCATTGATATAAAAATTTATGCTGGTCTCTGGCACATTGAACCATAAAACTTCTCCCAAGATAACCCAGGAACATCTTTGTATTATTGTTCCTAGAGAATTAGCTAAAAAACTAGTTGCAAGAATTGACACCATTAGGAAAGATGTAGAATATAAATTAAGCCCAAAGACATCATCATCATTTTTAGATATTACCAACAAAGTCCAGAATCAAGAGAAAGAAAGAAAAATTCCCTTTTAAAATTGGTAGAGATAATATAAGTTATTTTTGAGTCTACCTGCCAAAACAGATTCAGAAACTACATGAATACAAAATGAACACAAAACTACTCATACAAATAAAGTCAGATCTAAACAACTAGAAAAATATTATTTATCAATTGGTTGAGCCAATATAGTAAAAATGGCAATTCTATCTAATTTAATTTACTTATTCAGTGTCATACCAATAAAACTGTCACAAATTATTTTACAGAACTAGAAATAATCATAATAAAATTCATCTGGAAGAACAAAACGTCAAGAATATCAAGGAAGTTCATGAAAAACAGTGTGAAGGAAATTGACCTACTTATACCAGATCCCAAACTATATTATAAAGCAATGATTATCGAAATAATCTAGTACTGGCTAAGAAATGGAATGGTGGATCAGTGGAGTAGATTTAGGTACACAATGCACAACACTAAATGACCATAGTAATCAAGTGTTTGACAAACTCAAAGATCCAAGCTTTTGGGACAAGAACTACTATTAAAAAAAATGGGAAATCTAGAAAATAGTTTTTTAGACACAAGGTATAGACCAAAATCTCATATCATATAGCAAGATATGGTCAAAATGCATACATGACTTAGACATAAAGGGTGAGATCCATAAGCACATTTGAGGAATATAGAGGGTGATCACCAAGGAGTAACAGGCAATATTCAGGAATTATCCAGAGGGAAAATTATCTGTATGAAAATTATTCAGTGCCTTTCACAAGTACCTTGAGGCCTATGAAGTCTGCATGACTTTGTCAAGATCACAGGGTGAAAACACAACCAAAACACAGAAAGAAAAATCAAGCTTTTGATGTTCTGAATTCTAATGTTGCCTCTTGATTCCCAGTTTATATCTCAAGCAGCAACATGTAAAAAATGTAAATAGTCTCATGAAGTAAAAATGACAAAGCCTGTTGACAGTTGCCTCCTCTATTAACTCTAAAACATTTAGCAATTTTACCTAAAGACATAATTGACATAGTTGCTGAAGACCAGTAGGAGTGAGATGGATTAGACATCATTATCAGAAATAAATCACCTTGTATTTGCCGGAATGAAATGGCATAGTATGCATCTCCAGCATCTTTATATTTAGTCTCCATGACTGGAATGAAAAGCACAAAGATACCTGATGGTGTGAAAGTAAACATAGAGAATGAAAATAAATATTGCAAGCTGAATAGAGGGGGAAAGATGTTCTCTTTACTCCCCTGGATTCCATCATCATAATTCTCATTCATTTCAGATACCTCACTGATTAAAGGAAGAATAGATTAGTTGAAGGCTTCCCAGCTGCTAAGCCTCCCCAACAAGTCACTGATGATTTCAACAGATGGTCCTGCTATTAGACCATCGAGAACTATATGAGCTATTTATCCTCCTCCAGGCAAGCCATCACTTGGATTGAGGAACAGAATGATAAACGAGTGTATTGTCTGAGAGAATGCCATAGGACATATCTTTCCTGAGCAGCATCCAAAGAGCATCTTGAGCACAACTATTATGATGCTGAAAATTAATAGTCTAAGAAAGAACTCAAATGACAGTGAACACCTCCACAATGGCTCTGTAGTACTTCATGCTCTGTGTGGTTGTGTATTAATTTGTATTTGTACATGTACGTATGTGCACATGTGTATTCATATGTACAAACAGGTACCTGCATACCTGTGTGTGCTTAACAGGCATAAACTGAGATAAATCAAGTCATAGAAAGCAAATTGCTATATTCTAGTAAGGAAAAGTTGCTACATTAGGTAATGTTCCATGAAAATAAACATCCCTAAGATAACATGGCTCTGTCGCCTCATAAAATGCACTTTAAAAGGCTAAAGGAGAGAAAGATTTGAGCCTGTAAAGTGGAATCTTTTTTTTTTATTATGATGTTTAACTTTCTTTGAAATGAGGTTCCCATAAAAGCTGTATAAAATGAATATAGCACTTCATGAGTAGCTCTGGGGAGTTATTTAAGCTCTAAAATGTCTGCATTTGAGAGATGATTCCCTTGTTAAACAATTGGTAGTATTTTAGGCAAACGATTATCACTAGGAACCTCAGAAATGCATATAAACTGGGTATTGTCCCTAAAGACTGCTTTTCAGAGCTTGTCAAATGCTCTTTTCTCTTTCCCTTCAATGACTGACTTATTCCAGCACTAAGCAATTTATGCAGCATGGGAAATTTACCCCCTTAGTCTCCAAAAAAAGACAGTCATTTTCTTATTCATTCTGTTAAGGAGTTGCACTTAACATGTCAGGTGCTAGGTACATCAATGAACATTTCAGGAAGTTCTTTTAAATTAGTAGGAAATGAATATGGCTTCATAGAATCTTAAAATTCGAAGGAAACAGTAGCTATCAAAGCAAGCTTCCTACCAATATGGGAATATCTTAGGAGAAAGAGAAAGGGAGAGGGAGAATGTAGTGAAAGAGTCAAGAAAGAGCTTTTTCAATGAAGCATAAAAAGGGGAAGGTGAGAGGGAATAAGTGAGCCTTCCTTTTATCAGATTTGATTTCAGGAGGGAATAACATACACACTCATTTGGATATGGAGGTTTTTCTTACTCTGCCAGAAAGCAGGGGAGAAGGAAATGTGAGGGCAAGCAAAATAGGATCTGTTTGATGTTTTTGTTTATACCAGAATGTATAATGCCTCTATTTGAATGTGACTAAACAAGATCTTCCTTACTCATTGATAGGTCTGTCCATTGAGGGAAGCTTGATTAGGGGAGTTGCTTTCTAGTAGAGTCCCAAGTAACTTACCTTTTTTCTATTGAAGCACTGGGTCAGAGGGTTATGACCTTTGGCTCTGAAAAGTGTATAAATACTCTGAGGGTGAGGTTTTACTTTGAGGCTTAGTTTTTGGAAGAAGGTTTGAGTGCCAGATGAGAGTTTGGGAAGTGACTAAGCAGCCTCCTGGGCTTGAGAACCCAGATGTTGGTGCTTCCCTCTCTGGCAAAGATATATCTATGTATGTTAATGGTCAGGCAGTTTGGAAGTGCTATCTGTTGATTTTTGATTTCTCTAAAATTTTGATTTTGATTTCCTCTGATACCTGTGCTTGATTAAAGTTATTGTTAATCCCTCAAAAGCGATCTTTCCTTTTAGAGAAGCATAACAAAGAACCTGTGGTAGCAGGCTACCCTGCATATATGTTGGGGCACTTATTAATACAGGGAATAAAAGAAGAGGGATAATAGAAGGGATGGTAGATTGGGGGAAGGGATAATTGGAAGTAGATACATTGGTAGAGGGACAGGTCAAAAGAGCGAATAGAATAAATGGAGGGTGGAACAGGATAGAGGGAAATATAATTAGTCTCTCGCAACTTGATTGTTATGGAAGTGTTTTGCATTCCTACACATGTATAACCTATATTAAATTGCTTGCCTTTTCAATGGTAGTGGGTGGGGAGGGGGAAAGAGAGAGAACATGGAACTCAAAGCTTTGAAAATGAATGTTAGAGGTTGTTTTCACATGGACCTAGGAAATAAAATATATAGGCAACAGGGTCTAGAAATCTATCTTGTACTATGGGAGAATAGAAGGGAAGGGAATGGGGGGTGGTGATAGAAGGGAGCGAAGATTGGAGGAACAGATAATCAGAATACACACTGTACTGAGTTTAGGGGGAGATGGGGAGAAAATTTGAAATTCAAAATTTTGTAGAAGTAAATGTTGAAAGCTGAAAATAAATAGATTTAAGCAAAACAACATGGCTTCTGGCTCTTAGGCCACATCTCCAAGCTGCTTCTGGACATAGTTTTTGTTGTCATTCACTCATTTTTCAGTTATGTCTGACTCTTGTATCCCCACTTGGAGTTATCTTGGCAAAGATACTGGAGTTGTTTGTTGTTTCCTTTTTCAGTGCATTTTACAGATGAGGAAATTAAGGAGAACAGAGTTAAGTGACTTTCCCAGGTTACACAGCTATTAAATGTCTGAAGTCAGATTTGACCTCAGAAAGATGAATTTTCCTGATCCTAGGCCTGGCAGCCTATTCACTTTGCATTGTTGGCACTCAGTAAATGTTTGTTGATATTCTCATGATGATGCATTATCAGTTTGAAAAAACTGAGTTAGACACTGGACAAGTGCAAACCAGGTGATGTGGTGTATAGAATGGCAGGCCTAGGGTCAAGAAGACTTGAATTCAAATTTGACCTCCAACACTGTGTGACCCTGGAAAAGTCACTTGAACCTCTGTTTGTCTCAGTTTCCTTAGCCATAATGTGGAGACAATAATAGCATTCACCTCAGAGGGATGTTATGCAGATCAAATGAAAAGAAGGAAGAAAAACGTAAATTGCTTAGCAGAGCACATGGGACATAAGTGCTATGTAAATATTAACTAATTTTTTAAAAAGTGCCTTGTCCTGGGTAAATAAGCTACTGAGTATCTGTGACAGAAATCAAACTTTGCATCAACTCCAGGCCCAGTACTCTTATTTACTATACCACCAAACTACAATGGCAGGTACAGTTTCTAGAAATAGGGTGTAGATGGTTCTAGTCTACTCTGGCCTCATTTGACCTCATCTAGAATTTTTTCACTTCTGCTTATAATAGCTTAAGAAGGACATTCATAACCTGGTGAGTATCTTTGTGTTTGTCCTTCATTTTTGAAGAGGGCCATGACGTCAGGGAACTGATGACATGACAGGCAGTTGACTTGTATTTGAGTGAGGGAGGGCTGTGCAAGGTCAATAGCCTCACTTTCTCCTCCAGAGCCATCTGGATCTCTGTGGCATTATATTGATAAGGATGACTAGTGACTGCCCAGGATGCAGTTGGAGATCTTGGCTCTTTTAGGTTAAGGTCTTTTCAGGTTCTCACTTTGAGTGAGATAACACCCATTCAGTGAATAGTCCTCTTTAAGGAGTGAGTCAAGGGATGGCCCCTTTAATTAAAAGCAAAAAATCAGACTCAGAGGGGAAGACCCTCAGGGTTGCTGGCCAAAAGTAAAACAATTACAATTTACATTCAGTTTGATCCAGAAGGATCCAAAATGTAGACATTAGGCAGTGCTTGAACAGGGACCTATTGTCCAATTTATGAGCTCCAGAGTGAAATGGCTTTAAGATTTGATTTTTGAGGGAAGGAAGGAAGGAAGGAAGGAAGGAAGGAAGGAAGGAACAGAAGGAGGAAAGGATCTAGTCAGTCGACCCCGAGTTAACTGGGCAGCTTTCGGCCTTCAAAATTTACCTTTCTTTGGAGAGGATGAGTTGAGTTATCAAAATGACTAAGTCACCATTCTGGCAGCTGAGACTACTCACAGAAGAGAGATGGACATCCAAATGTTAAGTACTTGGAGTACATGAAAATCTGTTATAGTAACAGAGAGAAGACTAGAAGGGGAAGGAAGGGTGCACATGATACCTAGTTTTAAATATTAAAGAGTAATCATGAAGAAAAGGATTAAATTTCTTCTGTTTACCCCCAGAAGGCAGATCCTACAGAAAGGGGTAGAAGTGACAGCTGGTCAGATTTAGGCTGGAGAGCAGAGAAAAAATAAACAAACAAAACTTACTACCAGTTAGAACTGCTAAAAAGTGGAATAGTGTTCTTTGGAAGGTAGGAAGGTAGGCAAGATTCCCAGATCCTTCTTCCCTCCCACACCCTCACCGTAGTTCTTTAAGCAAAGTCTAACCCAGTTATCAGGTGTGTTATAGTGGCGATTACTGTCATGTAGATTTGTACTAGATGGCCCGTTGAGGTTATTTCTGAATGTTTTAGGATTCTGTGATACCCTATTCAAGGGTCAGCAAAGTACATTTTTTTTTGGAGGGCCCAGAACTTAGAATTTCTTTTAAGTTTTGAAATAAAAATTTATTTTATTTAAAAATGTAAAAAAACTAAAAGAAAATAAAAACAACACTCAACTCAGGAGCCAGAGAAAAATAGGCAGCAACAACTCCTACTGTGTATAAGTTGACAGAAAAGGGAGATTTGTGAGATATAGAAGGTGGAAGTCTTCGATTCTTTGTATCAAATGTCTGTATCTTGCATGGCTCCTAGCAGGGTGTTAGACACATTGTAAAGGTCTAGTAAATATTTTATTGATTGATTAATTGATCCTGACCTGCTTTCAGTTTGAGAAATAAAGGTGAAAATAGAGGTAGAACAAAATCCCTAATGACCATTACCATCCATATTTGTATTGACCCCATGCAAAGTACTACAAAGAGCACTGGATAGAGAATCAGAAGACTCAGAATCCACTGCATTTCTGCCAATAACCACACCATTTAATCTCATGGGGTTTAGTTTCCTGGTAAACTAAAGAACTGAATAAATAATAAAGACTATCTAATATTTAAAGTTTTCTCTAGAACAAAAATCTTCAGAAAATATTGGTTTTTCTGAAAAATGCTTTGGTCTTAACAATTCAGGGCTCCAAAGGCCTGAAGGGTTTGCATATAAACAATGGAAATTAAACTATAAAACATGAATAATATAGGTTTGTATGTTAAATCAACAAAAGCATCATATATGGCAATAACTTGCCAATGATGCTGGGTAACTAAAATTTAAATTTTGAGATTCTTAAAAAAATCTATGCGGGCATATAGATATACACATACATATAAACGATCCACACATGTGCATAGGCACACAAATGAATATATGTACACAATATACTATATACTATATACATGCACATACCTGTGCACACACATGTATATGTATATATACACATGTCTTTCAAGGATACTTTTCTTCAGTCATACCTTCATCTAAGACCAAACCAGGGTGACAGCATATTGTGGTTGACAGCTCTTTCTTTGAGCCTCACTTTACTCATTGTGCAATGAGATGAGAGAAGTTAAACAAGATTGCCTCTAATTTCCCTTATAGATCTAAATCTGTGGTCTTAGGATCCTATATAACTTTCAGGTAACAGAGTTCTACCATACCTCCTTCTATATAAAATCTTTTCATCTGGTTATACCCTGGGGCTAGGGGAGAAAATGAACAGAACAAACTTACCCAGATCCATGCAGGAACAAGTCACAACTGAATTGAAAGTAAAGTTACATTTGCATGGCCCCTATGTAACATTTCTCTCTCTGAAACGTAATTATTTCTCTCAATATTAGTATTTCTCAATTTAGACAAAGAATTCAGTTCAATTCAACACGCTGATAAATTTTATTTTTATCTTACATTTATTTAGCTATGTCTGAATATGATATAATCTCCAAGGAGAAAGAAAGTTCCTTGATTTCAGAAATTATCTCATTTTTATATTTGTACCCCTAATACCCGGCACATGACCTGACAAAACAAATAGGTTTTTTTCCTTTTTTTCTTTTATTTATTTATCTGTCTATTTATTTATTTTTAGTTTTCAACATTCATTTTCCAAAGATTTTGAGTTCCAAGTTTTCTCCCCACATCTCTCCTCCCCCACCCCAAAACACCATGCATTCTTATTACCCCTTCCTCCAATCTGCCCTCCCTTCTATCACATCCCTCCCTTCCCTTATCCCCATTTTCTCTTTCCTCATAGGGTGAGATAGATTTCTATACCTCATTACCTGTCTTTCATAATTCCCAGTTGCAGTGCAAAAATAATTCTCAACATTCATTCCTTAAACTTTGAGTTCCAGCTTCTCTCCCTTCCTCCCTCCCTACTCATCTCCACTGAGAAGGAAAGCAATTCAATACAGGCTATATATGTTTAATTTTGCTAAAGATTTCTGTAATAGTCATGTTGTGAAAGATTAATTACATTTCCCCTCATTCTATCCTGCCCCCTATTTATTCTATTCTCTTTTTAGACCTTGTGCCTTCCCTAAAATGCTTACTTCTAATTACTCCCTCTTCCCATTTACCCTCCCTTCTATCCACTCCACTCTACTTATACCATTCTCTCCTACTTTCCTGTAGTGTAAGATAGACTTTCATAACAAATTGAGTGTCCATGTTATTCTTTCCTTAAGCCAGATATGATGAGAGTGAGCTTCAGCTTTTCCCTCTCACCTCTCCACATTTCCCTCCACATTGAAAAAGCTTGTTCTTGCCTTTTATGAGAGATAATTTGCCCCATTTTATTTCTCCCTTTCTCTTCCCAATATATTCCTCTCATACCCAAATTTTATTTTTTTAGATATCATTCCTTCCCATTCAACTCATCCTCTACCCTCTGTCTCTGTCTCTCTCTGTCTATCTCTCTGTCTCTCTCTGTCTCTGTCTCTCTCTCTCTCTCTCTCTCTCTCTCTCTGTGTGTGTGTGTGTGTGTGTGTGTGTGTGTATAATCCCGCCAACTCACCAAATACTGAGAAAACTTTCAAGAGGTACAAATATTATCTTTTAATGTAGGAATGTAAAAAGTTAAACTTTAGTAAATCCCCTATGATTTCGATTTCCTGTTTGTCTTTTCATGCTACTCTTGATTCTTGTGTTTGAAAGTTAAATTTTCTATTGAGCTCTGGTATTTTCATCAAGAATGCTTGAAAGTTCTCTATTTCATTGAATGGCTATATTTTTTCATGAAGGATTATACTCAGTTTTGTTGGGTAGGTAATTCTTGGATTTTATCCTAGTTCCTTTGACTTCTGGAATATCCTATTCCATGTCCTTTGGTCCCTTAATGTAGAAGCTGCTACATCTTGTGTTATCCTGATTGTAGTTCCACAATACTGGAATTGTTTCTTTCTGACTGCTTGCAATATTTTCTCCTTTACCTGGGAACTCTGGAATTTGGCTACAATATTCCTAGGAGGTTTGCTTTTTGGACCTCTTTCAGGAGGTGATCAGTGAATTCTTTCAATATTTATTTTACCCTCTGGATCCAGAATATTAGGGAAGTTTTCCTTGATAAATTCATGAAACATGATATCTTGGCTCTTTTTTTGATTGTGGCTTTCAGGTAGTCCCATAATTTTTAAATTGTCTCTCCTGGATCTACTTTCCTGATCAGTTGTTCGGCAATGAGATATTTCACATTGTCTTCTATTTTTTTATTCTTTCGATTTTGTTTTATAATTTCTTGGTTTCTCATAAAGTCATTAGCTTCCATCTGCTCCATTCTAATTTTTAAGGAACTATTTTCTTCAGTGAGGTTTTGAACCACCATTTTGCTAATTCTGCTTTTTAAAGCATTCTTCTCCTCACTGGCCCTTTGGGTCTCTTTTTCCATTTGGGTTAGTCTATTTTTAAAGGTGTTATTTTCTTCAGTATTTTTGGGTCTCCTTTGTGACTTGCTTTTCATGATTTTCTTGCATTCTCTCTCATTTCTCTTCCTAATTTTTCCTCCTCCTCTCTTGTTTGATTTTCAAAATCCTTTTTGAAGTCTTCCATGGCCTGAGACCATTGCATATTTCTCTTGAAGGTTTTGGTTGCAGAAGCCTTGACTTTTATGTCTTCCTCTGGTGGTATACATTGTTCTTCCTCATCCAAAAGCATGGAAGAAAATATGTATTCACCAAGAAAGTCACCTTCGACAGTTTTACTTTTTTTTCCTTTTTATGGGCATTTTCCCAGCTAGTTACCTGACTTTTGAATCCTTTGTCAAGAGAAGTGTATACTATAGGCACCTGAAAGTTCTCAGTTCCTCCCAGGTGGCACAATCCAGGGAGAGTGGTTTTCTCCTCTCCTGGTCTGTACTCTTGTCTGGGAGATACCACAAGCTTTTCTGCATAGGATGTACAAGTAGAATTACCTCTCCAGAACCTCCCCCAGCTCCACCAGTCACTGCTCCTCTTCACCTCAGGGTCACCACTCAAGGCTGAGACCCAGATCAGCTACTCAATTTCCCCGGGTCTTTAGGCCAAGGTCTCAAAAAATGGATGCTGCTGCAGCCTCCTGTGGATGCCTGTCACCCAGGTGAAAGAGTTTTCTCACTGACCTTTGAATCATCTCTGGCATTTGTGGATTGAGGGACCTAGAGACTGCAGCTGCTGCTGGTGGTGCCCTGAAGCCTGCTCTGGTCCTGTCTCTGTCACATGACCAAGGCCAGGCTGTACTCTGCTTCGTGTCCAGTGTGATAGACTTTTCCTGTAGGCCTTTCAGGCTGCCTTGGGCAAAACAACTCTGTTGTTTTGTGGCTTCTGCTGCTCTAGAATTTGCTTAGAATAATTTTTTTTACAGGTATTTTATGAGTTGTACAGGGAGAGCTTCTACAGGTAGTCTTTCTACCCCTACTGATAACTTTTAAGCTCCTACTCTCTGTCTAATGCTGGCCAGGTATTTTGAGGGATAGAAATGATATAACACAAAGGGACTGTTGTTAAGTCTGTCAATTATGTGTGTGAATCATACACACACACACACACACACACACACATATCATATATAAAAACATGTATAAATATATACTGAAAGAATCCAAAAAAAATCCCGAAAGTTGGTATAAATTATAATAACAATTTAGAATTCCATAAGATTGTAGTGATATAAAGTGCCTTTCTCACAACAGCCCAGTTATTGTGGTAGTACATTTTTTCCATTTTATAAACAAGAATTTGAGGTTCAGAGAGTAAAGGGACACATGTCAGGGCTGAGAGTTAGTGAGGCCAAAGATGGAAAGAAACAGATTTTATTATTAGTGTTTTAAATGCATTTTAACCCCACACAAGGCAAGACTTGAGGTAGAAAGGTTAAAACTGAAGAAAGGTTAAAAAAAAAAGCAGAGGATAGGAGAATCAAGAGTACATAGCTAGATTTGTCTTATGTCTCCTGGCCAGCTCAAGGCACCTGAACAGTAGCGTTGATAGAACACTCGGTCTGGAATCAATCAACTAATCAATAATTATGTGCCAGACACTGTATTATGGATAAGGAATATAAAACGAGGCAAAAAGACAATCCCTGTCTTTACATAGCTTTCAACTTAATGGGGGAAAAATATTATGAAAACATGTATAAAAGCAAGACATTTACAAGATAATTAGGAATAATTAGCAGAGGGAAGGAACTGGAACTGAGAGAACCCAGGCTCTCTTTAGAAGGTGGGATTTTAGTTAAGACTTAGACAAAGTCAGGGAATCCAGAAGTCAGTTGAGTGGGGAACACATTCCAAACATGGGAGAGAGCTAGAGAAAATCTCCAGAACTAAGATTCAGAGTGTCTTTTCTGAGGAACAGCAAAGAGGCCAGTGTTGCTGGATCAAAGAGAATGTCTTGGAAAGTACATTCTAAGAAGATTGAAAAGGGAAAAGAGGCCTGTGAAGGGCTTTGATTGCCAAACAGAACATTTTATATTTGTTCTTGGAATGAAAAGAAAGACACTGGAATTTATTAAGTAGGGAGAGGGTGACATGATCAGGCTTGCATTTTAGAAAAATCCTTTTAGAAGTAGAATGCAGGGCAGATTAGAGTGAGTAGAGGCTTCAGACAAACAATCAGAGTATTGTAACAATCAAGACGTGAGGTGATAAGGGCCTGCACTACACTAGTGGTGCTGGTAGAGGAGAGAAGAACACTTATTGGAGAGATGTTGTCAAGGTGAAATCAACAGACCTTGGCAAAACCTTGGATATGGGGAGTGGGAATGGGGTGAGATTGTGATGATTTCTAGATTACGACTCTGAGTTGTTTGAAGAATGGTGTTGCACTCTACAGTAATTGAGAAGGTAGTGGGGTTTAAGAAAAAGGATGATTTCTGCTTTGGATAATATTTTAAGATGTTTAGCAGAAATCCAATTCAAGATACCTGACAGTAGGAGGTATACGATTGGAGGTCAGTAGAAAGATGGGGCAGGAGAGGTAGATTTAAAAGTCTTCAGCATAGAGATGTTATAGGATAGGAAAGACATGGGTCATAGAAAATGAACTTGTTGAGAGGGACTGATTTAAAATAAGTGAAAAAGTGGGGATGCCAGAAGGGCCAACCTGTTGGAAGAGAGGTTAAATAAATCCTTGGGAAAGAGTAACACCACTTCATTATGTGAGACAGGGATGAAGGAAGAAGAAGTAGAAAATACCTCTGAGTGATGGGATATGAATAAGAAAGGAGAAGAGAATGTCTATGGTGAATGGTATCTTTCTTCTTCTTCTTCTTTTTCTTCTTCTTCTTCTTCTTCTTCTTCTTCATAAAGTATGGGGCAGAGTTTTCAGAATAGGGGAAAGGAGAGCCATCAGAGGTTTGATGAGGGATGAAAGTGTTTGGAAAAGCCATGATAGAAAATGGATAATGAGTTTGAAAGGGAGGTGTTGAAGAACTGTCTACTAACAGTGAGGGCCCATTGAGGTTATGTAAACATAAATTTGAAGTTACTCCAGAATGGTTGTGTTATTTCTTAACAGGTATATGTATAGAAGGGAAAGAGTCAGATGGTAGGGTTGATCCAAAGCTAAGACTTGGTTGGGCAATCCTTAACATGTTAAAGGGCTAGGGATTGAAGAAAGGAGGACAGAAGAAAGTTGTTCACCAAGAATTCAAGTTATGGAAAAAAGGAGAGAGTGGCTACTGCAGGGGAGATGGTCTGAGATAGAATCAAGGGATCGAAGGTCATGATGTGTGTAAAGAGTATAGATATATAAGGAAATGCAAAAAAAAAAAAAGGTAAAAATCCAATAGATCATGATCATAACAGAATATGATCAGGGAATTTAGAATCATTGAGGTAGTAAATTTGTGGGTGATGGCAAGATCATTATTTAGTGGAAGGTGCCACTTTTCTGCCTTCCAAGGACAGACACAATATGTGATTCAATTTCTCTTGTCAAAGGGAGGTTTGTTCTTCCTTGTGCTGGAGGCTCTCTGTGTCTCAATGGGAGAAAGACTTGAATTCAAATCAAACTCAGAAACATACCAATTTTGTAACCCTCAGCAAGTCACTTAACCACTGCCTGCCTCAGTTTCCTCAATTGTAAAATAAGGATTATAATAGTACCTACTTCACAAGGATTTTGTGTGGATCACATTAAATATATTTTCATAAACAGCTTAGTACTAGTTCCTGACACATAATAGTATTTTAATACATCCTTATTTTTTACCTTCCTCCTAGCCATGACTTTTCTCCCTTTACTCATTATTGATATATGGAAAGCTCATTTCCTTGACCGGAGATTTATGTGGATATCAATTATATCAAGATAGAGTGTAAGTCAACTTTCCATGTTAGGGCCAATACCTCATCACTCTATTCTTGAGCTGTTCCATATAGTAGAATGTTATAATGTGAAATTTTCTTCTTTTTCTCAGTGAACTCATCAATTTAAATAGATTTAATTATCATTTTTGTACTGATGATTCCCAAATCTATATTCCCATCTCTATGGTCTCTCTTGAGTTACAAGTCTGTATTTTTTTGACCCTTTGAATATTTTGAATTGGATATATCTTGAGCAACTCAAACTCATCATTTCCAAAAGAGAACTCTTTATCTTTCTTCCCAAACTATTTCGCTTCTGAACTTCTCTCATTCTGTAAAGCATAGTATAATCTTTCCAGTTATCCAGATTTTCAACTCTATAGTCACTTGAAATATTTTAATTAGTCAGTGAACATTTATAGTCACCAACTTCATGCTAGGCACTTTGGTAAACACTGGAGATACAAATGCAAATAAAATGAAAGATTTTCTCTGTCCTTGAAGGAGTTTACAATCTAATAAAGGGAGACAGCACACAAAAGGAAGTTGAAAAGGGGGTGGGGTGCATGCATAGAGCATGCAGGGATGATTGAGAAATCTAAAGAAGTCTAAAAGCAGTATAGGTGTTGGGAAATGAGGAGAAGATTGTGCTGGACCCCTTTCCCAAATGGAACTTTGGAAATCATCTCTCTGTTCTCCTGTTAGACAATCAAATCACAGGGACACAGGGTACTGATGAGATATGAGTATCACATTTGTTTTAATCTTACAGGGTAAAGAGTCTCCTAATGATGTGTCTTCTGGGGCATGAAGTCACTGTGTAGATCTTACCCACTTCACATATCCATTCAGTTGGCAAATCTTGTTACTTCTATCTCCACAATGTGTCTCATCTATCCCTTTGTCTCCATTCACCTAGCTACCATTCTCTTTTGTAACCTCACCACCTCTTACCTGGATTCTAAAAGTATCTCCTTGCCTTAAGCCTCTCCTAATTTCAATTTCTTCTTCATGCAGACACCAAAGTGATTTTCCTAAAGTATGGGTCAGATGTCTTCTATAAATCCAGACCACTAGAGGTTCCTTATTACCTGTAGGATCAGTATAAATATATTTAATTGCCTTTTAAAGTCCTTTATTGCTTGTCCTTAGACTCTTTTATCAGCCTTGTTTTATATATTTTATTCCCATTCATAAATATGTGAGAGTTAAGCCAAATTGACCATTTCTCCTGGTCCTCATTCATGATCCATCTCCTAGCTCTTTCATTTTGGCTTTATCTTCTTCATGAACTTGAATCTTTCCTCACTTTTGCCTCTTAGAATCCTTAGTTTCCTTCCATGATCAAACCAAATGTCACCCTGGAAGCAATAGAGCACCTTCCCTGAAGTCAGGAAATCTCATCTTCCTGAGTTCAAATATGAACTCAAACATTAGCTGTGTGACCCTGGGGAAGTCATTGAACTCTGTTTGTCTCAGTTCCTCATCTTTAAAGTGGGATGGAGAAGGAAATGGCAAACTACTCCAGTATATTTGCCAAGAAAACCCCCAGTAGGGTCATGAGGAATCAAGCATGACCAAAATGACTGAATAACAATGAAAATCAGAAGCATTTCCTGACACAATCAACACCCATACCTCCCAACTTCTATTATCTCTTCCCCATAGCGCCCCAAATTGTCTTGTATGTATTGTGTATATATTTCATGTATTCCTGTATGGGTATTATATATTGTTTCTCTCATTTAGATTGTAAGACCCTCATCAGAAAGGAGTATTTTACTTTATCATTGGATTTCCACTTTTAGAACACTGGTCTTATGTTAGACACTTACTAGATTTTTGTTGATTGATGAATTGCATGAGATTCCTCTCTGACTCTTCACATGACCCATATTTTAGCAAGTGTATTTCTATACTTTATCAGTTAGAGCTAAAATGCATGATGATAGCTTGCTTTTTTCTAAATTGTATAAACTAGAGAAATAGGCAGGCACTGATAATAATCTGTAACTCCATATTTTTCAATATAAAATGCAATGGTGTGAAGTTCAAGTATGCTTTTGAATTAATTTTGAGATTAGTTTTGGATATTGAGCCACAAGATGTCTAAGTCATTGAAACTAGTTTAATTCAGTCTAGAGTATCTCACCTCTTAGAACAAAAACAAAACAAAAAATCAAGGCCAAGAGGTTTTGAGACAAGGGATTTTCTCATACCTTCCTTTGATTGGTTCCCCTTTTTCTAACAAGCAAGGAGATAATCAGTCATGTCACTTAAGAAATGAAAATATCTATGGAACATTTGAGGACAGTCCAGAAATGGTTATAAGGACTTAGACAAACAAACAAACAACAACAAAAAAAGTGAGTATGTCTAGGTAAGAGGAAGCCTGACAACACTCAAAAGAAGCATTATAGTAATCTTAAGTTTTAGAATCTAGATGTAACTTGAGTTATTTTGACCCTAAACTTTTGAATACACTATGTGGAAGTGGTCATCCAGAGTTTAATGGAAAAGAGGAAATTGGACAAAGGCATTAAAGAATAATAAAGTTTTGAAAAGTCATTTCAAGTGGGAAAAAAATATGCACAAGTAGGAAGGGTTCATGCATTTTAAACATAGGAGATAATGAGAAGATAGTGTAATGGTAATTTAAATGGGAAGATCTTTCCCATTCATTAATAGGTCCATGTGATCTGCTAAAATCACATGGAAGCCTAAATCACGTGGTGGGAGGAGCTTCATGAACAACTGAAATAAGAAGGGTGCAGCAGAGTTGAGAGGAAGTTGGTCAGACTAGTCAGAACTGGGAAAGACACAGGCAGACACAGCTAGGTTTGTGAGTGTTTGTTTGTTTGTGTGAAGGCCCTGGGGGGACAGAGGAGGGAAGACTTGGAAGTGCCTTTGTCCCCAGCAGTGATAATGTGTATTGACTTCTTGGTTATTATGACAGATTTGACTTTACGGTATTACGGTATTGGTATTTGACTTAATGGTGTCTGACCATTATCTTCTACCTTCTATGTGGAGAGTATGTTGCACTTTGTAATTCTACCTTCTATGTGGAGAGTATGTTGCACTTTGTAATTCAGAACTACACTGGAATATTCATAGTCACCCTTGGGGCTGTGAATATTGCCTTGGAGATACAGGTAGTCATAACTATTGAGATATCATGAGAATGTGGTTGGCTAAATAAATTTAGGTAATATTATAAAAGAAAGTAGGTGGCATTTTTAGAAAGATTTGAAATAAAATTTGAAACAAAGCTTAAAAGTTTAAAACTTCAGTTAAACAGAAACATAAAAAGGAATATTGCCTTCTTCCTTGATTATGCCAGTTAATCAAGATTTTATTATAAGTATGAAAGCTCTTTGGAATTGAACAGGTCTTCAAGTACAGAAGGATTCCAATAAATTGTTTTCACACAGTGAAAACCAATTGTATTTTAAAAATTAAACTAGGATCTTTAGAAATTGAATCTTTGAGGAATGATAAAAAAACTGAAATGCATTGATATCACTCACTGACTCTGAAACTACTAACTATTATGTAGGGCTAAAGTTTTTTTTAGAGCATTGATTATGTTTATCATCTGTAGAAAATCATTGAATTTTCTTCGTGGCAAAAAGAAATAGAAAATTAATGATTTGTCTCCCTCAGAGAAAGACCTATTAAAATTCTGAGAATGTTATCTCACTAACACTGGGCCTTAACTTGTCATCAATCAGTTTATGAAGAACTCCCAAGTGGCCATTTATCAAAAACATTTATTTTTTTTATATATTTATAATGATGCCCTACATAAACTTGTATCAAAATTGAAATATTTTAAGGACATTTTTTTGTACCCATTATCTATTCTTTTTTCCTTGGCAACATGTCTGTGAAATAGGCAAGACAGGAGTCTTCTTGTAACAATTAAAGAAACTGAGACTTAGTTCACACAGGAGATCAAAATCAGAAACTCAAATTCTTGACTGATCTTACGGGCTTTCTACCAAAGAACATTCAATCAATATTCTACTAGTCTATTAGGATTCTTTAAAATGCGTGGTCAAAAATGTTAGTGGGAATATGGAATAACTGACCCACTAATGCTCTGTTGGCAGAGTTCTGAACTGATCCTACATTCTAGGACTTGATTCTAGAGAGCAATTTGGAACGATGCCGAAAAGGCTATAAAATTGTGCATACCCTTTCCTTCCATTATATTCCCCTACTAGGTCTGTATTCCAAAGAAATAAAGATAAAAGAAAAGAACCTATACATATGAAAATACTTATAACAGCTGATTTTGTGGTGAAAAATAATTGGAAAATAAGGGAATACTCATCAATCAGAGAATGGCTGAACACATTATGGGATATGATTGTGATGAAAAACTATTGTGCTATAAGAAATAAAGAACAGAATGATTTCAAAAGAGTCTCAGAATACTGATATGAACTCATATTAAGTGAAATGAGTGGAACCAGGACAATAGTGTACACAGCAACAGCAATGTTATGTCATGATCAATTGTAAATGCCTTAACTATTCTGATCAATACAATGATCCAAGATAATTCAAAAGGACTTAGGATGAAAAACTCCATCCACCTCCAAAGAAAGAACTGATGAAGATGGATTGTTGTCACTTTTTTTCACTTTATTTTTCTTGCTTTTTTTTTTACTAATACAGAAATATTTTGCACGCTTTCACATATGTATGTGATAGCACATTACTTGTCTTCTCAATGAATGGGGGAGGAATGAGAGAGAAAGAGAGAATTTGGAACTCAAAATTTAAAAAAGTGAAAAATAAATGAATCTTAAAAGTATACTCAATAATTTCTGTTGAGTGAATCAATGTTTATGTATTATATATTGTATATGTTATTACATATCATATTTTTATATATACATAAATATACATACATATTACATGAAAAGTACTGAAAGGAGATCATAGGGCATACTGTAAAGAATTATTTTTCTTTTCTGTTGCAAGTGTGACTTGATGCACATTGTCTTGGTAAGAACATAAGGAACTAGGATTGCAGACCTATCCTCTAAACATGTTTTTACCTTATTTTCTAAGAATATCTAGTGTACACAGAAGGTTCATTAATAAATAGATTAGATAAGGAAAAATAAAATTTAAAAGAAACAAATTAAGTCAATTTAAATGACTTAAAATTATGCAAGATCTAAACAGAGCTCAAATTTAATCATTAAAGGATACGGTGGTTTTAACTATACGAAATAATTTAGTAAAACTTGTATTCCATATAGTCCTATTTTATAGTACAAAGAGACACATCAAAATAAGATCTTCCCTCCTTCCAACCCTAGTAAACATAATGTGTGTAATACTGCATCATGAATTCTTGATAAGGGAAAAATATGTTATAAATACAAATTAATAGACTATGTTAAGATGGAGGATGACTGGGTAGAATTTTTATAGAAAAATTACAGTTAAAGGGAGGAGATTCTCCTTCATTCAATTAATTTTCTTCCAAGAGTGGAAAAGAAAGCACAGAACAGGTGAATTAAGGGATAAAAGACCCAAGGGCAGCTCAATGATCAATTAATAATCTCATAAATATTTTGTTGATCACTTATATATGACTGAGGTTTTCCAAAAATGAGACTGTGGTTGTGGTGGTTGTTATCCTTTGCTCTTGAAGAGGAGAAAGATGACATCACCATGATAAAGTGAAGTTTCAATGTGTAGGGCCATGGTTGAACAGACAAATATGAGGTCACAATGCTCTATCACAGAGGGGCACAGATACTCCGCATGAATATTTGGAGTGGTTAATCCAAATTTGGGCATCCTACATTTCCTTTGTGCTGTTTTAATACTGCTTTTCTGATAGAGCACAGCACCTTTTCTGATATGGACATGCCATGTTGAGCATGTCAACAGTGTCTGGTACCTTATCCTGTCAGGTGATCTTCAGGATCATCCTAAACAGTTTAGATGGAAGCATTTCAGTTTCCTGCCATGGTACTATTAAGACTGTCCACGTTTCACAGGCATACAACAATGACATCAACACAACAGCTCTGTAGACCTTCAGTTTGGTAGTCAGTCTAATGCCTCTTCCCTCCCAAACTTTTCTTCAGAGCCTCCCAAACACTGAGCTAGCTCTGTCAATGCATGTGTCAACCTCATTGTCAGTGTGTACATGTGTACATCCCTGTAAAATATACTACCAAGGTAAGTGAACTTATCCATGGTATTCAAAACTTCTCCATTTACTGTAACCAATAATTCCACATATGGATGGTGTGGTGGTGGTTGATGGAGTGTTTACTGTGTATGAGAAAAATCTTATTATTAATAAGAGGAAAATGGAAAGGAAATTCAGGATGCAGGAGATAATGAATTTGATTTTAGACATGATGAGTTTGAAGTGCTAGTAGAATTTTTAAGGGGGAATATCTAATCTGCAGTTGAAAATAAAAGTTGGAGATTACTCAGGGAGCCCAAGGATGTAGATGTAGAGACAAAGGGAAAAAGGCGTTAACTGACATGGGTGTGATAACCAAAAGTGCAGATATTAGAAAGATGTTGGGCTCAGTTCCTTGAACTAAGGGTCACAGAGAATTAAGTATATGTGGTTCTAAGGATACATATATATATATATATATATATATATATATATATATATAATGTATATGTATAATGTGTTCATATATAAGATGTATATATTATATATACACATGTATATATAATATATACATATGTACATATATGTACATATACACACATACATGTTTATGTATGTTCCTATGTTCTACACAGTCACTTTAGAAACTTATAGAGTGACCAAAAGTCATTGGACACCAAACAGGGTTGAGCAATTAAAAAGAAATAATTTAGCCTTTGTTGACTAGAAAGATTTGTGGAATGGTACCTGTTACTATGAAGAAGGCAGAACCTGATTCCGACCTTGCAAGTGTACTACATTGAAAATTTCCAGTACCTAACAGATTAGCAAAGGTAATAAGCTAAAAATGGTCCACACTGTTCCCAGAACAGCATGTTTTCTTTTCTTGCAAACCCCAATGAATAGGCATAAAAACAGCTTTCCAGAGTAGTATCCAATAACAGTTTACAAATTGCAATTGTCCTGCTGAGAGATAATCAAGAAAAGAGTGGTAATCGTGTGACTCCTAAAGAGAATCTAGTGTGTGAGATATTCTGGAGGTAGAATAGATTGGACTTGATGACTTTTACATGAAGAGTGGAGAAGGGAGCAAGTGAAGGTCTATTCCTGGGTTTTGAGATAGTGATTCAAAGACTGATGGTGCCATCAATAAAAACGGGAAGCTAGAGAGAAATGGTTTTGTGTTAAAGAAGATCAGGCTGCTTTGGCATATGCTGAATGTGAAGTGATTTCAGGAAACAGAGGTATTATCATGTAGCAAGTAAATGTAAACACTATAAACTACAGCAGAGAATAAGTGATTTGCTTAGGGTCACAAAGTGGGTGACTGTCTAGGACTAGAAAGAACTTGAGTCTTCCTGACTCTAAACCCAGTCTTCTATCTATCACACTGCCTCATAGCTGTCTCACAGCTAAAATTTATATAGTTATTTAAAGTTTGAAAAATTATATTGAAATGTAAGCTCATTCTATCCTCACCATAACCCTGGGAAGTGGTTACTCTTATTATCCTCATCTGATAGTGGAGGAAATTGAAGCAGATAGTAGTTAAATGACATTTCCTAGATCATAGACTAGTAATTGTCTGAGGGCATTTTTGAACTCATGTCATTCTGATTCCAAGATATTTCTGGGTTGCATGTTATTTTAAGGGTTTTTTTGGTTTATTTTTTCCTGCGATTAATCTGCTTAGTAACATGAATTCCACGCAGAGGGCTAATACATGATCATGCAGTGTCAGTGTCTGATAATAGCATAAATTTTGGCATGAAAGACACCCTAGCTGAAATGAGTATATTAGTATGAGTGTGAGGGGAGGGGCATATTGTGAAAATGAGAGCTTTTGGTCACATGGATTAAGCATTAGGCATGACTTGCTTGATGTTAAGGCAAGGACAGGGACCATGGATGAATATTTTAAGAAGGCAGACTTAGGCTGGATGTAAAGCACTAAATAAATAAACAAGCAAGCATACAGAAGAATGAATGAATGAATGAATGAATGAAAAAAATAAAAGAAACTCTAACAGAGTGTATCACCTTCCCTTGAGAACTTCAATTAAAAATGGAAGATTGATTTTTGAATAAATTTTAGTGGTGGCTTTTTGTTGGATGCATTCTGGATATCTGAGTTTATTTTTTTTAACTCAGATTCTATAACTATACATCTCTGGAATCATAGCATATACCATAGCCTTTTCTGACTCTAATTATCATAGAAACATAGGATTTGGAGTGGAAGGAAACTTTAGAGATCTTCTGATACTACCTCATAAACCTCAGCAGCAAAATGACTTTGCTAAGATCACATTGCTCATAAGTGTCAGAGCTAGAAATTCAGGTCTCCTGAATCTTCTGAAATTGCAGTACCCTTTCTGCTGTATCATGTACAGTCCTGAATACATTAAGTTGTGCCTAAGTATTCCTCTGTGAAACTGTTTAATATTAATTATTTCCATTTATATTCATTCTTTCCCAGATGAACAATATATCCCTCAGGATGTCTTCTTAAGCCCTGATATTCTTCCTGGGATAGGTTCAGAATCATGACTGTTGACTAGAATATCATCTCCTTCCAATTGTAGTGGGAGTCTACTTACTTAAGTCTTGGTATAAGGAAACTTGTTTTAGTAAAAACAATGGGAAAGAATGAAAAGGGTATATAGACAGATTGTTGTAGGTCTCTGTGTATAAAGGGATAGTTTTCTTTTTCATTAGCCTTAGCAATATGAATCACAGACAATTGTGTTTCTTGATGAGAAGTGTTCATTATACCTTAAAATAGCTTATTAAATTACATTTTCATGCATTTAGGCTTTTCCAAGGTATTTATCAGATATGCATCCAGATTCTATATTCAGTTAACATATAAAAACACACACACACACACATATATATATTGATATATATATATATATATATATATATATGTATACATGTGTTGGGAGCAATATGGTGAATAAACTTCCTCAGAAATCTAATTAAGTAGATTATAATGTTGGGAAATTATCTGGTCTACTCTGACCCTCTCATTTTATAAATGAGAACTCTGAGACCAAGAGAAGGAAAGTCAATCAACTGATTATTGATCAGCCTCAAACCAAGAGTACCTAATGCCCACTGCTCACTATGCTGTTTTTCTTTGCTTGGTAAACTGACTGATTCTCCTTTCATTGGTTATGAGAAGATTCATGAAGATGACCAGTAGTAGAGGTGGAAATTCTTTTCTGCCTGCCTTATGACCTAGGAATTTGAGTAGAATCTCCAAAACATACTGCCAAGGATGATTAACTCCAGAAACTTTTCCCCCAGAGCTAGGGACTGACATGGCCTACTGTGTTCTCTGACTTCTTTCTGAGTCTGAAATTCTACCATTAGAGATTTATTACTTTGGACTTCATGGTATAGTGGAAAGAAAAGACAATTTGAAGTCATCAAGCCATGGGTTCATATCCTAGCTATGCAACAATGAGCAAATGTCTAAATTTCAGTTTCTTTCCTTTAAAACGGGCATAGAATGGTATCCTGAGCTAGTGTATGTACATCACTTTACAATCTTTAAAACACTTAACAAATGTCAGTTATTATTGCTATAGTTATTCTTGTTCCTTAAAGGTTATTTTGATATTCAGAAAGGACCATGTAGTTGGTGAAAAAACATTAGATTTTGAGTCAAAAGTGTTAGGTCTTAGCCCTAGTGCTGCTTAATAATAACTATTGGTCCTTCGCCAAGGTATTTGACCCAACTGGGCTTGATTTCTCATCTATAAAATAGAGTTAAATAGAAAATACAATAGAACAAAATCATGTTACCTACCTCAAATGATTATTGGGAAGTTCTAGCAAAACAGCGCATGAGATTTTGTGTAAAAATAAAAATCTCCAGTGCTTCTGCTTCTTATTGTGAACAAGGTTTGATTTTACCTTTCTTTGTATTTCTCAACACTTAGTACAATGAACCATACATAATAATAACTTCAGGAATGCTTGTTGGCTTGGTCTGACTCTTTTTTTATTAATAGAATGCAAGTTGATTTTTTATCGCTATTCAGAATTCCTTCATTAAAAGGCAGTTTCGGCGGAGCCAAGATGGCAGAGTAGAAAGACTCACATTTGCTAGCTCCGAACCCACAGCCCATGGATTTCCTCTAAAAAGAACTCCTGACAAATTCTGGAACAGTGGAAGCCACGCAGCAGCACAGTGAAGAAGAATTCCGTTGCAGAGAGCCCTGAAAAACCGACCACAAAGGTACCCCAGGACGGGAGCCGAGCCCTGCCCTGTGGAGACCTCCTCTCCCCCGCCCTGGCCACATGGCACTGAGAGGAGTGAGCAGACCCAAACAGGCTTCAGGGACCAGAATCTCCAGCAGCTGCGAAGGTCCCTCCACCCACAGACGCACAGGTCAGTGAGAGAGACAGGCTGAGAGGGGAGCGGGGAACCTCCGGGACTCGGACCCCCTCGGGAGGTGGTGGCCGGGGCAGAGGCAGAGGCAGCTCAGCCAGAGACCCCCAGAGCGGACAGGAGCTCCAACCCAACTCCATTACAAAAGATCTATGCATAAACCCCCTGAGGGAACTGAGCCTGAGAGGCAGCCCTGCCCCCACCTGAGAACCAACAGATAAGCTTCCATTGAAGAGCAGTCAGGCCTGCCGCCAAAAGCCCTGAGACTGGGGAGCAGCATCTGAATCTCAGACCCCAAGCACTAGCTGGGCCGACCTAGGCTGGGGTGGAGAGGACTCTCAGAAGTCAAGTAACTGTCTGGGAGCATTTGAATCTCAGAACTCAAGCACTAGCTGGACTGACCTATGCTGGGGGTGGAGAGGACTCTCAGAAGTCAAGTAACTGGCTGGGAAAATGCCCAGAAAAGGGAAAAAAACTAAGACCATAGAAGGTTATTTCCTTGAGAAGATGATTCCGTCATTCCTCTCTGACGATGACGAAGAGATATGCTTACCATCAAGTAAAGACATAGGAGTCAAAGCCTGTGTATCCCAAATATCTGAAATCGATACCCCATGGGCTCAGGCCATGGAAGAGCTCAAAAAGGATTTTGAAAATAAAGTTAGACAGGTGGAGGAAAAACTGGGAAAAGAAATGAGAGAGATGCAAGAAAAGCATGAAAAACAGGTCAATACCTTAATAAAGGAGGCCCCCAAAATGCTGAAGAAAATAGCACCTTGAAAAATAGGCTAACTCAGTTGGCAAAAGAGGTTCAAAAAGCCAATGAGGAGAAGAATGCTTTCAAAAGCAGAATTAGCCAAGTGGAAAAAGAGGTGCAAAAGCTCACTGAAGAAAATAGTTCTCTCAAAATTAGAATGGAACAGATGGAGGCCAATGACTTTCTGAGAAACCAAGAAATCACAAAACA